>JAWWEW010000041.1:40293530-40339312 GCA_035583185.1 Anabacerthia variegaticeps | reverse complement strand
ACCACAATAAAGGTATTATCTATCTTATCTCCATTAACCTTGTCCAGAGTTCCTATTTTACAGGATTTAAGGCATCAAAAAAGCAGGTTTGGAGATCTTAGGGCTACAACGACCTCTCGGATATTAAGGCTGCACACACACCTTGCATATAATCTTGTTCCTCCATCTAAGAACGGGTTTCAGCCCTAAAAAAATAAATAAACCACTCCAAATCTGCTACAGAATGCATAGCTGTGTCATGAACAGAATCAGGCAAACACCTGATGGGAAGCAGGTATATCCTCTGTTCCTTAGGCAGCATACCAAGACAGATAGCAGTGTGTCAGACTGAAAAAAACTGGAGATTCTTTCCAATCAAAAGACTTAATCATATTTAGGATACAGTTCACATTGTAGAAGAACTTCTAGCAATAACCATGAAGAAAAATGGTTTTATTCATCTTGATTACTGTCAGGAATTTTTCCATTGTGTAAACAGTAATTCAGAGGTATTCAGGCATCCAAAGCTTTGAAACAGCTTTGAGAGCAGACAGCAACTGACTGCTTGAAGGCAAACTCATCATATAAACGTCTTGATAGTTATTATTCTAAGAAGCACATTGCCTCTGTCTTTGCCTGCATAGACTACAAAGTGCATGAAAAGTACTGAAAGTTGCTGGAGTGGGGGTGGGGGTGAATGCAAATTTATTCAGACCCTTTTGAATCAGCAGAAAAGCACTTGTGCTAATCCTAGAGATGTGCTTGTTTTTCTAAACTGTTGCAAATATCCTCTTAAGATAGTAAGAAAAATTTAACTTTGAATTTATCTAGCGTTACACACATATCACACATAATTATCACTCGTCTGTATAATACCATTTGCAATTTTGACTGTGTTCAGATTAAACCACATAGGGCTTGCTGGAATGAGTATTTTTGTGCCATAACAGGGTACTTTTTAAGCCCTTGTTTTCAGTGAGAAACTGTGCTTCCTTGTTTGGACATCATATATGCCCAGGTTTTGTATTTGGTCTGAAAAACAGAAGAATCAATTAATTCAGAAAAAAGGCAATTTCTTCCCCAACTATGTTTTTCCAACAGCACATAAGATAGGGATGGCAACGCTCTAACACTTCACTAATAATTCGTCATCATGTCTTTATCAGAACATAATGTAATAAACCTATTTTTCTAAGATTTTTGTTCATACCTTTTGTTTTTAACATCATGTACTTTAGATTGCCTTTTTATATCAGATACTACTGGTTTTTTTTCTTCCAGATGCCTAGAGGATTTTCTTTCTTTTGATTTCTCTCCTGGGAAAAGAATTCAGCAGCTTGTTAGTTTCCTGGATACTCTATATACAACAATAGGTGGCATATATGGAAGGTGTCATTTTTCTTTTCTTAGCTCTACTCCAAAGATGTTGGGAGCACCTGCAACTTCCGTTAATTTCCTTGGGTATTGAAAGTGTTCAGCAGCTCTTAGGACTGAATGCGCTGGGACCAAATAAATGTGAGAAGCCCAAACTGGAACCATGAAGCTAAGAAGGACTGGGAGGCCCAAAATAGATAGCAGTGAAGTTAAACTCATACACAAAAAGTACCTCTTCCAAATCAATAAAGACATGACTTGTTAGAAAAATACCTTACTTCTCTTTTTCACAAGCTCTCATTATGTTTTCCAAACTGCAACAGAATAAGGTTCATTCCTACTCACATCTCAGACTCAGTCTGATGCCAACGACTATTACTGTTGCTACACAATTAATTGAAAAATATTTTCTGTTATCTTCCAGGTGTATTCTCCCCTTGTCTTCTTTAATGCTGTATTTTATTATTTATTTGTTGTCTTTTTTTTTTCTGTGCACTAGTAGTTAATTATATTTTATATATGCTGGAAAATTCTAATGAAAGCATTAGGACTTAGGATAGAAACTTTTCTCATTTTTAATTGATGGAAAATCTGCAAGTTTAATTAGGCAACCCATTGAGATAAACACATCAACAAATAAATTGCCCACTCATGAATGCAGCACAGCCAACAAAAAACCGCCTAGGAAGTTTCAATTCACCTGGGTACCAAAGTATTTATACCCAACAGATTTGGGCTGGATAACGGCTTTTCAATACAAACCAAGGATTACAGAGTGAACCCCAGGAGGGCACCTGATTCTTTAGCACTGGGAAATCTCCCATTGGAGATTTCTTTCATAGTGACAGGCAAAAAAGTGCATGCCAGAAAAATGCCTGAAGGAAGAAAGGGTTAATACAAAACTGTCCTTTGCAGGTAGTCACTATCTAGGCTCTTCTACACTGCTCTATAAATAAGCTGGTCCTGATGACCTGCAGAACAGGAAGTACAAAGATCCTATTTAGTCTACAAGCCTCTTGTTTACAGTGCAGGTTATTTTTCTGTTTATACTTTGCAGCACCTGAACTCAGAAAAGAAAAAAGGTGAGCCTTGTCTGAGACTGCTGATACCAGCCACTGTTAAAAATTGAGAAGGTACAATCTTGACATTAGAAATATCAAGAGGAGGGGTATGAATACATAAACACAGCACCTTAAAAAGAAGAAACACAAAAATTATTTTATATAGCAATCACATAGTATGGGTCATAACCTTTAGAATAAAGTCAGATGTTCAGTAATAACTGACATAAGGAAGCCATCGTATTTAGAAAGGAGATATTTATTTCTGAAGATTCAAAGAGGCATTGCAGTTTTTTCTTTTGCAGCTGAAAAGAAAACACTGTACTTGAGGAATCAATTAAAAATAACAGAATAAAAGGGAGGAAACAACAGTATCAGTTCAGAATTTTCAACCTCTCTGCAATTTGCTTCCACTTAAGAACATGCCTGTTTCTTCAGAGCAATAACTGCATAGCATCTGGGTGATTTCACAGGATCAAATAACTTCACAAGTCCAGACCAGGCAATGTTTTCCTGTAAAACAAAATATGATTGAAGTACATAAAAATGTGTTTGACTTAAAAGCTAAGATATAATAATAGGTCCACATTTTGAAATACAAATTTGAAAATAATTATCATTAATTCAAAGTGAGAAAACTCACTTTATTGTGATAAAAAAAGACATTCACAACAGGATGTATTTTAAAGCAATTTAATTATTTCTGGCACTACCAAATGATAGCTTCCCACCCCTTCTTCATCAATAAAGATTTGGTTTTTGGTTGAACTAGAGCAAAAAAATTGAGTATAGTCATTTTAGGCAGCACATTCTACTACTGAAGCTAATTAACTGACTTTTCAAATTAATCAGGCCAGCTGGATCTGGTCATCATGTTGTATATGGCTTTTATAATTTCTGTTTTTCTTCCTAAACACATTTTGTGAATCACTCAGTGCAGGATTAAATCAATGGATATATTACATTCAGAAAAGGTAGATTAGTGCTAAATGCAGGAAGTTTGATCTCCCATCTCAGAAATCATACAGATCCCCATGCAATTTATAACTGTTTGGCATTTGGGAAAATACATCATTATTTAAATATTTCAAATTGCCTCTCTGTAAAAATATCAGTTGGAACAAAAGCACAGATTTACTACAGCTCAGTAGTTGTCAGAATAAAGTGAGTTTTCACTTCTTATAAAATGGAGCTGTTAAAATGAAAGGTTTATGGTGCAAAAACACAGCTATTCATATGAGTTTAAACTCTATTTTAAAATTTTCTTTTGACCATGGCCCAGAGCAGAAGCTGGAGGATGCTACCACTTTCTTCTAGCAAATTATTATCTGTGTGAAAAATGTTTATTGATCCAGAAAAAGTATTACTGCTGCTTCCAAGTTAATCAGGCCAAGCTCAAAATTAGTGTAATATAAATCATCATGGAGTAAATGTAGTAGCATTTGCTTTTTATATCCCAGGTCTACACTTGTAAAATGCATCCAGGCTGCATGTTAGTCAAATGTACCTCAGCTGACCCATACACTTGGAAAAAGTACACCCTCTCTCATCACTGATCTTAATTAAGAAACAGTAAAACGAAATCATAAACATTTCGGATCTAATTCAAAATTTCTTGAATTATATATCCTAAAGCATATTAATTGGAAGTTCTAGCATGAACCGCAAAGTGTTTGTTTAGCATTTCCAATATTCTTTTTAATTAATAAGCAACTCATGTTGTACAAAATGAGATTTGCTGCGTATTTAATTAATTTATTTTTTTACTGCCTGTTGTCTAGTAATTAACATACAATTAAAAGAACATAAACTTTATTGTTGCTGCTTTGTTGAAAATAAAAACATCTGCTGGGCATATGTTTATACTAAATGGAATGAATGCTTATACTTTTGCAAATATGATGAGAATAATAATTCTGCAATAGAGACTTTTGGTCTGCACAGTAATAAATTGACTGAAATAGCCTCATTTCACTGATGTAGCCTTTAGGTATCATAAAGTATAATGCAAAAATACCTGCTCCTTGAGGTAGCAAAGACGATCCAGAAGTATCAAAACTTCTATGCAAGGAGCCAGAACAACCTTCAACTGAAAGAAAGATTAGATATTATAATCCTTGTGGGAAAGACAGGCAATACACTTCCAAATGGCTACAACAGTTTCTCAGAACAATTCCAGGAAGGTCAATTATTTTTTAGGGGTTCTGTTGTGCAAATGTCACTTTTGCTAACTTTCCCTATGGATGGACATCTTCAAAACAGATCACATTAAAGACAAAAATGCACGGAATGCCCTAAAGTCAGGGAACGATGTTATTTAGCTGGTTTTCAAACATTGTCCGACAAGAAAATGATACTGTATGTAGCTGAACAATTTTAAAGAGGGAAATAATGAATTTTAATAAAAAGAATTTTTATGAAATAACTGCATGGAGACCAGTCTAGGTTTAAAAGGAGACTGACATTCCATTTTCTAGTGTAATAGTCCCTCTTGAAAAAGAATCTTCCATGTGTTCGCTTTATTATTTTACTTACACCTAATATAGTTCTGGAATAGGATACGGTCCAAAGTTTGGAAGGGTGGGCTGCTTTGTTTTTTGATACTGCATACCAATGTAAGACAGTGCACCTCCACATAACACTTAACAGGGCTTTCTTCTAGACTAGCACATATATATAAAGTATTAATCCTATAACTTTTACCATATTAAATGCTTCAAGCTCATTCATTCTGTGCTTGTATTTTTCATAGTAATCCATTATACAGCTGTCTGGAAGCTGCAAGAGATTAAAAAAAAAAGGTATCAGAGTTATTTGAGTTACTTTTTTGAGAGAACTTTACAATAAAATTATTTTTTTCCTAATTGAAAGTCACATTACAAAATGAAAACCGTGTTTTGTTTTTGAAATTAGTACTTTCCTAAGGTTTATAATAACTTTCCAATAACAGTTTCTCAGTTCTAATTTACAATAACTGTTCTTCAGACAGCATTTTGCACTGACATGAAATACTGAGACACATTTGTTATTCAGAAAGTTCCAGCGATCCTTAAATGAGAATTACACAGTGAAGTGGAGATAACATTCTCATTTCCTTTCCCATATATCTTATCCCCTTCTCAACAGTGGTATATCTATTCTTTCATGGCTGTGGAATGAGCTAGACCACGACTTAGCAGAAAGTAAAAGCACTGACAGACGTGTAGATGTGGCTCTGAGGGACATGGGTTACTGATGGACTTGGCAGTGCTGAGTTAACGGTTGGAACTGCTGCTCTTAAGTCTCTTCCAGCCTAGATGATTCTATGACTATATGACAAAAGGCTATGAAAGCTGAAGTGTTCAATATATTTTTGCACACTTTTATTAGGAGAATCATCTGAGAGCATGTGGCTAATCCAGCTGCAAAGAAGTAAAATCTTTGCCTAAAATAGGAAAACAAACTAGAGAACATTTTAAAAAAATTGTAAGTTTTCAAATTAGGTGTGTATTATGAACTTCATCTAAGACAGCCGAAAAGTGACTGAAGGGACCTCAGAACTATTAGTCATTGTCACGGAGAAGTTCTCAAAGAGAGTATGTCAGAGGGTATGTCTTATTATAGAACAGATAGTTCAAATTCAATGCACTGAAAAAATGGAACAAATAAAGAATTTAAAACCACTAAAAGATAAGCAGATAAATTCGTCCACATGAATTTGTCAAGAATAAATCACAAGTCTGTCTACTTCACTTGTAAGGATGGTAAAAGCATTCACAACAGAGCAAAACAACGGACTCATATTTTGATTTCAGAAAGATTTTGACAACATTTCACATCATGATCTTATAAGCAAATTTAAGAAACAAATTTTAGATTAAAGTACTATAAAGTGAGTGAAAACTGAATGACCATAACCAGATGGTAGTTACTGATGAGTCTTTGAACAAGTGAAAGACCTGCTGACTGGAAGTCCATAATGGAATGCAGTATTTTCATTAAGAACTCAGACAACAGAATAGAAACCATATTAATTAGATCTGCTAATGAGCAACAGGAAGGCATTACCAAAAAAAATAATTTTCAGAAATTGGAGCATTGCTTCAAAAGGAAGTTTGAAATGCTGTACAGAAAAGCAGAAGGAACTAGGCTCAAGCAGAAATAATCAGCTGTTCAGAATGGGGAACACCAAATGACAGTCTGGGAGATACAGCAGAAGCTGAGTGAGAGTCACAGTCGTGCTACTGCAAAAAAACAGCAATCACCATTCTGTGTCATGTATGGCAGAGCAGCCTGCAAAGTGCAGGAAGTAATCCTTCAACTCTGGCAGCAGAAAAGCTCTAGCTGGAATACAGCATCCATTTTTGGGCATCAGATTTCAAAGAAAGAAATCAACTGTCTGAAAAAGCCCTGAGAAAGAAAAGTGATCAGAGATCTAGAAAACATGACCTATGAAGAAAGACTCAGAGAACTGGAACTGATCAGGCTAAATTAGACAAAATTGAGAGTGCGCATAATAAAAGTGTTTACAAGGCTATCACCAAGAAGCAAGGAACAGTTTGTTCATCGTGTCTGCAGTGGATAGGGCTTGTAATGCAGCAAAAAAACATCAGCCAAAAACTTGAAGGAAATTTTTTCTTAGAGGTTAATTAAGGACTGGCAAGGTTGTCAGTCTCCATTACAGGAAGCTTTTAGAAGATCTGGCAAATATTTTTCAGGAATGATGCAAAGTTCTAACTCTGCCTTAAAACAAGAGGGGTTAGAAAAACTTCTGTAGTATTTCAGTAATTTTTTTTTTTTTAACTTAGAAAGTACATTTTCCCAACTGCAGGTTGAGAAGCTGATCTGGCAGTACTGATGTGGACTAAGAGGATTTTTTTGGGTCTTATTGCTATTTTATTTTCTGTAAAGCTGTGCAAATACTTTAGAGGGGTTTTTTTCCTATTCCCCTCTAAAGAGTCTAATTAAAATGCATCAGTCACAAAATAAACAAAATAGTTTCTGCTTTTACTTCACTTATGTTCTACATTTTTCAAGATGAAGCACTCAGAGCAAAAAAAAAGAAACTGAAATGTTTGGCAAATAAAAGTGGGTCAAAAATGTCTCTTGGACATTGCCATACTCAAGTACGTGTTTTTCCATTCCCTCCTTGCTTATTACATGT
This sequence comes from Anabacerthia variegaticeps, assembly GCA_035583185.1. Classification (NCBI taxonomy): domain Eukaryota; kingdom Metazoa; phylum Chordata; class Aves; order Passeriformes; family Furnariidae; genus Anabacerthia; species Anabacerthia variegaticeps. The sequence goes on along the minus strand of JAWWEW010000041.1, from coordinate 40,331,755 downwards.
TCCAACCAAATGCATCCTGCTGTCATGGATAAATTAGGTACTATTCCAAAATTTGTCTCAGATAAAAGTTTGGTGAGCTGGAAAGGAGAAAAAGTGTCCACCAAAAGCATTAATTGAGAATGTCATGAAAAGGGTAACTGGTAGTTAACTCTGTGGTCAATTTCTTGGAAGATGATTAAAACCCAGATAATACTGTGTGCTGGTTTAAAAGTAAACCAGTGGGAGAAATGAACCTGACTCAAGAGAGATTATAAGCCAGAGTTACAGTTTACTAAAATTATTACAATAAATACAGTGACACAGAGAAAAACTGCTTTTTAACTCACAAAACCCAGATGTATAACCCAACACCATGGGGCACGAACAGAATAGTGTTCATTAGCCCCTGTGCTGAGCACCACGTGGTCCCCTTGAGCGCAAATTAAAAGGAAAAGAAAACCAGTTGGTGAGCATGATGGTCACAGTCTCGTCCAGAGTGGCAGTCACAGTCCTGTTGAAGTTCTGGTCCTCCTCTGGATCCAACGAGTGGTACCAGAAGTCCCCAAAGCCCAAGATTATATATGCTCAGATTCAGGTAGGAATGCCCAGCACCTCCCCCAGGGCAAGGAGTTTAACAACCAGTGATTTAACTCTGTGAATCATGGGATATTTTTGGAATCTCTGATGGTCTAGGTGTTTGCAGCTGCCGGTTGTGCCTGTCCCTAATGGCCCATTGGTTGCCATGACCCCTCAGGCTGGGTGTGAAGGTGCTAATGCACCCCCAAAAGGGGAGTTAGCTCTCCTCAGTCATTGGTGTGAAGACAAAGAAACCACTCCTCTGCCTCACAGGGTCCTTTAACACCCAGCTTGTAGCCTGAGGACTCAGGTGTGCCCTGGGGAGTTGCTGCAAACGATCCATTATTAACAGTCCATGAGAAATGACACAAAGGGTGTAGAATACACAGTTTTGGTTACACCCACACAGTGATAAACTCATCTCTGTCCTTGTAACTAGTACACACCAGCTTTGGCTGAAACTGCAACAGCTTGTCACCTACCTTTGGTTCCTGTTTGGTACTGTTTGCATTTTCAGGAGAGTTGTACTTCCACATGCAAAGCAATCCCCATTCAGCCACTAAAGTTGTCCAGACAACTGTTCTCTGGATTGCCACACATTTGTGTACTCAAAAAAAAATTTTTTCCAAATATATGCACTGAACCTTTTTTTTACATTATGATGTTGATACTATGAACATGAGAGAATTCAAACACATCTATCATGTACTTGTCTTAAGATTGATTCTGGACTCAAAGATCTAGTTTATGTTACTGACACTCAAGCAACCTTCACTTCATACGCAAGTTTTGGTCAGTATTTCTTCCCTGATGTAGCTACAATGTCTCTGTGTGTTCATTAGGTTGTCAACAAAAGCACCTCTTGTCTTTGCACTGTGATGGTGGTGCAAGTTTTCTTTTAAACTGATTTCTTTGTGGATTGGTGTGGTTGCTCAAACAGCTGAAACAACCAAGAGGACCTAGCAAGGTCCTTGTTGACCTAGTTATAACTATACCATATGCCGGAAGTGGCACTAAAACTGTAACATAGGACTAACTCATCTACTGTGAAACCACAAGACTGTCAATAGAGGCCTGAGAGCAGGTGAGATACCACGTACCTGAGCATGCCCAGCTTGAACTGCAGTCCCCTAGAGAGCTGACTGAGCACAGGCTGAAAAGAAAACATTCAGGCACAAGGTTGGGGACAGTCAGTGATACCACACCTAACATTTCTTCAGAGAGCACTTTTTCAGAGCTGTGTCTTTCCCTAAACTGAGTATTTTGACTGAATGAATCTCTTTTACTGCCAAACGCTGTACACGCCCTACAGAGGAGAGACATTGACTTTGTGCTTTTGCAAAATCCGGATTATTTGTGAGTTTTAAAGCTGGGAGACACTACTGAAATCAGAATTTATGCAAAAATACATTCTTTTTTCTCTAATTGCTTATTTTTGTCAGAGAAGGGTTTATTTTTTAAATTGGATAAATGGAGATGAGCTTCTTTTAGCTTACTGTAGACTGTCTTTGACTGGTAAATTCTCTGTTTTAAAAAGTGTTAAAAAGCCATATACTTAGGACTGGTGAACTGTCAGTAGTGGAATTGTGTAGTACATTAAGACATGAAAACCAATAGCAAAAATAAACTTACTATTTGGATAATTATACCTGATAAGAGTCAGTTTAATATTTAGCAAAAGGCATAACCCTTACAAAAAAAAGAGTATCAAGGCAGGTTTGGTGTTTTACATACTTGCACTCTTTATCCTGCCTCCACAGTTGTCTAGACTGGAAAACGATTGGATTGCACCAAGGCTACCTTCTGATCAGGAAGAGAGGCATTGATGTGTGTAAAGGAAGCAGCTATGATGCTTATCATGAACTGTAAGTTTGGAAAAATGTTAACATTCCATAGTCCAGATTCAGCCACAGTGATCAAAACCCTCTAGTACTTTACCATACATGACAAGCTACCAAACCCCGGCAGTGACTCCTAAAACTTAGTGCCAGTACCTTGACAAATTAGAGAACTGGGCAATCACTAACCATATGAACTTCAACAAGGGGAAGTGCTGGATTCTGCACCTGAGATGGGACAACCCAGGATATATGTACAGACTGGGGAATGAGATGATGGAAAGCAGTGCCAGGGAAAGGGCCCTGGAGGCCCTGGTTGATAGCAAGTTAAATGAGTCAGCAGTGCCCTGGCAGCCAGGAGGGCCAACCCTGTCCTGGGGGGCATCAGACACAGCACTGCCAGCCGGTTGAGGGAGGGGATTGTCCTGCTCTGCTCTGCACTGGGGCGGCCTCAGCTTGGATATTGTGTGCAGTTTGGGCACTGCAATGTAAAAAAGACATTAAGCTACTAAAGAGTGTCCAAAAGAGGGGAATGAAGATGGTGAAGGGCCTTGAGGGGAAGCCATGTGAGGAGTGGCTGAGGGCCACTCCCGGGCTGAGGGTGAGGAGACTGAGGGGAGACCTCATTGCAGTTACAACTTCCTTTTGAGGGGAAGAGGAGGGGCAGGCACTGATCTCTTCTCTGTGGTGACCAGTGACAGGACCCCAGGGAATGGCCTGAAGTTGTGTCAGGAAGGTTTAAGTTAGATTTTAGACAAAGGTTCTTCACCCAGAGGGTGGCTGGGCAGTGGAACAGGTTCCCCAGGAAAGTGGTCACAGCACCAAGCCTGGCAGAGTTCAAGAAGGGTTTGGACAATACTCTTGGGTACAGTGGGTAACTCTTGGGGATGAGCCTGTGCAGGGTTAAGGGTTGGACTCGATCGTCTTTGTGGGTCCCTTACAACTTGGCATATTGTGTGATTCTTTGATACCCCTCTACTTCCCAGTATTTTTATTATCATACAGAAATGAGATTCTCTTTAATTTTCTGATAAGCCTAGTAAAAGACTGGAGACTTGCAGTTTCCTGACTTCTGTTTTTTAGAAAATATTTTTGCACATGTAAAACAGAGACTCATATGGAAACAATTTTTTCTCATAGTTTTCTGGTTGTATTACACAGTGTCACTAAGTTTTAGCTGCTTTTTTAACATCACTAAATAAATGTATGTATTAAGACAGTAATCGCATTTTTTTTTTTTTTTTTTTTTTTGGTGAATGACAAGGACATTTGGGATTATGCTGGAAGTATGCTTTGTACATGCTTACTCCCACCTTATATTCTTCCCAAGGCATCAGTTTCTGACCACCACCAGAGACAAAACAGACTTTTGGTCTATGCAGTACAGCTGCTCTTTTGTTAATTTCTAAATAGAGCTAGAAAATAAATTCTGCATAAATTTCTCTTTGATTTTTGTTGTCTTTGAGAGCAAATGTTTAGGCTTCATCACATTTTTGGCTATGTAAGTATTTTTTTCTGAAGAGAGGATTTTAACACATTCTCCAATATTGCATAGATATAGTGCTGACTCCACCACAAAAACTTCAGGGTCAGAACCACTGTTGAGGGAGCAGTTATAACTTTCCTCTCAGTAGTATGAAAATAGCACTTTTTCTGTGCTGCTGCAGATTTCAACATAACTGGGAAATAAAAAATAATATTGTTTACATCAGCATAAAACCCAGTCCTCAGTACGCAGCCAGCTGTACATAAAATGAGGAGAAACATAAGCAAAACAGAGCATTTACTTGAATCAGGTCTTTAGCAACCATACAAATGTGCAGTTTGAAGTAGTGTTGACAGACATCTTTCTCTCAGGGCAACTTGCATTTGTCCAGACCCTTTCAAGCAAAAGGCAGCACGTCTAAAATCATGACCCCTTGACACAAAGTTTCTATGCTTACTGGTTTTAAAGAAAATAGTGAATAAATCTCCACCAGCAGAGTTTAGTCGATGATTTTGCAAACTGATTATTGCAAAAAAATCCACTATTGTTTTTGGGTGAGTGCAAACACACTGAGAAATACATCATTTTACTTTCAGCTGGGGTGAATGCATGATGTTGGTGCCTATTTATACAGAAAAGCAAACAGGTTAACTACATTAGTAAACAGAATTAAATAGAATCCTTTTAAAATACGGCAAATTTCAGACATAAGTCTTTTTGTTAATGCTGTAAACATGACTCCAATGTCATTTGAATTTACTTGCTGATTTGGTTTTGCTTTTTTCTAATAGTTCATACTTTGATGTGCCTGGCAAATTTTAAGTGATTTGACATTTTGACTACAGATTTTAAACACCACTTTACCGAAGACTACAACAACATTTACCTTAAATATTTTACACCCTTGCCACTCCTATTTTTTCTTTGTACTGAATTTGTTAACAATCTGACTAGTACTCTCTAGTGTATCCATTGCACAACTTGCTCTCATAGCATGGTTGTGATGTTTACACAGTAATATTCCATGCCTAATGTTATGTTGCCATCTGTTGGCCAACTGAACAGTTGTAGTAGTAAGACAAGACACTCAAGAACATAAAATCTCCAAAAGATCTTGCAAGTTTCAATCTCAATTTTGAATTTACTTTTTTTTTCCATCTAGAAAAGTTATTTTAATATTTCTTCTTAACATTTAGTAATATAAAGGAAAAAGAGGTATTAGGCCTTCAAAGCTCTACAAAGGCAGCTTAAGACTGTCTAAAGGCTAAACTAAACTGGAAATACATTGGAAACTAAAGTGTAAGAGAAACATATTGCACAGGCTGAAATGAGTATCTTGCATGTTTCTATGTTACATGTTTTGGTTTCAAAAGGTGTCCAAATGGATCAAGATAATATTGCAAAAAAAATGAAAATCAAAATGTTTCAAAGTATTTACCATGTGATTCATGATTCATATATTTTTTGATATCTTAGTTTAAACTTAAATACAGAGAAAAAAGCAACATGCTTGTATAGGATAGTATTTCAGCTGGATTGAAAGAGATACATGAGTTACTTTTACTGGGATGTATAGTATCAGCACAGGCAAGAAGTTCTTCATGCCTGCTTCACTCAACATCCAAAAATATACTTACCTTTAAATGACAACATGCATAAAATAGAGAATTACATTTTTAGCCTCAAAGGAGATTTGTAGGATTAACTTTAGAAACAATAGAGAGCCTTAAAAAAATTCTGATTATGACTACCATGCAGAAAAAAGGATTGGTTTTATATAAGGTCATTAGAATAAAGTAACTTTAAACCAGAATCTTTTAAAGAATTTAAACACAGAAGTCTGTTTCCAAAAAAACCCCATGAATAAAGCCCAGCTTTGATTTGTTTTTTTTTTTTAATAATATAAAGACGGATAGACTTGCTCTATTAATAAAAATGATAATGCTTTATATTCATACAGCAATTTACAAAGTAAATCAACTCAGTGGCTTAAACATTCCATTGTGGTGCCAACTTCAAGAACTTACTGGGATATGAGAATTTCATATAGTCTGTGTTTAGTGCCTCACCTTTGAATCATCCAGTTCCAGCTTCTTCAGAGACCTTCTGACATAATCTATGAAGGAGGATGATTTAGAGAAAGTTTTTCCAACATGTCGATCACTGAAAATACAGCATTGAGATGTAGGCTTTTAGACATCCAACAATGGAAATTCATATACTTTTAACTTAATTTTTAATTTGGGAGAAATAAATCAGCGGGACGGTTACTACTGCCAAGTTAGTAACAACTGGCCTTTTTCCTCCTTCACTTAAAACAATCTAGCTAATACTTGAAGTAATTTCTAGACGCAGCAACTGTATAATTGTATTATGGTTATAGTAAGGCTATTATTTTACCTAAAACTTTGAGAGTTAGGTGAAGGTTGTTCTTAATTTCTTCACTAATATTTTTATTTCCCTACATGAATGACAAAATTCTTATATCTGCTGACAGATATTTCCTTCTATACTCCTATAATTTACTGTAATGCTGCTGTAATTTATTTACCATCAACCACTGGACTGAGCAAATGCCACTTTTGCTTTTTTTACCTTGTGTTCTTATCCCTGCAATTTTTATTTCATTAAATGATGTCAGCATTTTCTTCTGCTTAGAATTCAATAGTCTGCTTTTGCAGTCAGCCCAAAATGTGGGCTTTTTTTCAGAAAACATGTTAAAGTTATGCACAAAAACTTAAAAAAAACCCCCATCTAGGAAGAATCCTAACAGGTCACTCGTTTTTTCTCTTCTGTGTGTTTAAAGTATCTTGGAGGAAAAACATGCAAAGTTTTTGTTAGTCTGAATTAATTTTCTTGACTGTGTCCTAATGTAATTCCTCCTCCAGCTTTGCAGTATAGGAGTAACAATTTTCAGATACAGAATTTTCAGCTACTGATTTACTTAACATGAAATACACACACTCCAACCCTCCCAGTGAAATACTGAATAGAAATATCTTAGTTTAAAACCTTTGCCCTTCTTTATTCTTAGTAAAACCCAACCTCCCTACCTAAAAACCAGAGCTAACATCTACTGAGGTCAATAGAAAGACTTCCCTCAGTAGCAGTTCTAATGCTGTTTAGCTGTCAAGGACACCCACTCACTGAGAATCACTTCTGTTGTCATATTTAATACTGAGATGCACCTAAACATTTGGGCCGATGCAGTCTGAAAATCAGTTAATGATTACGCTGTTACGTGATTCTTAGGAAGATGCGCATCTCCTCCTATAAGAAGCTCCTGGGAAAGAGATGTATTTTGGATCTGTCTGGGATAGAGCTAACTTCACAGCAGCCCATACAGTGCTGTGCTTTGGATTTGTGATTAAAACAGTGCTAGTAACACATCAATGTTTCAGCTACTGCCAAACACTGATTGCACAGTATCAAAGCCTTCTCTGTTTTCTCCTTCTGCCTCTCAGTGAGTAGACTGAAGGTGCACAAGAAGTGCAGTGGGAACACAACCAGGACAGCTGAACAGAAGGGACCATAGGGATATTCCATGCCATACAACATCATGCTCAGAAATAAAACTGGGGGTGGTGGAGGTCGTTTCAAGGTAGCCACTGCTTTAATTTCAAAAGTATAATCTTAATTACTTCCTCCAAATTATACTTCCTTTAACAAATGAAAAATCCGCCTCACGCTTTTTCTTTCCAATTTAGTAGCCATGACTTCTTGCATGACATTTTATGCAATTTTAAAATAAAGAAGCATTTCCCTTCTGAAGGGTAGGACGTCTGACTTTACATCTAGCATAAGTTTTGCCAGTATCAGCATTAGCATTTATTTTAGATCTGGAGTATATTGCTGAAGTGAATTTTCTGGTTTCCCCCACCCTCATGCCTTGGTTCACACTGTGGAATAGTATCAGAGCTAAAAATTGAGTTATTTTCAAAGTAAATTAAACTAGAAGGTGTGCTTCTGGACATGTTCCAAGTGTTAATAGGCACGCATCCTCCAGAACTAGATAAAATCTAACCCAACCACAACCACAAAAAAGAGTATAATGCAGATGTCAGGTCTTCAGCAGCAGCTCCCCAAATACCTTTCTACAAGGAGGCAGTACTTGTCAGCATAGGCACAGTAGCTCTTTACAGCCATCATAGCCATTGAGCTTTTAGCAGTTTTTCTCAGGACAAATGGAAATGCCTTTTTCTTTCTACATTATTAAAGCTGCCAGGACCTCTGCATGACAGGGTGGCCCAGGATTGCATTGACTTTTCAGTGAGTTTGCTGAGTGTTCTCTGGTGAAGACATGTTTTAGCCATGTATCCAATACCAAAGAGAACCTATTTCAGCTACAGGTAAAGGAAAGGCAATACACTTGTGATCCAGATTTAGGATGAGAAAATCTTTCCTGCATTTTAACACTAATGTGTATATACAAAATACTTTCTCTGTAGAATAGAGGTGGAAGAGAATCAGATATCTGATTTGAATTCTGCAAATTCAGAGCTTCCTACCTTTTGGTAACACCATATATTTCTTCTATAATAACCTGAAGAACAGCTCGATAAAACAATGATTCTGTAGGCAGCTGCAAAAGATTACAACAGTATTGGCACTGAAATTAAGATCAGAGTAACAAAACCAGAACTGGCTTCCTTTACAACTTATAGACTTGTGTTCTTTACATTCAGTCTTAACAGATTTAAGAGGACAATTTACTAATGTTCTTGAATCCAGTCAAAATTATGTTTTTGGGTCAGACTCTAACATAACCATAAATGCAAGAAAAAAAGTGAAACCCAAGCTCTGAAGACCAAAGTTTGATCGAGGGAAAAAGAACAGAGAAAAGCATACAGATCCTGATCCAAATTCTAATATGCAAAATAAATAACAGTTTAGCTAAGTTGTTTTGAAGACCAAAGGAGTAATTCCCTAGCTGAATCATCATACACTGTAGTCTGAACCATGAAGAAAATACCAGGTTAAAAAAAAGAATATACTGAAAATTTCATATCTTTGCGTATGGAAGATCTCTTTGCACAAAAACAGTCAATGATTCTCAATTTAACATTTGCAGGAAAACACTACTGGGGTCAGTGGGCTTACATATGGAAAGAAATCTCTCAGCTTTGCCTTTTAAAATACTTGCACAGTTGGTGTCCACCATCCCCTAAAGGATAACTTGCACAACAATAATTCAAAATATGCACAGGGAAAAAATATACAGGGATTAAAAACGAGAATGATGATGTGTCTAACGGGTTCAAGCTTTTGTCATAACAATGTCTATTTTTACTTTAGTTGATAAAACATTTGGGATAGAGTGATCCAAACCAGGGATATCAGAAGGACATTTTGCACTGAATTTATGTATTAGCTGAAAGGTAGTGAAGAAAGTTAGAGAGGACAGTTTAATGCCTTAAATTTTAAGCTGTGCTTTTTTTTCCCTCAGATTCTTAATCATCAAAGGAAAACAGATCCACTAAGTACAACCACAGCAATAAAAAGGTGATTTCATGACACATGCTATCTATCAGGATTTGACATAGTGTATTGCCAGTATTTTAGATTCCAGATATGCAGAAGTTCAGGAAGAGGCCATGGATTAAGAACATTCAAAGGAAAAAAACACATTTTATCTTAGAATGGCTAAAATAAACAATATTACTTACCATTTGGCCAACTGCAACTCGCTCCAAAGCCTTTAAGAGTCAAGGAATTAAATGGCTGATATGTTTATTCTTTATCATAACATTTTATAAACACATTGTATAAAAGTCAGAGGAGATGACATTTTAAAAGATTAATGATGTGACACAAAACAAGCTTGCACACTTTAAAGTGTTAATACCTTTAGGTACTCATAATCAGCTACTCCTGTTATTTTGGTTTATTTATAGGAGAAGTAATGACATCCAACTGTGTGGAACTAGATACATGCAAAATTTGTTTGCTTTTCTTTGTATTATATACGAATTTCAGAGGATTACTTTCAGTAAAAACACTACAAAGAAATGCGTTTTTCTTGGGTCTGTTCCTACTGAAATACAAATAATTCACTTTGCATATTTGACTATTTAAAAGTAAATACTGGTTCAATGTACAATATTAGTTTTAAACCCTAGAACTCAAATAAATTGAACCGCTGTAAATAAAGTTAAATCAAATAAAACTTCAGAGAGACTGCACTTTAAAATTGCGTGCGCTATTTTTCACTAGATTCTTCATACTTTAAATGCTGATGTAGGTGTTAAGAGTACTTTTTATGAACCATAGTGACAAAGAATGACAAATAACTAGAAGCATGGAATATCCTTTCACAGTTGAAAAGATATTGTGCCTCCAAAAATTTTAAACAAGTTTTAAAGATAATTGTAAAAATCAAAAAAGATGGGTGCCTAGTGGCACTGTGCTGGCTCCCTTGTACCTCCTAGAGGGCAAGGAAAATCCTAGTCATGAAAAATGCATATACAGATTTACCAATTTAACAGTAGAAGTATCTAGTGACACTAGAGAACTTTGCCTTTTGTGAATGTCTAACAAAAGTTTTTAAATGCCAAATTTCTGTGATTTCTGAGAAATCTAAAGTAGATATATATGACATGATCAGTACTGTCTCCTGAGGGTCATTTGCTTACAAGATTTATCTTCCTACCACTGTTGAAAACCAGCACAAACTTTTTCCAAAAGAAATGGAATAGGAGAGGAAATAGCTAATGTGTCAACTGAGGAAGGATTGGTATTGTATGACACAAGAAAAAGAGAAATGGCAAATCCCTTCAGAAAGCACTTTTTTTTACTTTTCAAGGGTAACGCATTTAAGCCTTATGAATACTAAACAACTGTACTCCTATACTTTCCGCTGATAGCATTTATGGTAGTTCAAGTTTATGTAACCTCAATATGCTAGCCTATACTGAGTCTTTAGTCTACACAGTTCTCTGTAACAGAGGTAGAGAGCTAGCAGCAGAGGCTAACCATAACCTGATGTGATTCATTATGATACCAGAAATTAAAAATTAATAGAAGAAAGGAATAGTGGTCTTCTAACTGAAACAGTGGTTGAAATTTTCAGTACCTATCTGTTTTTTCAAATTAAACAATAGCTCATCAACCTACCTTGATGAAGCTAGGAAGTACTTCCTCTCTTGGTACAATGTTAAAAAAATGTTTCCACATTCCTAAGCCTCATGGATTTTAGAGCTCTTCTAGTTTTTCGAATGGGCAAGTCTGTTCAGATTTTAAATAGTCAGAACATTCACTATTATGAATCATGAAGACATTGGAGGAGTTACTGATTGCAATCCTTCTACAATTACCTTGTTTCCCCCTAAGTCCTTGGCCAGGAACTATTACTCTGAGGGGTTACCTTGTTTAGGTTTCAGCACAGGTTTGGCCTTTCTGTACACTCTTAAAATACACTTCTGTCACTACTCATTTTTTCATGCTGTTAGCTGGAAGGTCAATACTATTTTTTTAGATATAATTTATCATGCTTACAACATTAATGATGTTATTCTGTATAGACTTGGATTAAAGTTATGGCTTTAGGATTAGAAGCCAAAACCAATGAATCCTATAACATCTGGACAAAGCTCTCAGTAGGAAAAAGAAAAGAAGGGGAATCATACCAAGCATGCTGACATTCTAGCATTGCGACCACAGCACCAGCCTTTGTCCTTCAAGTACTGACACATGGGAAATCCCCACACTTTGTCACAGCATTCTGCAAAATGGAGAAAAATAAAGGCACAGCCATTCCTCTTACTTACAGAATACACAAGGGATTGGGCAAGATGAACAGTAGTTAATGGTAGCAGAAACACTTAGCTGTTCTCATCCAGTCCCAAAACCTGTGGTGGTGCTATAAAAAACATGTTTTCCCTGTAACAGATGTTTTGGGCTTATGCTGAATTTCTGATAATTTCCCATATTCCAAAACAATTTTATGTTAATGTCCTTTACTGAAAAAAAACAAAGGGACAAGAGAAAAGTTTCCAAATCCTCATGGCACCCCATGTTATGCCAAGTCACAAGATGTAGGCCAGGCAGTCATTCCATGCAGCAGGACTTCAGTACCACTTCTCATTGTGTTCTTATTCTATCATAAACATCTTTTAAACATCACACAGAACAATGTGTATTTGTTTATTTCAGTTCTGAAAGACTGGTTCTGCTGCGAGGCAGAATGTTTGTTTTCCAGAAAAGAGCAGCTGCAAAGGCTCTTGCTGTTTCTTCAAAACATCAAGAAGCATTTGCATCATAATGTGTGCTCAGTTTCTTTCAGTATCATTTATATTTTGAATAACAACACAATTCTTCATGTTTAACACTAATGCAAATGTGGGAAAACTAAAGTACAGAGATTACTTTATAGATGTTCTTAGTATCAAGTTTTCAATATAGACAAACTCTAAATGTTTAGAGTTTTCATTAGCATATTTGTCAGATGATTTTTTTAGAATGCTGAATAAGAATTACTACTTTCTTAAAAAAAACAACCACAAATTGGCTGGGAAACTGGCTTTTTAGCACAGGAACGTGACTAGGGGAAATTTAAGAATAAATCATGTAATGGGGTTAAAAAGAGGACAGCAGAAATATAACTTCAAATTTAACGACAGTCTGAGATACATGTATCTAAGTAGAATTCATTTAATAAAAGTTAAGAAAAGAAAAAGAGGAAAAACTATAAGGAACCCTCCCGCCCACAGCCCTTGGTTTTCTAGCAATAGTGCCCAGTCTCAGCTGGTCTCTAGAGAGTAACAGCAAGCAGGTAATCTTCTGGAGGCAACCTCGCAGTTTGCTCTCCTTTAAGCCCCAAAAAATGTCAGAGGCTCATAGGGGGTGAATACTGATTTGAGGACCATGATTTAAGAAGAGGATTTTAATTCTGAATGAGTAGCAGAAGGAGAAAGAAAGTTCTTTAGAAATACAGATGAAATTTGACAAAACAGCTTGCATTTGGTTTCAGCTCTAGGAAGGTACTAAGAATTTGTAAATACTTCATGACAAGTTCTAAAACATTACCTTCAAATCTGATTACAGAGTAATGGATTATATGGGTATTTCTACTGCAGGGATGGCAATAGAATTATTAAATATATTTTTTTTCAAAGACAATAATGACTGCCATGGTTCCTATTGTATGAGTCACACTAGTAAATCTTTTTAATATATATGTTAAAATATTCAAAAATAAAAGTTTGCAAACTGAGTTAGAAAGAATTGATCTTTTCAAGTAAATCCCTTATAATTTACATCATGTCCTCTAGGCAAATTAATCATCCATGCAAGTTAAAGTTACTACCCTGTCAGCTACAATCCCAGTATCAGTGCACTGTACTCATGCGTAATACTGAAGAATTTATGACACCTTTGACAAAGATAATCAGGCAAAGCACCATCTTCATGTAAATTCTTGAAACTGTAAAGTAGGAGAAAAAGAGAGGGAAACAAATGTTTCATGTGAGAAAGAATTTTTGTGTATATCCAAAGTTGACCACGCACCTCCAGTAGTGCCTTGTCCTATTTATTTTTTCATATCCAGTCCACTCTCAAGCACAGTGATAAAAATTGTAAGATTAATACATCACTATAAAGTTCATATATATAAGTGCTACATTTTAAAATCCTTTTAATGCCTACAACTATTTTCAGATATGCTTAATATTATATAGCTCACTAAATACCTTATTGTGCTTCTATCTGACAACACAACAGCTGTTCTAAACTGTGCAAACCTCCAAAAATACTCAAGAAACATTTTAAGTACAGGTATTCCATGGAAAATTTCACAGTAAACAGTGCAAGTGTTCAACAAGCACATGAAGCAATCATGTTATAATTCAGTACAGAGTAAACAATCAGACAGATTTCTTTCCATGAACTGTTAACAAAAGGGGGAATTTAGGTAATCATTTGATGAGCTGAACTGACACTATGCAGGGATATAATCTTAGAATGTATTAATTAAATTGCTATAAGTTTACCTCTAAGCTAACTTTTAAAAAAGACTAAACCACACATTTAATAAAATTGATGCAAATATTGCAATTAAGCATCAGCAATTTTCTACTGATGTTTCTTTTTTTTTAGTAGTTACAAAAAAAATATACGGCAGTAGAAGTAAAATAAAGGTAAAACTCTCTTAACAGCTAATAATTCTCTATGTTCACAGATGATTACAAGGAAGTCCAAGAGAATGGGACAAACTTCTACAATACCTTTAATACAGGCCATCCATAGACTTTCATCTCTAAGAGTAATACTACAATTTCTAGTGTGCTAAACTTTACTTTGCAAAGCTTTACAGTAAAATATGGTCTTTAAAACACAGTAGACCAACAGGATTCACCATTATTAGGAAAAGAAGCTTGACTTGAGTTCCATGGGGTGACCCAGATCAGAAAGGTGTGGAGGCAGCAATGTTGCTGCAGTGTCATGCTTCCCTTGGAGTGCCTTTTCCAGCTCTAGAGGCTTTGTGGTTCTCTGAATCCCAACCCCAAGCCTCATGTCTGCTTTTGGCTCAGGATATAATTCAATGGATTGAAAAGTAATTTTTTCTTCTGATATTTTTCAGTGCAAATTAATCTTTGTTACTCTCCTCAAATTTATTCACATACATTCTACTTTGTCTCTTTGTATATATGGTAAAATTTCATCAAGGTAGTACTAAAACACAAATAACCTTATTCAGGTCCTCCATAGCATCTATCTTCCATGACATCATAGATTCTCAGTCTACTTCTGTTATTCCAAACAAAGTAGATAAACTACTTAGCTGCCTTTTTCCTTCATGGGAAACACTAAATCCTAAATCTGCCAGCCATATCATTCAGAGTTCCTTGAGTTTGCATTTAAAAAAAAAAACCCCATGACTAAGCAGGATTTTGCTGGGGGAAGCAGGGTCAGTGAGGAAGAAAAATGCTCTTTCCTTTCAGGAAATAGAATCAGTTGTCACCAAAATAATTCTCAAACCCCAAACCTAGAGTATGCTTTAATTACTGTGTATTATTAAAACTTTTGCATTCTCAATTCTAATCTCTTATTTTGTACACAGAGAAAAAAAGATAAATGTAAGATGGTTTCAGGTTTTAATATATTCTTGCTACATTTATTAATGAAAAACACCTTAACAACTTCAATAGGTAATACTTTCATTTAACATCTGTAAAACACACCTAGTTCATATTTTTCCAAGTTTCATATTTTTTCAGGATCCATTTTTATAGGAAACATCTGGAGTTTAGTCACCAGTTGGTTGTGTCACAAATTCATGGGAATGTGCCCTATACAGCAATATCTAAAGATGCCTTGGGAAGGAAATGAAGCTTTTTGATCTTTTGCTTGGAAGTGTTTTCCTGTGTTGCCATGGCATCAGTGATAGCTATTTTAAGACATTGGCTGTGGAATATCTTTGAAAATATACCTAGGCAACATATAAATCATCTGTACTCTAATACTCTGAAACAGTGAGTAATCTTTTATATTTCAGTGGAATGAAGTGATATGAAGTCATTCTGTTTGCACAAGGAATCCTTTAGAAAATTCGAAGTTTTTGTCCTCTGAATTCACCATACTCAAGGCCTTTTCAGGCTTCACAAATCTGATAAAATTCTGTATGTGAATTCTGACTATCCCTTGCAACCCTTTTGGTGCCCTTAACTACATTCACTAGCTTTCAATACTCAAAGCTTACCCTGCAAAAGCTTTGTTGACTTTTTCCAGAGTGCATTATTGAGAAGCTACTCTCCACAGCTCTCACAGGGTTCTAGGACTCCTTTGCCCAGCAGTGACCTGACTTTGGAAATCCTTACAAAAGCTGGAGTTCATGATTTATAGTACTCAAGCCAACCTCAACTTCTATCAGACAGCTATCACTGAAAGTACCTATACAACTATACCTACGTCTTACTTCAAATTGTGAAATACTTAATAACTATTTGCATCCTTGTTTATGCCATCAATTGTTACAATCTAATCATACCCTGCGGTTATTCTTCTGATGTTTAACCCTAAAAATCATTACCAAATTGATTTTTTTCCAGAAAAACTGTTATAATGACTCACTATGTAAATAGGTTTATGTAAAAAGTCTCTAACAGTCAAACCCTTACTATTCTGATGTCATTGACTATCCAATGCAGTAACAGGGAAGAAAAACCCCAAAGGAATCAATTATACTAATGGCTACATATATCTTATCCATAGAAGAATCTCTATATAAACAGACAATTCTCCTTAGAGAGAGCCGAAGTAAAACTACTTAGAATTTTCCAAGAGCTGTCATAATATTCCTTATTAACTAAAACTTAGAATTTGGTACTGCTTATAACAGCAGTGAAATTTAAAGACAGATGTTAAAAGCCATTGGCTTCAACTTTTTTAAATTGACTTGAAATTGGACATTACACAGCACCTCTTGGTTGCTGAAGCTACTAATAAATCAAAGCAAAGGCTTTCATGATACTAAGAGTTCAAAATTATTTCCAGCACAATTGGAAACATGATCCCATTATAAAAATTTCCAGATTAATTTAGCTAATTTATAGACATAGAAGGACACCATACAGTGATTCCATTATCCAAGACTGTGACTGCTGGCACTACTTTCATCAGAAATGCTCCCAAAGTACTCACAGCAAGTCCAACGGCAAAGTGAATCAGGCAACCTTGCAATATCTTTACTATTTTTAGAATATATGAGAAATGTAATGAATTATTCCCTGTAGTCAGCTCTGAGACAAAAAAAACCAGCCCAAACTTGTGATAACCATGATGATCTAGTAGCCCACCAAGAATACCACAGTAACATTTTGTTGATATTTTGTCAACTCACCATCTCAGACTTACAAACATGTTAGGCATCAAAATAGGTAAATTTTCTCCCTATGAATATCAGCTAATTCCAGTTATTATGAAGAGAAGAAGCAATTTTTCACGGGCCTCAAACAAGACTGATCTTGTTATTAAATCTTAACTGTCAAACTGCACACTGGTCAGCCATCTCAGGTTTTGGCAACTAACAGTCCACAGCAGCTCTTTTGCAAACTGGCTCATCTGCTTCAACCACAAATTGAAGAGCACAATGATCTGAGTTCGCATTAAAGAAGCAGCAAAGATGGAAAATGTGCTGCTTTGGGGAAAAGAGCTTTGAGGTGGGCTTGCCATAACCTTGACATTAAGGATGCGCACCTCAAGAAAATAAAAAAGCTTTTAGAGGGCAAAGAAACCCACAAACAAATATAAAATAGAGCAATGATATTTTTCAAATGGATTTTTAAAAACTTTGAAGCCACTAAATCCAGATTAAATAACTATAAAATGCTTTATAACAGAACTTCCCACTGTGTCCGTGCAGGGAAGCCCTTGCATACTGGACTGATTTCAAACACATAAGTGATTTTCTGTGTTGCAGCAAATTCTGCCCAATCCTCTTTGCTTCTTAGGAAGATCTTCTATCCACCACTGCATCCTAATATTCAAACTAGTCTCTTCATGTATGACTTCTACAGGTCTCTAGAATCTCTGATTGATGCCTAGCTCATCCAGCAGCTTTCCTGAGTTTAGTGTCAGAGTCTGGGCAAGCAAAGGACTATCTACAGTAGAGATTATATTGGCTCAAGGACCACACAAGCAAACTGGAAATAGAAAACTGCATGTGACCAGATGGGATGCATTTCATGATGAGACCACACTCTATCATCTTTGACAGGTCATGTCCACCAAGGGAAGTTCAATAAACTAGCAAGTGGCACAGTCATAGTTTACTTTGATTTTACCAAGTCTTTCAGCAAGGTATCCTTAGTGTGAAAGATACGACTCAGACTTAGGTTGACTCTAAGGTAGGAGGAAAACTGATGGTACTCTGAAGCTTGATAGTGAAGCCAGCAGCTTAAAGGATGTGATTATTTCCCCTTTTTAGAACTTGTGAGAGTGAGACTATCTAGAGTGCTTCTTTCGGCTCTCCATCTCACCACACTGACTTACTGAAATAAATTTACTGGTAGCAAGAGGACTAAACGTTTGCAGAAAAGGTCAAGGAGGGATCTAACTGCTGTTCTTAACTATCTAAAGAAAGGAAATAGAAAAGATTAAGTTGGACTTGGTGGTGAAAAATGAAAAAGACAATAGGTAATGCACAAGAGCTGCAAATTCTGAATAGATATAAGGAAAAGTACCTCATGGTGAGGGCAAATATTGAAATGGGCTGCTGAATCACTGCCCTTGGAGATATTTGAAACATGACTGGACAAGGCCCTGAACAACATAATCTAGGTTGGCTCCACCTTGCACTGTGATCTGGTCCAGATGACCTCCAGAAGCCATTTGCTAGTTAAATGCTACGATTTGGTCCATTTTGGAAGCGGTACCAAAATTCACTTGTGTCAGACAGCTGCAAGAGAAATTGGTTTACTTAATTGTTTGTACAAGTGAACTGTTGGATCTATACCATCTGATTAGTTAGAGTCCTCTAGCATTTTCTAGAATGCTGTGTCAGTTTGGAATCCATGCACAGGAAGAGCAGATACAAGATACAGTCTGAACTCTCTCATTTTCCCTTGGAAGAAATCTTAGATACTGTCAGTCCTTGTGCTCTTAGGTCTCCCCTGCACATTTATGAACAAGCCATATAGTACACGACTTAGGAAGGGAATACAACAGCATTATAGATTTCAGAATATGCACTCTCGTAGTAACAGCACACACACAAAAAAACTATTTTTTCAGCACCACTGCCACAATGTGTTCTTTCCCAAGAAAGGAATACTCTAATTTTCTTTTAGTCTGTCCAAATTTTTATCCTTCAAGCTGAGAAAACTCAAAAAGCTATAAATTCCAATGTGCAATTTGGCTTCATTTCCATACTTCTACAAAACTGCAGCATCTCTTATTACCATGTATATATATATCAGTCTGTTTGAACATAGAACAGGTTATCAGACCTTGATTCTTTGGTGGTGTCTGAGTAACAATAATTTAGTAAAGCCTTATGTGCCAGTCTGGAAAAAGTAATCCTAGAGCTAGAACAGGAAGCCATGTCCTCTTTGCAATAATAATATGAAATAACCAAATGTTTCAGACACTCAGACTTACTGACAAGTATCTGGAAAGTTCTGAATTTCTTAAAACTCTGATGTATAAGAAATTGTATGTTTTTCTACTAACTGCATTTCTACGACTTAGGGATTTTGATTGCATTTTCTTTTTCTTTCTTTTTGGAGCTGAAGTATTGTGAAATAACTGAGACTAATATATTGCAAAAACTCTTAAAATTGTTGCAGAGCAAAACAAAAATAATATGAAAAGATTATTAAAGTAAGCAAGAGCTAGCACATGTCATGGTCAGTGTGGAACTGTGCCTTAGCTGCCTGAGCAGCTAACTGTTAAAGAGCAACAGCTGGGTTTCACCTGCCTTTCTCTCTGTGAAGTTCCCTGAAAGAGCTGAAATAAACTTTGCCAATCCACCCCTTTCTCAGATTTGATTGATATGATAATCAGGTTCTAGGACTTCAGCAGCTGGTCATTTAGACAGCTCAGCTTTGTACCACTTGTTTCAAGAAAACCAGCTACTGTTTTTCATTTTTCAGAATTTCATGTAAAAGAATTTCAAGTAAAAATATCAACTTTCTATCAAAAATGAAAAACATTCACATTTGAAGGAAAATTTCCTATGGTGTGAATCCTTAAATAATTTTCAAGTTGTATCCCCAGGAAAAACTGTTATGTATGTTATGTACGTACTGTTTCATGATGGTCTAAATTGGCAATGACTCAGACCATAGCACCCAGATGAGTGGTTTCTTTGAGTATTAGCTTACAGTACAAGAACTTAATTCTGCTCATAGTTGTATATGCACAACTCAACATAATAGGATATGAGATAGACAGCCAAGGACAAAGTCTGGTACAAAATATTTCGAAAGGATGGAAACATACTGGACTAAAAAAGCCTCCACCATTTATAAGTGAAGCAATGGAATAAAACCAGCTGACATTGATTATGCATTAATGTCCCTAATCTCAGTGAGGAATATTGGCATAACACAAAAGCTACAGGGCATCTGAGAGTGAATGACCCACACAATGTTAATAAAACCAGTTCTAAATAAGCCACCAGAAAGGAACAAACACAAGGAGGTTATTAATTAAAAGGTATAATACTCTCAATATGCAAACTCACAGCCACAAGTTAAGCTCAGAAGAATTACCTTCTTGGTTTTCAAACTGTTCTGACAACAGATGATAGCAGCAGCCCACACTGCAAACAGCTTTGATTTCAGGCTTGGCAGTAAAAATTCGTAGTGTATTTGCAGCCAGATCTCCACATGTATGTAGACCCACCATCATACAGTCCTAAAAAGAAAAAAAACATAAAAAAGGCAATAATAAAGCATCTCCATCATCAACTGAAAGAGTGTGAGTAACAACAAATTCCAAAACTCAAATATGCTGCAAACTGTTAGTGAACTGTAAGGCACAAACACAGAACTCCACAAAGACTCCTGCTGTTCTGTCCTAGAATTTTTCAATACTAATAAAACGTCTTCAGGGCTAGGAAAACACAATGAAAACCAGCCATGTGGCAGCAGAAGTTCAAGACTATGGATCTATGAATAACAGCTGCATGGAAGGGAACATCTACATGTTGATTGGACACAGGACATTTTCTCTTGTCTTTCCTAGCTTTCCTGTTCCTGTTATTAGTACCACTGCTACTTCCTTTTCTTACCTAAGACTTACTGCAGTAAATCTGGCTGGACCTATCTATGGAATTTCTGCACCTTTAAGCTGCTGAAATCAAAACCACTTCCTAAATACAGACGGAAGGTGAAGAGCAGGCTTTGTTATTTCCAAAACTGTAGTACTGACACAGTTTTGCAGTATGCCTGCTCCTATTCAACAACAAATAGGCATTTTGTTCCGTAGCACGAAGGAAGAACTTCAGGTTCAGATGGTCTGTTCTTCTGTCCATTCTATTTCCTGCATTCCTTTTTCCACAATTTCCCTTATCACCCCATTTCTCCATCAGAATTTTCCCTCTTCTCACCATTCATAACAATATTTCCCTTCTGGCATTATTAGTTGGAATCTGCATGGTAAACATGGTGTTGCTTTGAATTTCAGCCATTTTATTAATCACAGAATCAGAGAATCATGGAACGGTTTGGGTTGGAAGGGACCTTAAAGATCATCTAGTTTCAAACCCCTTGCCATGGGGAGGGACACATTCCAGTGGATCAGGTTGCTCAAAGCTCCATCCAACCTGGCCTTGTACATTCCCAAGGCACCCACAGCTTCTTTAAGCAACCTGTTCCAGCTGCTCACCACCCTCACAATAAAGAATTTCTTCCTAATATCCCATGTAAATCTATCCTCCCTCATCTTAAGGCCATTCCCCCTTGTCCTATCACTCCATGTCCTTTTAAAAATTCCCTCTTCAGCCTTCTTGTATACTCCCTTCAGGTACTAGAAGGTGCTGTAAGGTCATCCCATCTCTTCTCCAGGTTAACAACATGAAATTAGCGCAGGATCACTCACTTGGGATACCTTTCTATAACCATTCTAATATTATCTGATTTTCTCATCTGATTTTACCCATCTGTATTACCTAGCACATGCATGTTCAAAACAGTAAAATCTCCCCTTTACTCTTTCACTTTTTCTGACAGTAGTTTTTTAATATATAAAGGCAGTGATACAGCATTTCTTCTACCTTTTACATCACACAAATTACGTGCTAAGAGGATACAAAATCCAGCTGTGCAAATGTAAAAGCATATGCTTTATCAACAAACCCTGCTGCTCAGGACGCCTTTTGCAGACAAACATGAGCTTGCTCCACATATTTTCAGATACTCAGTAGCATTTATTTACTCAAGTTATAGGACCATCAAAACAAACCTATGGTCTTGATTCAGAGATGAATTACGCCTCGGAATATAATAGTTTGGTTACTACTGCACATAGGCATGACTTTATCATTCTATAAAAGACAGAATGCATCTAATGCAATCAATGTACATTATTTCAGGCATAGGAACTAAACATAAAACCACACAGCTTCTAGATTAGTGTCACTGTCTTTGGGCAGCTGAGCTTGGGCTTGTTTGTGGAGACACAAACCCTGCCACCTAGTAAATTACTAAATTAACTTAAATTACTCTGAAAAGTCAAAATAAAAATACTATTTACAAACTCTTCATCTTGAGTACTATACACAATAAATTCTCCTGTGTCTTCCCAGTTTGATGGAAATTACAAAAATCTGTAACTTAAAAAATCAGAAATCTCAGGAAAATTGAAACTCCAGTGCTTAATATATGCATCTACCTGGTAAATATAACTCCTTTGATAATAATTACATTTTGTCTATAATGACAGCTGTAAAATAACTGAATGCACTACTACGTATGCTGTTAACTTTTACAGCTGATTATTATCTACTTCATAAATTCTAAAAGCTGCTTCAAAATAGTCCCAATACATATATTAAAATATAAAAACAATCTGTGTCTGCTAGATGTACTTCTGTTACCTGGTTGAAAACCGTTATTGGGCCAGAATCTTCATTTACACCACAGAGAGCACTCTATGTACACTCAGCAAACATTATGTACATAGGAAAATGGCAATATAGAGACAATGGACAATCAAAATACAGTAAATATTTATAGTCAAATAACCTCCAGATCTGTTATGATGTCACTGAGTTCTGTTTCTGCAGTGATGTAAGAGGTCAATGGAAAGTAGAGGTTCGATTCACTCGACTTTCTTGCCTTAGTCTTGAGAGATATAATTTTTCTTTGCACTTTTTCCTCTTCACAGAGTTCCCCCTTGTTACAATGAGATGAAGAAAAAACTTCAACAGCATCAGCAGGCAGAACATTTAGAATAGCAAGAACCTCTTCAGAAAGTCCGCTCTCATGAGATTGTGTCTGAGCCACCAAATCAGCTTCAGTTTCTGTTCTGTTTTCGGATGTAGTCATTTCTGTGAACCCACAAGGAGGAACTAAATCTTGCATAATCACTTGGTCTTGACTTTGAAGACTGTTGGTATTACTGAAGAACTCTTCACTGATTGTTTTACATTTAATTTCACTTTCCACTGGCCTGTCATTTGCCTTTTCTGAACTCTGGCTTTTGAGGTTTGCTCTTCCTCGACTCTGATATGCTCTCCAGTGTTTCTTCAATTTTCTGTTCCTTTCATGAGCACCACTTGTATTGGAGTTTGAGGAGTCAATTCCATAAACTTTTAGGTTATATTGCATGGACAAAAATGAACTCAGGTAGCCTTTTCCAGAACCTATATCAATCACCTAGATAGTGGGGGGTGGGGGTGGGGGGGAAGAAAAGAAAATTTGCTATATTAATGAGCAACAAGGCACACTTCATATGCAAAATAATTTCCTAAAAAATTGAGCATGGATTGAATAGCTACATTATCAGCATAATTCATTCCAGCACACTTAGTTCTTTTGCTTTGTTGGTCCACCTTCTGACTTTAAAACACTGAATTAAGTCTTAACTGATTTGCCCCAGAAAAAAGAAACTGAAATGCTTATGCAACACGTCCTGACTCTTCTGGAAAAGACATTCAGTATATTTTTTGACACAAAACTTCCTCTAAAGAAAATAACCAAAAACCACCAGGAACTCCACCTGCCTTTGCTCGGCTGGGTCAGATGACAGTTAGCAAATACACTGCTCACAGTACTTAGCTTTAGGCACCTAATTCCCATACTGAGGAGTCCACTACCACTAGGTATACAGGACAAAAGCATCTTCAGATTCAGTGCCTAATTGAATCACTTCAGATGTGCTCAAAAGACAGGTGATATTGATATCCCCTTTTATGTCAGAATACTTATGCTGCTTTCACACTTTGTGAAAACAATCAATACAGCTTTATTTAATGTGAGGATGCTTTTGTAATGAAACAAAGAAACTTGTGTGTCACATTTACTTTCTACTGCCTGTTCTGGAGAAAGCAGTGATAACTGACAGTTTAGTTTGTCTCATAGCTGATCTAATAGAGGAAGGAAAATCCCACACAGAGTGTGGGATTACCAGAAATTACAGCAATTTGAGACCTTTCAGTAGATCATCACAGCTTTACATAATACACATTTTAATTTGCAATAAATACATAATGCAATATTTTATGAGAATTGGCAGAGTGACATTACTCTAAAAAAAGAAAATTGTAATGTTCACTTCTGTCTAGGTATCTACCAAAAAATTACATTGGCTAGGTACAATGACTTCTTTGTAGATGTTCCAGAAAAGTGATGAAAGTGTTTGATTCCAGAATATTGATGTCTTGGTCTTGGTCTTGGTCTGTCAAACATTTATAAAAGAGCTTACCTGGGTATTTCTATGTCCAATTTGTAGTCTATGCAGTATGTGATCCATCTTAAACTCAACTGCATAGTTTTGTACCAGGTAAGAATACTCAATACAGCAATGTTCTCACTGAATGAGCAAGAAGGATTTATTCCCTACTCTAATAAAAAAGATTTGAACAGTCATGGGATTAGAAAGAAAAGTCTGAGCCCATGTCACTAATGACTACATAGAACAGTGGAGAATACATGCTGTTAGGTAAAAATTTTTTACCCAGGCTGCACATGGCTTTCTTATCTGCAGTTATCAGGTGATATTGCTGCATATTTGTAATCTAAATAAATCGGTACAGGAGTGGATTTAGTGAAAAAGAATTTATATAACCTGAGCATACTTTTGAACATTACATTAGGTCACATTTATCACCAATATTCTCTTCTGTTCAGGCCTGGTGAGACTGCATCTGGAGTGCTGTGTCCAGTTCTGGGCTCCTCAGTAAAAGAGACACATGGAGCTCCTGGCGCAGGTCCAGCAAAGGGCCACAAAGATAATTAAGGGACTGGAGCATCTCTCTTATGAGAAAAGGCTGAGGGAGCTGGGCCTGTTCCGCCTCAAGAACTGATGACTGAGAGGGAACCTCACCAATGTCTGTAAGTATCCGAGGGGAGTGTGTCAAGAGAATGGGGCCAGGCTCTGTTTGGTGGTGCCAGGCAATAGAACAAGAGACAATGGGGAGAAACAGATGCACAGGAAGTTCCACCTGAATAAGAGAAAAGAATTTCAATGTGCAGGGGACCAAGCACTGGAACAGATTGCCCAGAGAGGCTGTGTAGTCTGCCTTACTGGAGATATTCAAGAGCTGTCTGGACACAATCCTGTGCCACGTACTCTAGGATGACCCTGCTTGAGGAGGGAGGTTGGACCACATGACCCACTGTGGTCCCTTCCGACCTGACCCATTCTGATTCTCTCATTTAAAAGGAAAAAAGAAGCGTTCAAAGAATAATTTTATCCACTCTTTTATGCAACTGATATTACAATTATGCATAATATGCACACCTCCACTTCTTCAAGACTTTTATTATTTCTATGAAAAGCAGCATTTGGACACAAAATTGCTAGTGAATTATTCCTAACTCCTAAGTGTGACCTCTAGTGGCTGTAGAGACAAGCTACAGTTTGGGGAAAGTTGTTTCCAAGTAAAAAGAAAACAGTAATACATTGTTAAATTATACTGGGAGAACAGTTTTGAAATGAAAGGAAAAACTGACTAAAAATAAGCAGGCAATGATCTTGTACTAAACAAACAGACTGCATTACATTATTCCCTGCTTTACCTTCCCTTGATTACATAGGGAGAGGTAATCACCAATCCATAGCATATCTGTCAAGCATGAACTTTTAAAATGAAATTTCCATGATACAATAAGCTCCAAAGGTCTTGTCCACAGTGAGTTGGGTTCTATGTTTAAATGCAGTTTCTGGCACAGTGCAATCATGAACTTTGTCTCCAGAAGCATTCCAACATTTCCCAACACCAAATCACAAATGTAATGGATGCTGAATGCAGAATTATATTATCCCTTACATTATAACATCCTTACACGTTGCAAGTCTTGCTGCGCATGCTGCAATTTCCAAGGAAAACTTTCACAAATACATTAAAGAAAACAAATGTGCACTTAAGCAAAGAGGAATCAACACTGGCTTTTTTTTCCGAGTTTAATCAAGAACATCTTTTAAAAAAATAGTTCCCCTTGTATGATAGGAACAGTGCTTAAAAGGGGCAGTAAACAACTGAAAAAAAAAGTCTTTATTTATTTTGCTTTAATATTTTTATTCAAATCATTAACCTAGAAGTGGTAATAAAATTCCTGCTTTTATTCATATTATTTATTATGGTACACTATAAAATACCAACAGAGAGCAATATCCTCTACCACCCATCCTACATCATGGGTATGGAGGTGAAATGGAGGACCTTTTTCAAGCTGTGAGTGATCCGTAATATCTGAAAGAAACATCCTGAGGACATATGATGTTGTAAAACATGCGTTTTCATGGCTCTAGATTTTTTAATTAAATGCTGCATATATTTTGTTTCGTAAGAAGGATAGAGAAAAATCAATAAGGAAAAACTCTCCTACAAGTTTATAATCACTATATTCTTTTTAAGTTGAAAGGAAACCAAAACAAAAGGAGTTGCTTTTTAAAGACTGAGAAGGCAGTTTTTTTTTTCCTCAAAGTAAGAGAAAAGCTCTTCATATATTAGGGATTTGTAACTTTGTGCAAATAAATGTTGTTGCAGTGTATGACTAAAATGGAAAAAAGTTAATACAGAGCAGTAGGCATTTCATATTCAGTGATATACTGAAATAGTATTTTTCATTAAATGTTACAATTCTTTTAGAAAGTAAACAGAAAATAATCTTATGCATATAGATACTCCAAGTCACCTGATAAAAGTGCATAATGACTGCATGAAATTGCAGCATATTGACATATTGACATTATACTTAAAAATTATTAGTTTGAGATTTTATTAGTAACCAGCTACATTGAAACTTCGGTTAAGTTATTAAGATGGCTTCACTTTCTGAACAGGGTTTTTCTTTCCCTTCATTCCTGAATCTCTCAGGAACTATTTAAATCTGAATGAAAATGCTATATGAAACACTACTTTCCAGCAAATGCAGAGAACACTTAATATTGCATTATAAGCAAACTCTACTCTCCTACAACTTTTGAAGTATGTGAAAGTCTTCAATACTTGAACAACTAATACTTGCCTGAAACAAAAGGTAAGCAAGGCAAAAAACATGCTTATGATAGACTAAAAGACTTTCACAAATCTGCTGCTACTCTATTTCTGCTCTTTACAGAGCACATGCACTTTAGGGCTGTGAAGGGCACCCACGCTTGTCAGTGTGGCTGGCCCTTAAAGAGCTGCTGAAGAGAACACCTTCCATTGCTTTAAGCGATCACAGATGCTCACAAATTGATTGTGTCTCATCCAGTAATATTTGGCCTTAATTGCAGCTGTCTATTTATTTGGTAATACCAGTTGTAAGAAGACTGCCTAAAACTTTGCCTTCATCAGTTGTTCCTCACAAAACAGACGGTCACAATTGAGAATTTTGATCCCTGTTTCCAAAAATGCCACAGGCCTGACCCAAACCTATCAAGAGTACTGCATCATTTACTTATCTAAATTAAACTCAAACTGAGCCAAATAACCTCATAACCAAAGTTCAGCTTCAGTAATTCAGAGCCAAATCCAAATTTTTGGGCCTTCCCTATGGTGGTAGCAACAGTAACTTGGGATACTGCAGGTACATTAATTTTAAACTATACTCAGACATTTATTTAGGGAAAAAAAAAACCCTCAAGGAAAATAAGCTCAGCATGAAATCTGGGCAGATACCTTATTAATTTTGGGTGTTAAACTAATACAGTTTGTTCTCCACAAATCTTTGTGGGAATGAATATTAGCCTGGAGGAAATTAGTCTCCATATATACTTACAGCTCCTTGCACAGAAATCGAGTGCAGCTCAGACATAGGAAGGAATCAAATGCAGGGTCCAGGGCCATTACTAGTCATCTCTAGTTTAAAGCAAGGATGAAGCTGCACTGGCAAGTTACTGGCATTATAGAGATCAAAATGAATAAATGAACTCAGCTTACCCCAAGTGAAACATTCAGCCTTACCACAACATAGGTCTAAGGTACGGAATCTAACAGAAAGTTTAATATTGCAAAAACTTACAGAAAAACTGTGTGTGTAAACTAAGGGAAATGGTATCGGTGCCTTTGTCTAACAGACTGTGAAATACACTACTCAAAAAAGTTGTTGGGGTACTTGTGTTCAGATCTGTAAGTAAAACTCTACAATGTTTCAATGAAACAGTGATCTAGTGTACTGTGCAATCATAATTACATGTATATATATTAAAGAAAAAGTTGTTACGATCAAATTGGAGAAAGAAATCCTGCAATTCTTCACCTTCCAAGGACCAGTGTGCCATCTGATGTATTAATCTCTGCTTAACTTGCTCCCTCTTCCAACTAGAAAGGTCATAACTAAATTCCTAACTGATAGATCTCAATCCATGTTAAATAAAGGCGAACAGTATTAAACAATAGGAAATAATTTAAATCTTGTGCCAGAATAAGATAAGCTTTCAACATTTCTCAAGATACTCTGCTTTGGTCTCTATGTGGCACTCTTTTGTGCCTGACAGAAGGCAGCTCTCCTACTGATGCTTATGGAAAATTGCCAGCAATATCATACTGATAAACAAGGCAGTACTGATCCACAGCAAAAAGCAGTAGTTTTTAGCTGCTCAACATAGAGAGGATGATTATAATTTTGTAAAATTATTCATGAGTGATTACGAGCCACTGAAAGGCAGCTTCTTCAGAACAACACATTTGTAAACAGAATTGTCCTTCGGCTTGGCACTGACAGCTCTTCTTTAGCTACAATTCTGTACAGGAAAAGTAAACTCCAGTGACAGAATATCAAAATGAGGCATTCGCACACAATAAGGAGAGTAACTTGGAAAGTACCTGGTAATATACAATAAGAAATGCTTTCTTACCTGCTTTACACCACAATAATTTGCTATGTTGTCTACCAGCTCTGACATCACCTGCACTTCATGTGATTTCTTATTATTCATAAATTCATCTGGTTTGATACCTGTATCAGATTAAGAAAATAAATACACATTAACACAATCCATAATAATAGAGACTTGTGATCAATCAGGAAAACCCCCAAGTAATGTATGCTATACCATTTATATTTTCAGGAGAGTAATTTTTAATTAAAAACTCATTAAATTATTACAAGATTAAACTTCTGAAATATGGATGAATAGGAAAATTTAACACACAATAAAACTCAGGTTTTTTAAGATGTAGCATATCTAATACCTGACCAGGTATTAGACAATAGGTACAACTATAAAACTGTACTATTTCTCCCTGTTCATTACAAAACATTTATTTTTGTCTCATTTATTGCATTGACCTTTACATAAATGAAATATAAGGGCAGGGACAATTAATCACACATCTTGTTCATGTTGCAGATTTGCTCACAATATCAAGTGGGAGATATTGCTAATAAAAGTCATGAGCAATGCTGGGAAAATTCAAAGGAAGATGAACTTTCCTTTTCTTAATTTACCCTATGGATGGGTTATAGAGCTTTTATGCCTTTAGGGTAGAAAATCACTCATTTCAGTGTTGCTGAAGAATGTGTTAATGAGATGGAGTCAATATCTATCACAGGTTTACTGCCTGTGGAAAACACCAAGAACCCACTTAGCTACTCTCTAATGAGCCAAAGGAGATGCTCCAGAAGTCACTCCCTTGGGAGAAAACCCACACGTTTAGGGGACCAATCCTACAGTACATGTGGATATAGTTAAATCGATGGAAATTTTTGTAAGTCTGAGTGATGGTAGAAGAAACTGGATCATTACTAATGAGCACGCTCTCGGAAAAGAGGACTTTTCTACACAACTAGGCAGATTAATATACTTTCCCATTCTCTGCTTTTTGCACAGTATGTGTTCATCTGTCCAGAAACTGATCATTAGGCAAAAACTATGTTCATTCCTTGATCAGATCATGCTGGGAACAGAGCCAAGTGTGTTACTTCTTTAAAAGACAGTGGGGAATTGAATTTAGCTCATAAGAAACCCAGTGTTTTTTCTATTTTTCCCAAACCCCATAGGATCTTTCTATTTCTTAAACATCTGGCGTTTTTACAATAAACTGTTATGACAACACTTAAAATCTAATATAGGCTCTATGAACTGACAAAAGAAAAAAATAGACTAAAATATTTAAACAAAACAAATAGCAGAAACAAGTGTTTGTCATTTCACTTAAGATTCTCCTGAACTTTAAAATTCTGAAGATCTACACAGTGTCCTAAAAAGCTCTTAATGTGAAAGCATACCAAATTAAAGAAAAACAGACAGGATAAAAACATTAAAAAAGAAAAAAGGTCTCTCTGTTTAATTTTTGAACTTTTTGGCTCTGGATAGACTCAACAGAAGAAGCAGAATCAGAACAGAAAGAAAGAGACATTTAACTTCTTGACAGAAAAGTTGTTTGCCTGGTCTCCAAAGCAGCACTGTCACTTTGAATGATGACAACATATTGCACCTTTACTCTTTTCTATATTATTAACTCAAAAGACTGAATGGAGTAATTCTAGGTAAAGTACTATTTCAGAGAGTACTTAATCCAAATTAAGTATTTCAAACATGGTAGAAATCCAAAAAACATGATCCAACTTACATAAGCTGAGGTTCCAGATGGAAAAAGCATAATTTGCTGATATCTATATATATAATCACCTTAGCTACTGAAGTTTTTTAAACATTGTTTGACTTCTTTTCTGCTTTCTGCAGGATGAACACATTGCTTATATACCAGTTCAGGGAAAATGATACTGTTTGCAAAAAAATTTGGATTTTTCAATAAATTTTATTGTTGCTGCTTTTTATGCAAAATTCTGATATATTTTTACATTATTTTGAAAAACAAGCAGGGATATTACAAACTGATACAAAAAATATATCTGGGGACTCTTGCCCAGACAACTGAAAATTTGAATTAAAAAAAGGATAGTTTTATACAAACTGTGTGAATTCTTTCTGCTATCATAAAATTACTTTCTTGAAAAAAATTATGGTACATGTGGATTTCCTTGTGTGTACAACTGATATAGGCAGAACACATGCTAATTTAAAAAACCATTAGAAATTTAGAGAACTATCTCCTTTTGTGATGAAAAAAATAAAGTGGGGTTCAAATACGTTACAGAAGCACCTTGGATATGATAGAGTAACAGAAAGCTTAATGTTACTAGTTTGAGTCGGTACTGAAGTGTTGCTCATTTCCATCGTGAACGCCTAGCACCAGTACCTGTTTTTCATTTGAAAAACTGCTTCAGCTCTATTGTGCCATTTACAGCTACATCTTTAGTTGTGAAGCTGAACAAATTGAGGAGAGACTGCTTTTTACACAGGGCTAACACAAACCTTTTTAAGATTTCCTATGGCAGAGTGCAAGGGTTTTACAGCCCTGCTACCTCTGGAAATTCAGAAATACCAGATAAAAACAAAGTCATTCATAGTCCATACCATACACCATGACCTATACAGAAGCTGTACTACTGTGATTTCATTCCATGAGCCAGAATGAAGAACTGGGATAACCATATACTCAAAAAAACCCCATTGAGGCAGAGTGATATTCCAGCACAAGGGATTTAAAGACAGATTCACTAACAGTCACTGCATGGCATGACTACGGCCTTGGCTAAAAGCACACTGTAAAGGTAGAGAGAGTACTCTTAATCCAACCCTCACTTTTTACATCAGATATGAACCCTGTAACAAAACAAGCTCTTCCTGCTGGCTTCCTCCCCTTGGGCTGGGCTCTTCTGGACCCCGTGTGTTCAGTGCAAGTAACCTGATGGCGCAGTCAGGACCACAGTGACCTTCATTAGGAAGCAGCAGGGAACACCCTTTGTGTCCGCAACACGCTTAAAATGTTCGTGCTTACCAATTACTCCAAGAAAGGATAGCAATATGTCTGTACTAAGAAATTAGAGAACTATGTAAGTATGCAAACAGTGGGAATAGGCTCCAAAGCCTGTTTGTCTTAGAAGAAGAAACCATATTAAAAACATCTGAAGCATAAATGGAGTTATCCTGAATATAAGCAAGTTCATCTTGAAGTTGCCAATTTTCTCAGACTTACATTTCTCTTGACTTGCAAACTTTAGTATGTCAGGAAAGAAACATACCTTCTGAAATACAGAATTAAGTCCAAAATACCTAAAATAGCTTAAAGTTAAAAGATCACAACTTTCATTTGGCAACTTGCATGTTATGAATCCACAACTTGGCATTTTGTTTCTGCCAAATGAGTACCAAGAACTTCAATTAAGTTAACTGATACTTACTGCCAATTCAGCACAAAGGTTTTGAATTAGAATTCTATTGTATACATTTGGAACACGTTTTATTTTTCCTACGAAGTACAATTTAGAAGTACTGCAAAAGCACAAACCCAGGCCCCAGTAACCCAACGAAGCACCACCCCTTCAACAGAGAATAAAATATTCAGCCATTGTGTTATTCCTTATGCTCCATTCTACATGACAAGAAGATGAAAGAATCCTTGAAGTTCTAAGAAAGTTAATCCAGGTATGAACTCAAGTGCGAGTACAATACAGTAGAACTAGAGAATTACAGAAAATTAAGAGGAACACACAGAATGAGAGCCTAATAAAAATGAAAACAACTAAAAAGCAAGTGGGAAAAAAAAAGCAGGATACAGTTGTCAAATAAGAAAAAAGGGCTTGAGATGAACTGAGAGCACAAGGAAACAAGTCAGAAAGTAAGACAAATGCACAACAAATCATTAAGACTATCTTAGCAATGGCATTCTAGTACTTCTAAGAAAACCATGGAGCCAACCATGGAAAATTGCAAAATTGGAAAACGATCACTGTAGAAAATGGGAGAGATGCACAACATCTGTAAAATGGTGCTATCGCGTAGGATAAGAAACGTCACAAGTTTTACCACATTATAGAGATAAAACACACTAGAAGGCAAAGGCAGAGAGCTGCTCAGTCTGTCTCTTAAAAACTAATGAGAAATCTCGAAGACAGTGACAAATCTAGAGAGACTGAGGACTCCATGAATAGCACATTTTCAAGAAAATTACAGCAGTCCAAATAAGGATAAATGCCAGTTTATCATCTGATACAAAAAATATAATCAGGGTTGAGACTCCTAGTGTCCAACTTGATATCAGTTTGAGAGTATTTTAATTCAATTTGTTTAACTACAGAAAATACAATTACTCTAGTTTTATCACATATAATTGGTATTAGCCCAAAACATATAAAATCAGAAAAAACATTTTTAAGACATCAAGCATTTGTCATATTTTAGGGTGATACTTTTAAAAAAAGCAAGAGTAGCCACTATGATTCTTGTTGCTCAGAGAGAAGACAAACAAAGGAAATCAACAAGGTATCTCAAATAGTGAAGTGCCCACTTCTCTGTCCCATTCCCTTTAAAACTGAATGCCACGATGAGTCTATGAATACCGAATGTTCAAATTTTAGCAAGAGAATCCATTTTCTAAACAAAGGCAATGAAGAAACTACCCAGGAACAAATGAAAATGGAAGCATGTAGGAAAAAAATCCAAACAAACCACTCTTAAAAAGCAAAATTCCACAGGTCCAACAGTGAATAAATAAACATTTAAATGCAAATGTAAATATACCTGTTGCTTCTTGGCTGTTTTCTTTCAGTGCTTCAAGTACATCTTCTAATGGGGTACACACTCCAAGGTTGGACAAAGAATAATACTTGGCAGCCAGGACAAACAAATGTACATTGATAAGCTTCTCAGAGTTTTCACAAAACACACTGGAAAACATGTCATCATCTGCACTTAAAAGAAAAGGAAACAGTGCTTAACAACTCTCCAATAGTGCTGACAGAGAACTACAGGTAATACTTAGTATCAAACACAACTGGCCATTTATCTTACTTCCATAAGTGGGAAAACTCATTTTTCTACATCTGTATTCTCCCTTCAGAACTGAGGTCGAAGTATGTTCTTCGCTGAACGAAATGTGTAAATGTGGAAAAATCTATTGTTTTAGCAGAGCTACTTTAGTATAATTGACAAGCTAATTCAGTCAACATTATCACTTCTCTTTTGTTTACAAACTTGCCGGTTATACATTTCCTAGTCAGCCCCATCTGCCAATATATGCTACTAGATTTTTTAAAGCAATGCAGCTGTTTAATATATTGAATGTTTTGATTTACAATCACTCTATTCACGTACTTTCCAAGCTGCTTTGTAAATGGTGAATCTATTGGGAGAATTAACTCAATTTTTATTTCCAGTCAGATGTGGGCTGAAGTTAGATTCCAATGTGTATTTCATTAGATTCATGATTAAATACTTCAGTTTGGTATTACTTAGCTCTTACTTTCAAAAACATACATTTATTTTTAAGTGAAACATATTAGTATGATTCATTTATCAATTTTAAGATTGTTTTGTATTGTCTAATTCCTCTCTATTTTAACTAAAACTATTTGTGAATTCTACATAGCTTTGCTAATAATTTTTATATATTTTTAATTGTTTTAAATATATAGAAATTAACCATCCCAGCAAAGAAACTTTTGTAAAGATTTGGAAATCTCCTGGTTTGTCATTTGTGTCATGGGAAGACGCTGAGCAAGTACAAATCCAGCACAGTCGCTTTCCTGAATCTGGCATGACAATGGATACAGTTGTTCATATTGACCTCAGCTCTAACGCTCTTAATTGTCTTGCATATATTACAATTTAATAAAAACAGTCCCAACAGTGTCAACATGTTAATTTTCATGGTATAACACTACAAAGGCATGAGTACAGCAAACAAATTTTGGATCTAAGGAAGAATAAATACTGTATAAACTATGACCAGAATTAGCATGGTTTCAGTGTCTGTGTGGCGGCGGTTCTTACTCTCCACTACAAAATCAAAAAAAGAAAAGCTACCTTTCTTTATAAACAACTTCCTTATTTGAACTTCTAAACATCCAGCAAATTTTGATTAGTGGAGCCTTCATGAAGGATAAAGATGTAGCAGGAGAAATATATAGCACACTTTTTGGGGGGAAGGGGCAATTTTGCTTTCTCATGTCTCTTCTCTAAGATATATTACAGAAAGATAAGAAATTACTTGAGTGCATTTTGAAATGACTGAAGAAAAATAAATTTGGTTTCCCACAATATTTTCAAATCAAGCAAATAATGGAAGAGACTAATATAATGGGATAAAAATCTCATTTAACTGAAATTAAATGCAGCAATACCCATGTTCTATGACTTCTGTGAACTTGGTCATCTGGTGGAAGAACATGAATGGAACTAGGAGGATCTCATACAAGATCACTAGTATGCCACCTGTAATAACACTCCTACTCAATTTAAATTGTTGTCCCAGTTTGCCAACTAAAAGGAAAAAACCCAGCTGTATTAAGGTATCTGAAGCCTAAATTCAAACCACAGAATGGCAATTGTTGAACTATGCATTACTTCTGAATATTAAAAATGTTATTCTGGATGCTCACAAGAGGAAATCTAGTATGTCTTTAAACCAGTCAGCCTGTACATCTGCAAACAAAACTTCTGAGGAAAGAAACATATGCCCGAAAATGGGAATTATAGTACAAACAGTCATTTACAGTAAAAGATGAAAATACTTAAACACAGACTTGTCTGTGCCTGTGTCAAATTTACCGCAATGACGCGATAAACAAAAGGCAATATGGCAAATGTCAGCTTTTTGATATATATATAAAGCAGTTTTCTGAATCTAAAAAGGGATCTTTAAGTTTTCTGCGGGGTACAACTGAAAACAAGGGCTCCATGTTTTATATGGTCATTATGATGAAATATCATCTTATGAGTCTTTGAAAATATTCTTTGAAACCGATTTACAGGACATGTGATGTAATGTTCTGCAACATGATTATCTTCTTCCACATAATACTGTACAACAGAATTTTAATTTCTTGCTTGCTAGCTTCTAAAACTGCAATTCAGCATGTGTTTGTCAAAACCCCTACAGAAATATAAATAATTGTGCAGAATAACAGTTTTGTGCCAGTCTGCAGTTATGTTACTTTTTAATTTGCAGGGCTATGTGAGTATGAACTGAAAACTTCACATTTTCAGATCAATTCTGTCAAATGTAGCTTATGTTTTCTCATAATTTAATTTGGCATCCCTATTAGAACAGATCCTTAAAAACTTTTCATAATAGTTTGGGGATTGCAAATGTATACATGTAAAGCTTCTCAAAAATCTTAGGAAAAAAGGTTTTACCATGTGAAATAAAAATGTCATTTACACTTATTTTGAGTAAGGTATTTGGGGAAGATGAACACAAAGTCTTTTGAGCATGAAGAATAAATCTATGCTTACAGCTGCACTCCAAAAAAGGTAGCTCTGTGGATAGCAGCATGTTATGAGCGCCTTTTAATACCCTTTTCAAGGTAAATATAAAACCCTAAAATTTAGACACCTGATAATTTTGAATATGGAAGAGTAATTTCTGGTTATGTTGGGTTTCAAGATCTCTAATGGTTGGTTTCTGATCTCTAATGTTATTGAGTTACACTAATGCACCCAAATAAGCTATGATACTAAGTTTCTCAATCTTAATTTTAATACAGGCTAGCAGTGCATTTGTTTTCAAATATAAGCAATGTTTGCAGGTATCTTCACTGCGAAACTCATAATCTGCTATGAAGTATTTTCATTTTATGACTGGATGGACAGATATCATGCAGTCAAATGAGTAAAGCATGAGCCACCAAATCAACAAGTATACATCCATTCTATTACAGTGCCTTCTGTTAAACAGCATATTATAATTTTAAAGTTAGAAAACAGAAGCAATTCTTTTTTTTTTTTTAATTGTCAGAAATAATCCCTGTAGAAACCAACGAAGAAATTCTGCATTTTAGCCATAGCATGAAGGCTTCATACCTTCCAAAAGATGTGCTTCGTTTTAGCCATAAACTGCCTCTTTTGTTTCAGTAATTTCGGTAACATCCATTTTGAATATAAATTGTTAGATTATTTTAAAATCTACAAAAGAATACTCTGCCTTCCTGATTCTCATTCTACTCTACAGACCACCACTTCAGTGTTTGAGTAATTTCATGAGCTTTCCCATAGAAATGGGTAAGATCAGAGTAATTATCCATTATTGTTTTCTTTTTGATGATTTCATCTAACAATTAGTTTTGTTTCAGCCTCTATTCTCATTCAATTGTATGTCCCGTTGCTCTGAATCAGTTCTGACTCTGACATTACCCGTCAAGAACATTAAGTTTTTCCTTGCTGCTTCCAAATGCTTGCTGACAAGACCACTGTCTTGTTTCCATCTGGCTCTTGAAGTTAATTCATAAGCCAGTGTCTTTTTCATGCACAAATAAACTCTGGGGGTTTTCTTCCCAGATACCTCAACTCTTTAAAAATGAGGCTTACAGTTAATATTTCGAGAGGTTTCTAGATCCAACAGTGAAATGTTGTAAGTGATGTAGCAATTCACAGCTCTTCAATCTCTTTTCAAGTCCAAATCATTATCCTAGCTTGTCTTCTATGCCAAAAGTACACAGCTCCACATGCTACGTTCTGTGGACCCTTCTATTATGCTCCACATGCTTTCCTGTCTCACGTGCCATTTAACACAGCATTTCAGCGCTAACACAATGTGACAGCTATCTGCGCTCCATAAGCTTTGGCACCATGCAGGTTTTTCTTGGCTAAGTGCTTTGTCAGAGATTTTACCTTGGTTTTGAAACTGATCTCTTTGCTTGGGCTGAGTCCCCCCCAAATGCCACAGCTTTCAGATGCTTTATCTTCATTTCTGTGCTCTGCCTGGAACAGTATTACTGGTATGTTTCCCTTCTACTTGGACTGCCGTAAATTCAGTAACACAGTGTCACAGCCGGCTTCCTCTCGAGTTACGTGAAAATTACTGAAAATATGAAGTGCCTCTTAAATAGATCTTGTCTGAAACAAAGCAGCTGTCCTCCTCTGCCAGACCCTCGGTACTGCAGATATGGAGGAGTGGTGTTTAGGCCTTTTCCAGCTGTCCCCCACACCTCACGTTTCAACATCTGACTATTACACCTTTCCACTCATGGGGAGGTTTCTGTGTTTTGTTTCTTTTTGGGTTTTTTTGGATTTTTTTTTCCATTTTACTTATGTTGTTCAGAAACTCGCCGGGATGAAGGAGCCTGGCAGTTTGGAGTTTCGTTTCTAAACCAACAGGATGAAATTTACCCAATGAGGCAACGTCACAGCCGCCGGGAGCCTCCACAGTGCACTCCGGACACGGCTCCGCTCCCTCCCACCCGTGACGCTCC
>JAWWEW010000041.1:40257420-40293283 GCA_035583185.1 Anabacerthia variegaticeps | reverse complement strand
CCGCGACATGGCCCCGCGCGCGGCCCCGCGGCGCACCGCCGTGACGTCACCCCGGTGCGCCGCGCCCGGAGCGAGGCGGCGGCGGCGGCGACGATGGCGGCGTCGAGACGGGACGGGCCCGGGCCCGGGCCCGGGCCTGCGGCGGGCGAGCGTGGCCGGGGGCCCGGCAGAAAGCGGCGGTGGAGGCCCGTCCTGCTGCGCAGCGTCGTGGGCAGCGTCCAGGAGGGTGGGTAGGGGCCGCTGGCGCGCCTAAGGCGGCGGCGAAGGACACCCGAGTCCTCGGCCCAGCTCCGAGCGGGGCCAGCCGCACCCCCTTACCCGTGGGCTGCGGGGCTGCCTCCCGGCGGCGAGCGTGAGCGGGGACTCCCGGGGCTCGGCGGGCAGACCCTGCGCCTGACGGGGCCGCTTCGGGCCGGGCTGCGACGGCGCTCTGGGTTGGGACTTGCTCTACAGGTTTTTTTCCATAGAGAGCTGTACACTTAAACATATTTGAAAATAGGTTTGAACTATTGATAGGTGGTTGTGAATATGTAGAAAATTAACAGGAAAAAGAACATCGGCTTCAGCAGCATGCTTCTGAATTTGCAACTTTGGAGAAAGAATTGAAAGTTACGAGTAATTTGACTTCCCTTTAGAAACTGGTGTGTTAGTGAATATTATGAAATCCTTAAGATTAATGCAATAAAAAATAACAGGAAAAAAAAAATCATGTTCTGCTTCAACTTTGGTGAATTCTATAATGATTGAGACTGAAACGGCCCTTATTTGTTGTTTTCTTTAAGGCTAAATGATTCTGTGATGGGGCATACCTTTGAAGCTGTAGAAAAGTTCTTTCTGGACACGTGTAGAGAGAAAGTAGCAGCCATAAAATACTATTTTTTTCGTGAAAAATGTAATGGATTATTAATATAGCATAATACAGTGAATTTTAGTGATTTTTTTTCCCCTATGTCACTGCAGCTGCAGACTGCTGCCAGTGTTATTGTCAGTGTCTTCCTGAGACTACCTTTAGGACCTTCTTTTGGAATTTCTTTGATGTTGCTTACGAAGCTATCAAAAGTAAAGAAGTTAGATGTTAATACTTCTTTTCACTGGGTTCAAAAAGCATTGGGAAAGGTGTATAATGTTGAGTGGGCATTAAGTAGCAATGTTTGCAATGTTCTCTCAGGTTTAGGCAATGATTTTCAGTAAATCTGTACAAACTTCATTGCTACTGTAGGGAACAGATTAATAATTTCCTTGAATTTATGGCTGGTCCTTATGAAAATTGACACACATAGTGGCTTTTTCCATTTTGGAAAGAAAATGGATTAAAATTGTCCTGACAGCAGTTGACTGGTTTGGTACTATTTGAGTGAAGGTGTATTTAATTCCCTTTTTCTTATGTTTTCAGGACGAGGATTTGCATTTCGGAGGAAACAGAAGATCGAAAGACAATACAGAAAATTATTGAGAAAGGGAAAAAAGGTCCTTTCACAACAGGATGATCAGTTTACTGATACCTATCCCGAGCACTTGAAACATCTTTACCTTGCAGAGGAAGAAATGCTTAAGAAACGGCGCAGGAGACCAGGGGATTCAGTGTTATCAGAAGAAAAGCTTAATAAAGCAACAGAGTAAGTTTTTAAAATATGTCTTTAAAAACAAGTAATTGTTTCAATCGTTAAAGAAATAATTTAGATCTTATGTTCTATGTGGACTTCAGTGTGGTGATGTGCTTTACTAAAAATGCATTAGTTCTTAAATATTTTTCCTGATTGTTAGGAAAATGAATTGCAGTGTAACTAGTTTTGTACTTCAGACAATGAGGAATCATTGCACAGTATTGCCACAAGGTGGAGATGAGAATAAAGCATTTTTGTTTTCTCCAGAAGAGAGTGGTATTTTTAAATGAAATTTTGAGTAAATAACTTCTCTTTGGTTTTGATCAAGTGTTCGAATCTCCTTGATGCTGATGGCTAGTTTTCAACATTTTGTAGTGCAAGTGATAGAGGAATCCAAAACTTACGTTGTGAACAGCTGCTAAATATCTGGCAAGGCTTATATTTTTAAAGTGTTAAATGTCTTTGCTACCACACTGTTTTATGTAATGCCTTTGCTGTAGATCAGAAAAAAAAATTAAAACTAAATAGTCAGAAAAATCCACTCAAAGTAGTGTGACAGTAAACACCAGTCAAATGGCACTGGTCTTTTGTTTTCCTTGGTAAAAGATGCATGGGCAGTCTTTTATATTACAGCCTGGAAAGAGCATAATTGTAGTTCTTTATTTCACAACGCTAAGGACAATAGTGTACCTTTTCAGTACCTAATTTCAGAACATCTCATGCCATCTCATTCAAGAAGAAACTTTCAGAAAGGCATTGTTACTACTGTGCTTTTTCACCTTGCCATGTCAGCCTCACTTCTCTGGCAGGCAGTCTGCCAACAGCTGACTGTCCTCATATCTCTGCAGTTGCATCTACGTGTTGGAACTAGAAAAAGACAATACAGCTCTAAGCTAGAACATTCAGTTTTTCTAGCTCTGAAGAGCTTGCATGATGGGGAACACTACTGTAGGCACTCTTATAGCATGTGAAGATCCAGCAGGTAAGATATATGTGTTACTAAAAGTTGTGTGCAGTTCGGTTTTTGGTGCATTTGGCACAGGAGTTCAGTTTGCTGTGTTTTCATGCTGACTGCTCACTACATGGCATGAAATGGTGTTGGGTGTCATGTAAAAGTGGTGCAAATAGGTCTATTTGTACAGTGTAGAAGGATGAGTCTTCTGAAATCGGTATTTCTCATTAACTTACCTGAATATGCAGGAAACAGTGGAAGACTGCTGTGATGCTGCAGTGGCTGTGGGATATATGGTTATGTCTCCTTGATGACAGTGTCTGAAGTACATGTACCTTTTCTTACAGGTCAGTTGTGACTGAAGGAAAGTTTAAGAAGAAAACATCCAATCAGAAGGCAAAAGAAGAGTACGAGAAAATAAAGGCTGAGCATGCTAGAAAGAAAGAGGTAAATCTTAAACAGAGTTTTCTTGATTAGACAAAGACTAGATTAATAACAGTTCTACCTGCCAGTCTCCCAGACAGGACAGTAGGAGAATAATACAGGTATTGCTATTCTTTCAGTCTTTTTCAACTTGACAGTAGTATTCAGGCATGCAGATGTTCAAAGTATCATTCTCTTTGTTCTTACTATTTTTGTCTTGCAGTTGCCATTAGCAGGATTTTATTAAGTCAGTTGGTACTTCAGGAAAACCTTAGAGCTTCATCTAATATAATTCCAGGAGATTATATTAGACCTCTTAAGTATTGTAGAAGAAGTAATAACAATACCATCATCTTGTGATGAAAAATAAAGTATCCATCCTATTTCTTACGGTGTTACCATAATGCAGTCTTTGTTTTACCTTTTTATGTACTTTAGCCAGTAGTGAAACAATTAAATGTAATAGTATTTGTGACTAAAATCTTTAGTAATTCCCCTCATTCTGATTTAATGAGATTTATTTTTACAGGATGTATCTTAGTACATTGTTGAATAACTCACTTGAATTATTAATTTGAAAGATCCTTATTTAACTAGTTTTGTTCTCTCCCAGTATATTGTTCGTTGCCCTGTAAAGTGGCACATGATGTAATATGTAACATGTCTTGCACATCTTGGTCCTATCTCTCTGTCCCATGCAGATGTGTCCAGTATCCTGGCACATCTACGTTGTCAAGACATTTACATGGAAGCTGCCTGGATCACACTCTTGCTTTCTTGCACTCAAGAGGAGAAAGTGGGAAATTTTTTGCCTCTTTGTCATTTAACGAGAGTAATCAATGAGCACATTTTGCAGAAGGGAAGTGGTATGCATTGTAGCAACAAATCTTAGTATAGGAAAACTTGCCTAAAACTTCAAGAGAAGAGACTATATGATGTGTTTTGATAGCAGTATGTGCTGCAAGAACATCCTGCTTAAGGTTTTAAGAGTAATGGTATTTCTAATGTCAGTACAATATCTAATTGTCATCTGTACAAAAATAAATTTTATTGCTTATAGATATCTTCATAGCCATAGAAGATATGTGATGGTATCATAATTGTATATCTGTATTTAATTTCAGGAAGCAGAAAAAAGAAAACAACAAAGAGAAGAAGCTCAACGGTTGTACAAACAAAAGAAAATGGAAGCTTATAAAATATTGAGTAAGAAGACGAAAAAAGGACAGCCAAATCTAAACTTACAAGTAGAGTTTCTTCTTCAGAAAATACAGCAAAATACATAAACCTCTGCATATATTTGAGTATAATGGACATTTTATTAAATTATTTTTAATAAATAATGTCATTTTGCTTCCATATTACTTTTGTTATTGGTTTGATTTATTTCGTCAGTCCAGTAGTGATATATTAATCCTGAAAATGTGTGTTCTACGCTGAGAGTGAGAGAGATTTGGTACCTTGAAAACAAATGGTATTTCTGAGCTTAAATTCTATTAGCTACATAACATCGTGAATTCAAAATCAGTAGGGCCTAGAACTATCTGAACATAAATCTAACACTTCCTGCAATTGTGACTACTAAAATTATACTTACTTGAGTGGACTGAAGTGATACATGCAACATATTTGATATCTCGTGAACTGCCAATTCTAGGAGTGTGATTTGTGTGCTCTTAGATAGGGTTTGGCGCATGAAAACAACATACACTATACATGGATGGCTATTATTTATCATTTTCCCCAAAGAATGAAAGTTACCAAAGGTCCAAAAATGGTTTGAATGTAAAGATCTTGTGGACTTGATATATACTTTGTGCTTAGTGATTTTTACTTTGGTGATTTACTTTCATTATCTTAAGTATGACTTTATGGCTATGGTGGATCAGGTGGATGTGTTGAGGCTTTGATATACTGAGCATATCAAGTTTAAATATTTGTTCTTTGTAACGTATTTAGAAAAAGAATTCTTTTAAACCTGAATCAGATGCAGTTAGTATCTTTGATCCCATAAAATGAAAGCATTCTTTTTAAGTCTAGTAAGTTTACTGTAAAAGAAGTTAACTATTTTCCATAAGTTTATATAGGAGAATAATATTGTATATGTTCCTCTATTTCAGTCTACTTTGGCAGCCAAGAAATAATACTGAGGTTTTTTCCTGCATAGAATAAATATTAGTTATAGTAAAGGATATATTGGAAGAAATTTCTTAGAACATGCTTCATGAGATTTGCAATATGTTTACAGTATTGCCGTATTATTTATAGTATTACATTATTTCATTTAGTAGTTGATGTCAACTGCAAAAAAAGTCCACCATTAAATGAAGAATAGCTTAGGAGTTTGAGTAGGCTAAAATATTACTCGTGTTAGTATCCTGAGGCTTTTTCCACCTCATCTTGTAATACTTCTAGCAAGGCTTTGAATCCTCATGCTGCAATGTCATTTGGAAAAACTGAACACAGGGCATAAGCTACTGCACCAACAGAAAATGTGAAAGCTTTTCCTGAAATGCACATCTCTGTTCTATGAGAAAAAGGGAGTGTAAACTTGACATGCTTATTCTGTGTTAGACTTTTCCCTCTTGTTTTGGTAGAGAGTCTGTTTAGATTCTTGTCATTCTAGACTGTCAGCTTTTATTTTAAAAAATGAAAACTACAGGTATTTGCAATTATTATTTTTGAGGGTTTTTTTTATCAGAAGGGCAAAAGACTTAAAACATCAGCTTGGTGTAGCTTGTGAATAACATGAATGTCTTCAATGCGAATTCATGCCTCTTCCATTTTTTCTTCACCTGTGTCTGTTACCCTGTATGATCTCCATGATGCTGAAATGTGAAAAAGAGGAGCGTAAGTCCTCTTGCTGTTCCTTCTTGTTTTATAGTCACATGCTGGGCTCTCTAGCAGTTTGTTTTGTATTCTCTGAAAGCCTGCAGATCTCAAGTGCTGATGTCTTTCCAGTACATCATCTGAGTTGGATGAGTTGGAAGGGATGCACAGTTTGAAATTTTATTCTTGTGTATAGAAGTTGTACAGTTGGTGAATGCAGGCAACTTGCCATGTATCTTTTTTTCTTTTCCCATTTCATTATAGGCCAGTGAAGCTGTGAATCTGAAAGAAGGAAGGAAAGAAAGTGCAATACATTTATGTTTTCTTTTTGGTTCCAATGAATAGAACCGAGGCTTTCCTTGCTCCTTTTGCAAATAACTTCCTAGGAAATCATAATAGTAATTTAAATGGATCATCTCATTAAGATAACTCTGACAGCACAAGGACTTTCTTACCCCACACCCATCTGGAAAGAATTGTTTTCCTTGCCACAAATAGGAAAAACAAAACAAAAACTTTGATCTGTGACGTTACGAAGGCTTTGGTAATGTGGGACAATGTAGGCTTTGGATTTTTTTATGTTTACAGTCTGATAAATTGTGCCAGCACTAAGAATTGGGTAAAGAACATGAAGTTAAAAATTTGATCCTTAGTGTCTGTTTCTGCTTTCACAA
Source organism: Anabacerthia variegaticeps (assembly GCA_035583185.1). Lineage (NCBI taxonomy): Eukaryota > Metazoa > Chordata > Aves > Passeriformes > Furnariidae > Anabacerthia > Anabacerthia variegaticeps. Next base: position 40,286,801 of record JAWWEW010000041.1, on the reverse strand, counting down.
AGAAATGTTTTGAATCATTAATCAAAGAATTTAGAAGCAATTCTAAATGGATTAATAGACAGAAGTGTTGTGAGCATAAGGAAAATGGAAAGGCACATCACTTAAAATCAGTGAAGACAGTGCAAACCTCTGAAGTACTAATTTCCATAGAATTTTTATTACCTCATGCATGCTTTCTGGAAAATTCTGATTGGATAGTTAATAATGAACTGAGGGCCATGCAGCTAGCTTGCTGACTCCTCTAAAGCAGGACCTTTATGGGATGTGAAAAACTAAAAATCTTAAGTAGTTCAGTCTGAATTCTTGGTAAAATAATTTTTGGTCCATTCATAAAGCTGTTGTGTAACTGGACCTACAGCAAACTGCTCTCTACCTTTTATGTATAGCTTTGTCATGAACTTTGTTTTCTTCTATGTAATTGTTGATTAATAGCAATTTGCATCATCAAGTCTAGATTTGTGTATTTTCCCCTAAAGAGGTTATTCCTACATTTGTATCTATTTTTTAAATACCTTACTATCAACCCAGCTGAGGAAACACAACAGGTTTGTTAAGAAACTGTATTTGAGGATCCCACTCTGTGGATTAAAAAGGAAAAAAAATACAAATTAAGCTAACTGCTTTGCAGATTTAATCAGTCAATCCTTGCTCACTAGCAAATGTATGTGCTGGTTTTGGCTGGGGTTGAGTCAATTTTCTTCACAGGGGCTAGTACATGACTATGTCTTGCATTTTGCTGAACACAATGTCAATAATTAAAGATGTTTTTGTTGTTACTGAGCAGGGCTTGCACAGAGCCAAGGCCCTCGTACTGCCATGCTGGCAAGGAGACTGGGGGTGCCTGGGAGGTTGGGAGGAGACACAGCTGGGACAGGTGACCCCAACTGACCATGTAGTGAAAGGCACTCTGAGACACAAAAAGTAGTAAATAAAAATAGCAATCAGGGAATTCCTGAAATAGTTTTTTTAGCAACTGAAGGTAGTTTTGTTTGTCCTGTTTTAAGAATAAATATACCATTCTAACTCTAATGTTCTTAATATTCTCTGTAGTCAGTGAGGATGCTGTCAAGCAGCAAATAGTCTCATCTGAACATAAATCACAGGTATCACTCCTAGAGATACATACCTATCCATAGGAGTTCATGGTAGCTAATTCTAAGGTGCCTAGACTTCTAGAAATGTCTTGTGTCTTGAAGAAGCCTTTGCAAGTGTAATTTGCCAACAACATTTAAAGTTTGTGATTCACAGTGCAGTTCTGCTAAAATTTAGAGAGAGTAAAAAATAGTAAACCATCCTGAATGCATCACACACAGCTGACTAGGACAGGGCAGCAGGTTACTGTGTTCTGCAGCCACTTTTGAGCAGGGAGATGTTAATTTTGTTATAGTGATTTCTCTCTCCCTAAATTTATTTTTAGTACTTTTAGTTCAAGAGTAATGATTTGCTACAAGGCAGGTTATTTTCTTTTTCCTTCCTTTTTTCCTTTTTTTTAAATTTTTTTTCTTGCTCCTTTCTTCTCTCCCCCGCCCCGCTTCTGTGCTACAATGAAGTACAAGGACTTAAGGTGCCAGTGGCAGATGGAATGTACATAACCTACAGTTGCTGCCATGTCACTTTGATCTAAAAGTCAAAGGTATGCTGACACAAAGTTAGAAATAATTCTTCTGTTTAACACTTAAAAAAATTAAAACTGTACTGTATAGTATGTTTTCGCTCAATGCCCAACAAAAGTTGTTGGATTGTTTTAAGAAGACCCAGGTGATAAAACATGTACAGTAGCAAGACAATGCTAGATTATGAAAAGACCTTAATTTTTTTTATCATTCAGTTGTTAATATTTGCATTCAGTTTATTATATTGTCCAGTTCTGTTAGATCAAATATAATGTAAAATAAAGGAATACACTTCCTTTCAAAATAGAATCCTATATGGAATACTTATCAATTAATTTTTTAATTTGTTCTTAGTTTCAAGGACCAGTGATAGATTTGTATGTGGAAGTATCCACTAGAGTAGTGAGGCTGCTGCTGTTAAGTGCTTGTTTCTCCAAGAGCTGCATATGTTAATCTAGAGTTTATATTAAACAGTCTTCAGGCTTATATATTTTATCATTCCTACCTACACCAGTTTTGGGTTTCTCCCTTATGACAGGACTGCTATATTTTTGTTGATGATTTTCCAGGAAGGAATGGGGGGAGCTTCCCTCCACAGATGGCCACCTCATTGGCAGGAAATTCATCTGGTCTCAGCATGTAGGATTTATTGTGCACATACAAGCTCTACATTCAGTGAGAACGCAGTATATCTGATCTGGCCCAGACTCATCAGGTTTATGGCAGGAAGCTTTACAGCTGATCTGCACAGATATTGAGCATTTGAAACTTCTAGAAATTTTGCTGCATGTTTACATACATGGCACAAAATTAGCTTTCTCAGCATCCCTGAGTGTTTGCGACACATCATTCAAGTCTGTGTCCACACTACTGGGTATTGAACAGTTAATTGAAAATGTGTCAGCTCATCAAACTTCATCAGACAGCATTACGGGAAACAAAAAGTCCACTATCACCATATATTTCATAATCCTATATGTTAATAAATTAAAGCCAGGCATTTTTTTCATAAATGCAGTTCCTTTTGCTTCAATGTCCTTTTTCAGTTTGCATCTTATTTCTTGATGATTGTTAAAAATCCCCCAGAATTCTGCACTTAGAATCATGGAACATATATCTGCTGGAGATAGAGTGTCTCTTCTCAGATATAAAGCTATAATATGTGATATTTTGTATTCCACTGTAATTGTGAATGTGGGATTTTTTCATCTCAAGAAATATGTTATAATTTCTACTTGTGAACACAGCACATGTTTCATTCTCCAAAGACAATGCTATGAAAGCTTTTTTTAATGCTGTTTTGATTTTTCCCAATAATGGTCCATCTGCAGAAATTATAGGTATAAAAAGCATGAGTTCGTACTGTGTCACAATTTTTACTGATATTCATGATTTTATTTCTCCTACTTATTTTATTTTGGTGGGGTTTTGTATTTTTTCCTTATAGATAAATAAAGCTGGTATCTTCAGTGGAAAATAGTATTTGGGTTTAATAAGGTAGACTGGGTTCCTTTCAAAGCAACATGGTATGCAGTAAAATACATTTAGTGGTTGACAAACCATGCACATTAAAATATCAACTTACTTGTAGTGTATTTTTTATAATTGTTATATAGGTGTCAATACACTGAATTGTGCTGCAGGTCTGAAAACACAGAACTACTTGATGTGCACTATTCTCAAGATTAAAACAAAGAGGATGTAATTTTCACACCCACACCAACAGCTGTAAACACTGGTCTGATTAGCAGGCAATTCCTTAAGATAGACACTTTTAATTTTAAAACTATGTCTTGTTGTCAATGTTATTTTAAGACCAATTATATATATCATTGTGTGGTAATTTAAGTTTCTGAACCTGAAAATGTATGAGCTTTTGCTCCTGGATCCTTAGAGTATTCTGCTCTGAAGGCAGTTGAAGGCACGCTGATAAATTGCCTTTCCACTAAGAGCAATAAATCATGCCAAAACTACCAAACATTTTGTATTAACAAATATTTTCTTTGGGTGTGCAGGAAGGGAAGAAAACACAGTTACAATATACACAGGAACACCTTCCACTTCTCCATCATACTTTGTAAGAGAGCAAGTTATGCTATTTTTGGCTGCACAGGTGGGGACAGGACAGCTCTTCCAGCCCACCTCCTCACTCCTATCTCTGTTCAGAAGGAATGGACTTAGGAATGGACTTCAATCAGTGGGGCTTAAGCACATGCTTAAAGTTAATCATATATAACAAGAGAAATAAAAAATTATCTCTTCCTTCCTCTCACCTCTTATACTGTTTTGTTGGGTTTTCCCTTAAGTTGCAGCCTAAGTCTTAGAATTTTTATTTGTTTCTGGAAGAGTGGGGTGTTTTCTTTGTTGTTGGTTGGTTGGTTTTGGTTGTTTTTTTTCCTTACAGGAAGAACCAAAAGAAGATCTGGAGAACTACAGGCTTAACAGTTTGACCTTGATGCCAGAGAAGGTCATGGAGCAGATCATCCTGAGTGCCATCACACATCAGGTGCAGGAAAACCAGGGAATTGGGCCCAGCCAGCACAGAAGCATGCGAGACAGGTCCTGCCAGACCAAGCTGATCTCATGCTATGTCAAGTTGATGTGCTTAACGGGTATGGGAAAAGCTGTGGATGTCACCTAGCTGGACTTTAGCAAAGCTTTTGATGCCATCTTCTGCAGCATTCTCCTGGAAAAACTGTCTTCCCATGGGCTGGATTGGTAAACTGTTTGCTGGCTAAAAAAACTGGCTGGATGGCTGGACCCAGAGAGTGGTAGTGAATGGAGTTATATACAGCCGATGCCCAGTCACTGGTGGTGTTCCTCAGAGCTCAGGATTGGAGCCAATTCTGTTTAGTATCTGTATCAGTGACCTGGATGAGAAGATCAAGGGCACCCTCCATCAGTTTGCAGATGATACCTCAGTGGGTAGAAGCCTTGATCTGCTGGAGGATGGGAAGACTCTGCAGAGGGACTTGGATGAGCTAGATCGATGGGCTGAGGACAACAGTATGATAAGGCAAAGTGCCAGTCCTGCACTTGGGTCACAACCACCCCATGCAGAGCTACAGGCTGAGGGAAGGGTGGCTGGAAAATGGCCCAGCAGCCTGGAAAAGGACCTGTGGGTACTGGCCAACAGCCGACTGAACGTGAACCAGCAGTGTGCCCAGGTGGACAAGAAGGCCAATGGCATCCTGGCTTGGATCAGAAACAGCGTGGCCAGCAGGACCAGAGCAGTCCCTCTGTACTTGGCACTGGTGAGGCCACACCTTGAGTGCTGTATTCAGTTCTGGGCCCCTCACTACAAGAAAGACACTGAGGTGCTGGAGTGTGTCCAGAGAAGGCAACAAAGCTGGCGAAGGGTCTGGAGCACAGGTCCTCTGAGGAGCGGCTGAGGGAGCTGGGGTTGTTTAGCCTGGAGAAGAGGAGGCTCAGGGGAGACCTCATTGCTCTCTAGAGCTGCCTGAATGGAGGTCGTAGCCAGGTGGTGGTAGGGCTCTTCTCCCACTTAACAAGTGACAGGACAAGAACAAGTGGCCTCAAGTTGCACCAGGTAATGTTAAGATTGGATATCAGGAAACATTTCTTCACCAAAAGGAATTTTTCATGAAAGCTTTAAATGTCAAGTAAATTCTGAATATTGTTCATAATTTCAACATTCACAATTGATGAAATGCTAAGGTTTTTTGACTAGAAGGTAAACCTACACTTAAAACTCTGTGTACAATGAAAACAAGAACTGTTTGCCAAATTCCTTGGTTCTGAAAGGTACAGGTATTCTACAAAAGTAACATGTAGTCACAACTTTCATGGTAGGACCCTTATTTTTTTAATATTTTCAGCTTTCTGAATATTCTTGGGTTGTATTGTAAACTCTTTTACAGTAGGTAATCACTTCCCTTGGATTTGGATTCACAAACCAAAAACATGGGTATGGTGACGTTTGGATATTTACTACTAGTACGTAGGTGTACTACCTCACACCTTTAGCAGAGCGAAAAACACATACCATTTTGAAACAAAACAACAAAAAATCCCCCAAAAGCTAGAAGTGTCTTTGTCTGTCAGTTTGCATTAGGTATCTCTCAGAACAGTGTAGTCTCCTAAAACCTTATGAAATTAATGCCCAAATTCTTCAACCTGTGGTATAAGAAACATAAGAATAAATGACCAGTGTACAACTTGTTTGCAGTTTGAACTATTATCTAATATGTTTGGGCTATTATTTCTGCTTTACCAAAATCTAATTTGCACAGAAGACTGAAGACTTTTGCATCTGTTATCAATTGCAGATTAATTACAAGCTGAAAAGCTTTTCATTATCATTTAATTTCATTGTCTTTTAGTTTCAGTTCTATAGTAGTATTAATAAATCATAAACAGTTCTTTGCAGAGAATAGCAGGGCTACTGTATGAGAAAGAGGCTTATTCTGAAGTGGGTTTGGCATTAGATATAAGGAAGATGCCATCCTTACAGTGGTGGAGGATCAGAGAAGTGTATTTTCTACTTCTCTTACAGGCACAGAACAGGGTCTTGTTCTTCTTCCTGGCTTGGGAAAAAAGCATTTCCCTAAACTGTTTTCTTCTTTAACATATTAAATGTGCACTTCCTCCTAAGCTTAGATTTTTTAATGGATTGTGACACATCACAGTAAAGTTTGGGGCCTGACAGAAAAGAAGGGGCTGGAAAGCACAGACAGTCGGAGAACTGGTAACAACTGTGTGTTTCTTAGTGTAAACAATATTCAGCATATATGAACTGCCATTTTACAAAAATGGTGCATATACATGAAACAAGTAATTTAATGGAGAAGTTCACATCTACAGAACTTATTTTGTTCTAAGCCTTTTAGGATATATATCCAGGCTAGTTCTTTCTGTTTAAATCAAGGATGCCATTGCAAGTAACTAAATAATCTCAACTGGAAAAAAAAAAAAGTAAAACATACTTTTCTTTAGCTTACATATGGAAAATGAATACCATAAAGTAAAGAGTTATTTATTATCAAAAGTCAGCCTTGTAATCTGTTTCACATTTATTTTAAAAATTAAAACTAATTTCAGATTTTTATGTTTAAAAAACCCAAACCACTGTGAAATTTAAGTTTTCGCCGGGTTTGGATGTTTCCCAAGTAAGGTCACAGAGTCACAGAATATTCTGAGCTGGAAGGGGCCCACAAGGATCATGAAGTCCAACTCTAAAGTGAATGGCCTGTACAGGGATTGAGTCTGTGACCCTGGCATTATTAGCACCGTGCTCTAACCAACTGAGCTAATCTCAGGGTTTCTATAGCAACAGGAAACATACTATGAAAACAATATGAAAATATTTTTAAACATCTCATATTGTGGTTATCTAGCTGCAGAAAATAATATCAAATCCCTGTCTCCATTTCAGCTGAGCCACTCCACAAAAAAAGATGGAAAGAAATAATTTGCAGCACCTATGCTTCCATTAGTACTGTGTGTGTGTGCATGCACTTTTCAGGGGCTCTTGTTCTGGCTTGAAAAAGCCCACTGGGTGGAGGCATGGAGCTAAATTTCATCACGAGGCAGCCATTCGTCGATTGCTAAGTGTAAAAGCGGAAGGGACATTAAGATCGAAACCCGATAGCCCTGTTTAATGAAGCTTTTAAGACTTGCTTGTTGTTTGAAGTTGTACACATCTTCCTTAAAACCTACTGATTATAATAGAAACCTTTTTGTGAACTGCTCAGATGTATCTCTTATTTATATGCTGTCCAGTTACAATTTCCTCCATATCCTGCTGATTACACAAACAATACTGCAATAGTTGCGTGTGTGTTTATCCTTCCTAAGCTACATAGGAGGAAACCTGAAGCTTTGCAATATGACTCCACTTTAGTCATTTTTTTTACTCTTATGAGAGCTGATTGCCATTTTATCAATATTTTTTCCTTAATAGGGGCCCCAAAGCTGAGCAAGGCTAACTGTTCTACAAGCCATTGTGCATTGTAAATGCCTTATTTTCTACTACATTACACACTTATCTGATGCTAAATAAGAGTCTTGGCCACAACTTGTCAATTTGTCATCTGAACTTGCTGCATGGCTAATGGAACCAACGAACGACCCTTCTTGCAACAGAAAGTAATCACAACCCCACAGCTTCCCTGGGCTTGGCTTTCTCCTGCAGGTGCTGCCAGCTGTGGGTGGGCATTCTGCTTGCCCCAGTGACACAGACAGCTCAAATGCTTTTAGCCATGTGAGACCCTGCTCCAGGGGACCAATCTGAAATGCCACAGGGGATGTGCCTGCATTCATCTGCAGTGGTTCAACTGAAGGAGTTGCTTCAACAGGGCCAGTGACCTCGCAGACAGAACTGGGAGTGAAGGGCCAAAAAGAGACTATTTGACATCCATTACATACATATATAGGGATTTTTAATGGAGCACTGTGAGGTGCTGAGATTTGATAGTTTCTGCCTAATCTGCATTTCTGGGCCTTGGACACACTTTCAGCCCAGAACCTCTCTGTCAGCTGTAATGGTAGTGACATCTGCCAGTGACTGTCCTTCTGTTGATATATCTCAAAACAACTTTGTATAGCGTCTTCTCTGCAGAACTGTGTGGGAAGGAAAAACAAAGTCAAATGAGACCTAGTTAGAAGCTTGACAAATATCTTCATGGTCAGCTCTAGTTAGTGGAGGCATAAATACCACAAGGTCAGACTTTGTAATTTTGTCTACAGATGCCTATTCTGTGCTCCTTGTTCCTGGGAAATGCTTGTAGAAGGTCTCTGGAGGAATTGCAATTACTAAGTGGAGTCTTGGCAAATATTGACCCATCTGTGAGACAAGTCAGTGCCCCAGGGTCAACTCATGTGACTGCTGTGCTGATGCAGTGCTATTATGCTCCCTTTTTGGGCTGGTTCACTTGGGTATCTTTAGCTGGGCACAAAGACAGTCTGCAGTCGGGATAGATGCACCTTTAAAGTACAAAAGCAGAAATTTATTGATTAACATGAAAGTGGTAGCTAGAAGTTGACGAGCTGTTAGTCTAAATAACTTCTTGTTGTGCCCACAATTTCTGGCGTGAGGCATCTTTGCTGGGAGGGTGGAATCAATTAGAAGGAGGAAGAGTTGGACACCACTACACATCCTCTCCGCTTCAATGTGCTGTCTGCCACCAGCTGCATCAACGCTGCCAGTTGGACCCAATACTTCACAGCTAGCTCCAAACTGAACAGACTAGCCCAGCTAACCTTTCTGCTGTTTTCCCATTTGGCCTTAAACTTTTGTGTGCTGTCCTTTTTTCTCTTGTATCCTTCAGCGTGACTTTTGCCTTTTCTGTCACTTTACAAACTTTCTCACAGCACTTCCATGGCAGTTTAAGCCAAGACTGCTGTGCTGTGTCTCATGAGACCCAAGTCTTGGATGACCAGTCCGCTGGAAAGAGGCCTTTGGATGGGGTTACAGAGGGAGAGTTTCAGCCTGTGCACTGACCCATGCAAAGGTGAGCAGGAGTTCCTTCCTCTGGAGAATTAAATTAATATAACCTGTTCTGTTCCTTTTCACAACTCAGTGTGAATTACAAAAAACTCACAATCTCTTGTTGCTTTAAGTCACTTTGGATCATGGAAACAGTGTTTTCATCCAGGTCAGGGTCCTCTGTATTGAAGTGATACCTGGTTCTTCTAACTCAGGTCCCATTTATCTTTGCCTCTGACATTCCTATTTGCCCATTCCTCTGGCCTGCCTAGGTCTGAATTGAAGTCCTGCTTTTGAGCATGTTGATTTGTATCTCCAGTTTGGTGTCCAGGCCAGTAATAAATATGTCAGACATGACAGGTCCGAAGAAAAGACTCTTGTGTTACTCCACTTGTCACCAGCTCCAAGTAGCACCCTATGACCCTTTGAATGCAGTCATCCAGCAAGTTCTTACCCATGCAGTAACCTGTTTAGGAATATTTTATTTTATTTTATTTTATTTTTAAAATGTAAATATGCAATGTGTATCTCATTTTGATTTTTCCCCAAGTAGTAAGTAGAAATATTTGTTGAAAATTTCCTGAAATAGCATTGATAGGATTCCATTTGTACTAAATGGAGCTCAAATTAATTTTATATTCCTTATTGTCAGCTCTAGAGCTTTCTTGTTATCCTTTAATTTCCTCTATTGATTTTCTATGATTTCTTATTGATATTTATTTCACTATCCTTTGTTTCTGTTCTTTTGAACACAAAAAGGTTTTTTTTTTGTTAATCTGTACAACACTGTGATGATGTATATATGTAATAAAAATGAAAATGTAGAGGTACTAATTTATGTGCATAAATTCAGCTCATTATTGAAAAAATTGACATCATAGAAGAGGCAGTGATACTGCACATACAAATAGTAATAGCTGTTATACTTTTACACTTGTTATACACCTAACAATCCTGAAGTAAAAGAACATTGTCACAAGTATTTTTTCCTATTTTCTAAAATCTACTATGTCACCCTGGGATCTCTAAGTGTATAGCATCTAGGGGGGAAAAGAAACCTTCCCAATGAAGATTTTACACCCAATGTTGTCAGCTGTACCAAGATTATTCTTAAAATCTTATATAATTATTTTGAAAATAACTTCATTCGGCTCAGTAATATTAGGTTTTATCCATCCTGACAGATGATGAGTTGCCTCACAGAATTATAAATTTTTGTAGCTCAGTTCCAGTGATCATGTCTTGATTATATTTGTTATGTGCACAAATTACCTACTGGGGAAGCAGTAAGCTTATAATACTTAAAAAATTACAGTACAACCCTGGCATACACTTGATATGCAGGGATCTCTTAATTCTAGCAAAATAATACAAGTTTATTACAATACAAGGTTGTAAAATAGTTAGATTGCTTGTTTATGACTTTGAACACTTTTATCTTCTAGATTTATGATGAACTAAACCAATCCAAATATTTACAAAAGAAAATTCTCTTGTATATTCATGCAGATTTTCTCCTGACATTCTCCTGAGACTAAATGTGTAGTATATATAAGTCATGGCAACTTAAAAATTTGATTTTTCTCATGAGTTTTATGGGTAAATGGATGTTTTCCAAGTGAAACAATCACTGAGAGCTTCTTTACATAATTTGATTGACAAACACCTCAGTACAATTACTTACAGACTGTGAAAAAATTCCCGGGGAAAAGTATAACTGAAGGGAATATTTTGTTTGCTGTAGCTCTAGCAGTATTTCTAACAACAGTATATGTACAACAGGGAATGTTTTATATAAAAGCGAGTGTTTGTTAAATCTCACGTTTTGTTCCAAGCGGCTTTTCTAAACACAATCCTGCTAGACCATTGAACTGGAATTCTATGGATTGAGATTTCTTTGATACCCACTCAGGATAATTATGCTTGTTTGTGGTTGCAATCTGTAGGCTGTACTCGGGGAAGTAAAGCAGGAATTCCTGCAGAGCTGGAGTGAAGCAGGGGGAGGAGAACACACACTCAGCCTGTCAGTGTAATGTCTGTCACGTGAAGCTTGAAGAGTCATCTCAGTTTGAACCAGGGAGTTGGTAAACTAGTTGCCATCTCAGCTCCTTTCTGCAAAAGTCTTCCTGAAAGACGGTACCCACCTGCTAACATTAAGGTGAGACTGTAACAGATAGGAATTATGCTGGCTTGGCACCACTTTATCCTGTGTGGCGTAAATAGCCCTTTTCCCCTTGAAGAGTACTCAGCAGAACCAGTCCATTAGTGAGCAGCAGGAAAGGGTGGGACAATTAACTGACTCTCCCGTTTTCTCTTATACCTTTTATTCTTCAGTGTTTGCCCAATGCTTTATGGAAGCAAAATTCAGCCTGCACATTATGCACATCTTCTTCCGCTCATGGTGCAACTGAATCTGATATGATATATTTATATTCTGATTGTTCTATCAAAACATTTTAAGTAGTAGAATGATTGATAAGTAGTAGGTAACAATGATTTTTATTTCCTTCATGTGTACCATCGTAAAAAGGATATTGATATTTTAGGATTATCTGCAGCATTCAAACCTGTTCCACAGTCTTTCACATCTCTGCAGTTTTGACCTGCAGAGAGAGACTAAAAAGGCACTGGGTGTACGTACCTGTGCTCATGTATGTACATGCATATGTGCGCGCATGCGTGTGGGTACATGCTTAAAACGTGAAGATGTTACATACTCAGCATTACTACATGCTTTCCACTGTCTGATTTTCACTCTGGGTCCATAAAACAATTTGTTTTAAGAAAGATCAGTTCCAGGGAAGCAATCACATTCTTTGCAACAGATATTAAGAAACCACGATACATTTGAAGCCATACCTCTGAAGTTCTTGATGTTCTTCTTTGTTCATCTTTTTGAAAGCTGTGGTTACTTTTCTTGCATTATTCGATGACAGTAATGTTCAGATACTTTTCCTTTTTCTCTAATACTACACTGATTATATTGTTTCACTACCTGAAAATTGGAGGTAAGGTTTCTTGTCAGAGCCTGCAACTGTTCTGCTGGAAATCAGAAAAACTGATTTTCAAGTCTGAAGATGTTACTTTTCCACTCTAACCATCAAATGAGGAACTTTTCTTGGCCTGTCTCAGAGCAAAAGTATCTGTTAAATGAAGTCTAGCAACTCAGGAGAAGAAAAAAATAAACCATCTTGTGGGATATTTCTGGTAGCTGGTCAATTCTCTTGAGTGAATAGAGTGTACCTTCCAAGTCAATATCTTGATTATGCTTGTTTTGGAGTTTTACTGTCTTCCAAAGCAAAAGAGAAGGAATATGAACTTTTTTCCCCACTTTTCCTCTTAATAGCTCTTTCCCACAGAGCCTCACAACAATATTTTCCCCACAGAGCATAGAAACAATGAATATTTTACAGATTGAACATCTTTCTTCTTGGTTTCTCTTCAAGTCAGCAAAGCCTGCTTTCATGGCCTCTGCCTTTTTATAATGTGGAACAACATAGAATGAATGGACACATTTGAAGCCAATCCCTATTACAATTTTAGGTTTGCAATTTACTGGTTTAGAGCCTGGCCTCGGGGAAAATCAAACCAAAAAACCAAATCAACAAAAAAAATCCCAAAACAAGCTCAAAAACCTCCAATTCAGTCTCTACTGCTGAATCTGACAGAGTTCCTCCTTGCAGTTACATGGATCAAGAGAAGAGCCTGTAAGGCAAATCCCAATGTAAGATGAGGCCATTATTCATAATGAGTAGATTTCAAACAGGATAAAAATGCTAGGAAGCAATGCCCTGTGGGTTAATATCTTGCTTATCACATTGTATGTTAACATAGCATAGCAATTATGATATCTCTCAGAAAATAAAGTAACAAGTAATTCTATTCAAATAATTAAATTGGTTTTTTTTTTAAAACTCATTAGAACTATTCTAATGAATAAATACTGGATATTTTTAAAGTTTGTTTCTCTAAAAGAGAATTAAATTTCTGTCAAAGACATCGTAGTAGTAACAGTAACAGTACTAGTAAAAGTATCCAGATACTTTATTATTAAAAAAGTAGGCACGTTTTTAAGTCTGATGATTAGTCATAAATGAAGCAGCTTGTATTAGCTTCATTTTATTTGATTCTTGAAGTAAAATTTTGATCTGTTGAAGGCAATCAGATTTTCACCTTGTGTTTTCAACATGCCCAGTATTCTCCCCTCTGTCTCTTTTAACCTTTTTTGTTCCCATTCTAGCATTTCATTTCTTCAAATGATAGAGTTCAAAGACCTGACTACAAGAACTGATAACTCTTGTGGACCATAGCCCTGTATTTGATGTGTCAGTAATTTTTAAGCTGTAAAAGCAAGCTTGCTAGATCTCCAGATGAACATATTTTATTTCTTCTTGCTAGTGTATGAGGATGGTAACACCAACACAGTGTCACAAGACCTGGCTGTCTCTGTGATAGGGAACACACAGATTTTTATGACCTCAAAACAAAATGCAGTGTTGAACCACTGATTTCTCATTACACCCCTCCTTTTAAAATATCTACAGCTGGAGACTTCTTCCTCTGCTTGGAAATACCATGTATCAGTACACAGGGAGTATTTCATCCTGTAACAAGCATAAGTCACCCTCCCAGTAGTGTGGAGAAACAAATGCATCACCTCAGATGTGTACCCAGGGCCATGTCTTTGAAAGGCACATCTGTTTGGTGGTCTGACAATGTTTCAGGAAAACATTTTGTAGAACCTACTGCTTTCATGCAGCATACAGATGGCATTTAAAAAAGAATTTAAATTCCAATAACTCCTAGCTTTGATGCCCTCAGTTCACTTTAGAGGCAGATGAATGAAACTTTCTTGTATCCTTTACAGAAAAAGTGAAGAACAATCTAAACTGAAATCATATTGTTCCAGATTTCCTTTGGGCATCCCAAACAACATTTTCTTGAGAGAAAGCCAAAACGTCATTTCAAAGCACTGTTTATAAATGTGTAGTTTGAAGAAACACTTGTTTTTCCATTCAACACCTAAGTCAATAAAACATTTACAAAACTGAGTTCTAAAAACAAACTGTGTGCTTCTACAAAGAGAGCTCAGTCCTTATGTAGTTATTAATTTTACTACTTCATGAATTTAAATTCACCAGTGGATTTCATACTGGTGTAAAATCAAGTGTGTAAGTTTAGTAAAAAATAATAATATGCCTAGTTTATTTATAACCTATAATGTTGTCAGTTTTTGCTTAACACAATCCTGCTATAGCATAGAGTTGCATTATGCTAGGGGTGTGGGAGGTGTGTCCTTCTGTCCCGTTGTGGACTACAAGAAAATTTCCAGTGATGGTATAGAACACTTTAGGGAAAAAAAACCAAAAACCCAAAACCAGACACATATTGCTGCATGACAATATATGGTCTTGGGATTTTTTGAGTAATATTTTCTTAGTTCACTAGAAGTAGTTCATGGAACCTTGTGAGTGTATGGATCACAAGCCATAAAACCACCTTTACTTTTGTGCAATCCTATTTATAACTGAGGTCTGGATGCTAAAGCAGAGACAGAAACATATGAGCACTGGAAACCAGCAGCTACAAATCACATTCAGATACAGGGGAAAATAAAATGTTAGAACAGGAGATTAGAGCTTAGCTATGTCTTTTGACCAGAAGTCTTTCTTCCAGAGAGATCCCTTTTAAATAAGCCTTTTCTTAATGTAGTGGTTTTGTAAACAATGTTTTGCCCTAATCCCGTAGGCTGGATTTTTCAAGGAGAGGCCATTCAGGTCACCTGGAGTAGGGACAGTCACTTCCAGGTGAGAAGATTTATTTATGGGCATTCACATGAGAATCACATGAGGATGATAAGGAATGGTCTAAGGAAGCAGAACTGGAGACCTTCAGTACATCAGAAAATAATCTGGGAAGTTTAGGATTGATTGGAAGTAAACACTGTGTCACTGTTTGTTTTTTTGTGTGTTTTTTTTAATTATTATTTTTTGTTGTTTTTTTTTGATTGTTTTTTTCGTGGTTGTTGTTGTTTTTTGCTGAAGGGGAAGAGTAGGTTCCCTCATACATTCCTCTGCTGCTACATTACTTATGACTCTTCTGCCATTTCTCTTCATTTCTCATGAACCATTTCTCTTTACTAAATTTTGGAGGGGTTTTTGTTTATTTGTTTTGTTTTGTTTTGTTTTGATTTGATTCGGTTTGGTTTGATTTAGTTTGGTTTGTTGTTGTTGAAAGACCTTGCTGAGCCACTCCACGATACTTGAGACACTTCCTCTGTTTGATCTCTTTTTTCTATTGTCTAGTTAAAACTCCTAGGATCCAAGAACCTTATACAGTATCAGAAAACTCAAGTTGTGGATGAATTCAGATTTAACAGACCTGAACTTCTATGCAGCTAATCTGGTTTTGTTCTAAACTAAACAGTGCAGGCAGCATTGCAAGTGATGTATTTACTACTTAAAACCAGTGTCAGGCTTTCAATATTTCTGAAGTTGTAATAATAATACTATCTTCATGCCATAAAAGGGATTGTTCAGTAATGATATGCTAAGACTGTGAAGAATAGAACATTTTGCTACAAGATTTGATTTCATGAGGACCACTGCTAGTGTGACCTTTTAAAACCAAAGGAAGAATTTGTTTGGAATAAAATCCTGAAATTGGATATTCATGTATTACAGTATTGTGTTTTAAATGGGGATAATAGCAAGAAATGCTGCTTCTTAAAGGATTTTCTTCTTATATTTCATTATTCAAGTGTTCACATTGGTTTATATTTCCTCTTGCTTAGCCTGCGTGTGGAACATTTAGAGAACTAGTGAAAAATACAGAATGCATGTCATATTCTTCACTACACTATTATCCTTCCTAAAAGAATATCTTTCCAGTGATAGAGCCAGGTCATTGATAAAGAAACCTTGTTATACTGCCTCTATGTTTAGCCCAATTTGTGCCTTCTCTAGAAAATTGCTTTTCATTATATGGATTTCTCAAATGTGACACATAAAAATAAACAAGTCTTAAAAAATTCTTAGCAAAACTTGGGATCTTGTTTAGTTGCACATTCAAAAGGTATTTCCTAACATAACGACCATTCACACATGGCTGAAATCAACAGTACTTTCAGTCACTTACTGGAGAACTGCAGATTTCTGGATGCTATGCTTTAGGAAAAAACCCCAACAAAACAAAACAATTTCCCCTTCACCTTACAAGTATTTCTTTCTTAGTAAGAGTTCAAATAATGTCAGATTTTGTCACAGAAAATCAAGAGAAGAAATATTGGTAACATAAGTCAGTGTGTTTGGAATGGAGAAAGAACCAATATAAGGCTCGTGTTCTTCACAAAGTATACCATGCACCCAGAGAGGGGCTTCACTTTAATTATTTTTCCTTCAGATTTCATCCATTGAGTTATGAATTTCTTACAAGAGACTTTTTTTTTTTTTTAAAAAAAAAAAAAAAAAAAAAGCTATTTCACTTCTCCAGAGAAAACAGCAAACTGTCTCAAATAATAAGCTGCTGGATTTGTGGAATTGCCTCCTTTGTTGCCATGGAAACTAAAGTTATGAAAAATTGAATGAAAGAAGCTGATGAAACCTCACATAATTTTTCCATAACACTTAGAGTTGTTAATGTTACTTAACACAGGTAATTATTTGTAAATACTTTGAAGCAAATGAGGAATAATATGGTGTTTTATTGAAGAGCATCTGAATATTTACATACATAACCGGATCACGTTAATATCCTACAGATGAATGTTAAAAAATCATAATCCCAGTAAGGGTAGTCAAAATTTAGTAGTGAAAACAGTAGGAAGAGAATTTGATCCAAGTGATAAGGAAAGCTTGTTCTACATTCCAGCATTGGGAATTAATCTCTTTCTAATGGTTACTGACACATATCCTAGGACTGCAGTGGTCTTCAACTGTTGTTTCCATAGCCTTAGTGTACAAGACTCTTAAAGAAAAAAAAAAAAAAGAAAAAAAGAAAAGAAATCTGTCTCCTACAACAAGAATTACCTGAACAAAATCGAGCAATTATTTTGTTTAAAGGAGCTGTTTTGTAGGATCAACCCAGTAAAAGCCTCTGGTCAATTATTCTGTCCAGTTTATATCTACGGTATTAATTGTATTATTTAACTGGCTTCTGAAAAAAAAAATTGTACTTTAGGGTACCCCCAGGTTCATTACAATGGACATGTTACTTTGGCAATCAACGTGATCAGCTTCTTTAATAAGCTATTGATATCTTATATCATCAGGGAAGCAGCAAAATCAGAGCCACTTTGCACCTGAAATGTTGAGCACCAGCCCAAATCTTAACTCTCATTTATCTTTCCTTATTGATTGTACAAGTAATTGCTGTGTTTTCTTGGCCACAGGAAACTTTGTAAGTAGATATTGGACATCCCAGATCTGTTTCTTTCAACCATCTCTTAGAACAAATTTAATGTTACAGATTTTCACTACCTTACAAGGCAATACAGCTAGTAGCATTTAGAAACCAGTCATGATGAATCCCACATTTTACAACATTACCAACACAACACCTTTCCTACCTAGTAAATTAATGGTTAGAGCACTGAATATGTAGTTACCATCTTGGGTTAATCCTCTTGCTCTTAAGTTTATTCAAATCTAGACTAAGATACATTTTGTGCAAGTTATTTAGCACATTGTTTAGAGCATGGGAGAAAAAACCCTCTAGTTTTCTGTTGAATCTGTGCATCCTGCAGTAATTAACTTATTCTTAATAGTGATGGACAGCAGGACCTGGATGAACCATGATGGTTTGGGTGTTCCCATGTGAATGAGTAATCAAGCTTCTAATCCTACTTTTATGACTCACTGCTCTTTTCATTAAAAAGACTTTGCATATATGGCAGCAGCATTTCTGAGAGGAGGACTAGCTGTTAAGATCTGGTTCTTTAAAATTATGAGAGAGATGTCTCTGCCCAAATTAAAGTGCAAATGAGACCATATGCCAAAGTAAATAATACAGATTTTATTTAACAGTACATGGGAGGTAGAGAGAAAAAAAAAGAAAACGAAAACAAAAAGAGAATGGGGAGAGGAGAGAGCAATAGAGAGACATATTATGTAGAAAAAAATAGTAACACTGTAGGTTCCAATGTTTTTCTTATGATTCTCTGCTTGTGATCTTGGTGGTGAGAGCCCCAGTCTTGTTGAGCTGATGGTTGCAGCCTGCATATGTCAAGGGAAGCCTAGAGTGGTGAGTGAAGAAGAGTTCATGTGGCTTTTATTATGCTTACGTTAGGTGGGAATTTCCCAGATACCTCCCCTGAGGTGAGAAGTTTTACAATGGATGATGTAATACTGGATCACAGGACATTTCATGACACATTTCATGTGTCTTTGACATCTAAAACATTACAACTGCCTGCTTTGTCAGTGCAGTTGAGCCTACCATGGTCCATGAGCAAAGGCGAATGTCTTCAGGCTATGTGTAAATTGTCTCTCTGCTTCCCCAAGGGGAAATTAGCACAGCTGAGTCATTTGTTTAAAGATAAAGAAGCACTACAGGATTTGCCTCTCTGCTTGTCTTGTCCAACAACCAGTTCTAGCTGAGGTGTTGGATGTGCAGGCCCTCAGCACCTGGGGGGTTACTTTGCACATCCTCAGCTTGCACCTGGATTCTCTGAGCCATTAGCATTCCAGTCTCTTGCACTTGGGATGCATTCTTCTCCTGGGATAATATTACTACCTTTATTTTACCTCAAGTTCCCATCACAGTCCAAATTAGTAGTCATGTTCAGAGAAGGTCTGGCTTTGGTGAACAGTTGCTTCTTTGCACAGTTTCCTCCAGCAGACAAAAGTCTTTCATTGATTTTAGCAATGTTTAAGCCATTAACCAATTTCAGTCTCTCACATTAACCACAAGGCATGCCTCTGTTTTCTGATTGCTGTGCTAAGGTCTGTGCCTTCTGCCTCCCAATTTGTCTGGGGAACTGTCAGGTCACTGTGCTGGCAAGTTTACATCAGTCTTCTCAAGTGTCCTACTCATCCCAGGAACTTTATAAGCAAAATGTTTAATTCAAAGAGTCTTATAATTTATTATCAGACATCAAAGAATTCTTATTAGAGTACATAACATAATGTCTGTTTAATGTACCTAATCTTTTATTGACTCTGAACCTTATTTTTTTCTGCTTTGTTTTTTCACTGTTAAGGGATGATATTACAGTTATATTTCACTGCTATTGTTCACAAAGATACTGTTAGAAAGAGCCTCTAACTTGTGAGTTGCTCATGTGTTAACTGAGTGCTGTAAAAATGAAGTAGATAAGAATAGATAAACCAATACAATAAAAGATATCATTTTGAGTTCTGAGTCTTAAAAATAACTGCTGTAAACTAAAGAAACATTAAAATGTATTCTTATTCAGTCCATAAAAATAGCATTTCATATTAGAATACAAATGGTAGTATTAGCAGACACAATATAGGGACAATAGTGCAAAAATAAAACCATTCAATTAATTTTTCATAAAAATAAATGTTATTAATAAATTAATAAATAATACACCAAGTGCAAAAGAAAAATAAATTAATATGAATAAGAGTTTGGTGTCACTTTCAGAAAGGTCAGCATTTTGTTTTGTAAGGTTCTTCTTCAACTTCTTTTTGCCTTTATTCAGAGTTGTTCATTCTGATTCAAATCGTGTTCAACTTTAACTCTGCCATTGAAAAGTAAAGCCAGAATTACTTGGAGGACAAGTTTGAGTGCTTTCCCCAAATCATTCCTTTCAAAATGTCCCAGCTTAATCACATTGTTTTTCCGGAACAGTCTCCTGAATTTCTGTAGGTAAAATTTCCAGATGCAAGTTTTGTCTGTTTGCCTTCTTTATTAAGCATTCTGTCTTTATAGAAGTAGATAAAACTTGAAGACTTTAAAACCCACAAGGGCACACATTCTAGAAAACAAATAAAAATCACCTCAAAGGGTTCTTTTTATAGCTGTTTTTTGTGACCTAGCCTCTTTGAGGTCATATCTTCAGTGATATAGGATCAAAATCTCAAGACACATGTAGCACACAATGACATTTTTTAAAGACAGATGTAATTTTTTTTCCGTGAAAAGAAAAAAGTTCTTCTAGTCTTCATATGAATGTGAGTTTTGTTATTATAAAAGTAAGGAAACAAGATTTAGTTTAACCTTAGGAAGAATGATGACATGAGAAATGCTAACTTAGGTTACATCCTTTATATAATTTTCCAGACTATTTATGATGATAACAAATTTTAAAATATTTTTTTTTCCTTAGGCACTCTGTTTATCCACAAACCAAAATGTGTTTCATATATGAGCATATACATTTCTTTTTAAGAAGATAATATCTCTAATATTGATAATTTAATAACTAAAAGTTGAATGGCACAGAAATCTTATATTTTTTTTAGAGATAAAAGGAACAAGGGGGCTTTTAAACATTATATTTTTCAGGACAATTCTACACACAACATTAAAATATAATCCTCACAAAGCCAAGCTTGTATTACTCTTGTCTGTTTCTTCTTTAATTGATATAACTGTTTCCACTATTCTGGAATGCAATGGAATTAAACATGTATGAATACATTTATACATAACCATATCTTGGCAATCTCAGCGTATCTCAGATAAGATGAGGAAGCTAAGATTTAACCACTGGAACATTTTATAAAAGCTCATTCTCCATCACTGTAAGTTTCCAGGAGGATCCCTCAAAGAATCCTTATACTCATAACTAACGCGTTTTTCAATGGCTGCCATTCTGATTAATTGCTAATAAATATTTTGAATTCAAGTTTGGTTCCCCCCCTCCCCTAAAATGTATGCTTTTGTTCCAGTACTAATATGAGATATGAAGGAAAAAAAATATTAAATCCTGCAGACTGTTTGTACTATTCTGAAAATTGGAGGGAATTAATGTAATCCAGCTTTAAGTTTAGGCACCTAGTCTAAGTTAATTGTTTAAGATCCATCTATATCCCATAAAGAAAATAGGTAGTGCTAGAGACAGAGTCCTCCTGCTTTAAGACAGGTGTCTGAGTCAGAACAGACAGGGAGTGATAGCTCGATGACAAGCATTAAGCAGATGATGCCTAAGTTTTTATTTGTAAAATGAAGGACAATAATTCAGATTCTGTAGGGCATCTCTCTGTGCTGTGTCCCAGCACCAGCACCAGCACTTTATCTGGCTCCGTGGAGCTTGTCTGTGGGGCTGCTTCTGCTCTGCTTTGCAGCAGCTTGTGGGGCTATCCATGCTTCTGCCAAGTGTCAAGAGAGAAACTCACTGCCTCAAAGGAGCAACCTGCTGCATATGGGGGTGGGTTAACACAAACTCATCTTCTAAGAAGATAACTGTAGTCCCTAATGGGAGAGGAGAAATTAGGAAAAGGCCAAAAGAGAACTTGGAGAACAAAAAGACTGAAGGGAAATGAAGAAACAGGAAAAGAGATAGCTGTAGCAGAAGAAAAAAATGTGGTACTCATTCGTGCATGCATAAACCATCATATACATCATATATATGATATATAAAGAACCACAAAGAAAGAGGGTGTTGGAACAATAGAAGAGGCATAATTCAGATTTTATGATGGACTTGAGCCGTCTTTGAACAACCTGGCTCATGAATAGTTAAACTGAATCACTTGAATAACCTATAGAGTGACATTTGTTTTTATAAATTATTCACTGAATACCCACAAATAACAAACACATTTGTTGTAACTGGCTTTCAGGCAAAAAAAGGGTGAATTTTTCAATACATTATTCAAACAGCTGGAGTTCAGATATGTTTTTTTTGTATGCCAGCCACAAATACACAGGAGGTGTTATTAGATGGCAAGAGTGATAAACTGGGCATTTCCTTTGCATCAAATGCTATTGATTGTGAGCTCAGAGAGCCATTGTCTGCTGAAAACGTGAAGTGTTTGAGCTTTTGCCAGTTTCTGGTTGCTGAGCAACAACATTTGTCCCTTCCAGTTTCTTGCGTGTATATAGCTTGTACATATGGATTAAATGGAATGTGAAATGAAAGCTATCTTAACTATTTAATGACTGTATAAAATATCTCCTCTGTTTAAAATGCAAGAGCTGCCACATGGTAAATTTTCTTGGTTTTCCTACACAGTTTGGGTTAGGGAGAGGACGGCTGCCAAGGAGTGGGGGGCACAGGAATCGCTGTGCTGTACTGAGCGCTGGAGCCAGGGCTCAGCTCCACAGCCAGAAAGGGACCGGGGCAGACATCGGGACCTTGGCCAGGTACCGCCGTGGCCCACACCATGGTGTCAGGGTGGGTCCGAGGTCCAGCCACATCAGACATGGGGCAGACAAGGCCCCAGGATGGCTGGGCAAGGCCATGGGTGTGGCAATGGGCTGAGGCCAGGCTGGGGCATGGGCACCTGGCGAGCCTGGCTGAGTGGGACTGCAGGGCTGTATGAAGATGGAGACCAGCTGTGCTGCAGAATCAGTGGGGGATGCGCTGATGGCCCTGGGAGGCTGACAGGGTCCTGGGACTGTGGGCAGGGTGGGGGGAACCCAGGGGAGCTCGTACTGAATCTTGGGCTATGGGCAGGTTTGGGGGAGTCCTGGTCACCCTGAGATCCCAACAGAGGCATTGGCAAACTTCTTTAGTCAGAGTCACATGTCCTCACTGCTGTGTCTGAATTACTTTATAATCCTGAATTTCTGGACAAAAAGTAAAGCCTTTTATTACATTTTAGGCACTGCATTTTTTTTTTTTTTTTCATTCCAACTGTGCAAGCAAACAAAAAAACCTTAGTATTCTTTAGCAATGAGCATGTTCTCCGAAGCTTGGACTGTCAGCATCATCTCACCACCATGGAAAATAAGAGCATCTTCGTGAGATCCACACATAGGTAAAAGTGGGATTCGCATAACAGTCCTAAAGATTATTTTGACCTTTTCATCAGTCAGTTTCAAATGTCAGGTATTTTCAACTGACTACACAGAACACCTTTAGCTCCATTAAGCACCTGTTTTCTATCTGATATTTTAAATTTTAATAATGAGTTCAAATAATGACATGTTAATTAACACAAAAAAAGTGATTTCCACTGCACTTCCAAATAAAAAATTTATAGGTCAATTCAAGTTCACTTCTTTTTTAAGTATGAAGACATCACTGAACCCAGCTTCCAAATCTTTTGGCTCTTATGAGGTCCACAGCACCTAATTGGAGCGTTTTTGGGACTCACTGGTGAAGGTCAACAGCAAATGTCTTAAATGTGATAAGAAACAGTAATGCTGTATTGAGTTATTCATATCTGGAGGTGTTTTGGTCAAACTCTGACTCTTCCTTTTTTCTAGTAGTTCTAACTGGAGTCTTACTGCTGTCAGCAATGTAACTTTTGCCTGCCAGCTGAAAAAGTAATTATTAGTAGTACAGCAGGTGGAGAATTTTCTAGAATACATCTGATTTTATAACTGAAGTGAAATATTGGCTTAAACTGAAGTTCTGACGAGCTATTACAGATTTCCAGTAAGAGGCAAGGTCATCCCAGGAAATGCTGGCCATCATTTTGTCTCTACAATCAGTGCTGTCTTCATCAGTACCAAACTGGTGTCTGCTGTCTCCTTCAAGAACAGCATTATGTGTACATGAAAGGTAATGTTGCAGGACAACTGTCACAATAAGTAAAGTAAGAGAAGAAATTTAGTCAGCTGCAAAGTTTTTCTATGGAAACGTCTTTTTCAGGATCGGAACAAGAAATGTCGAAGAGTAGATGGAAAACAGTGTTTAAATAAATGAAGAACCCTTATTTTTTAATTTCAGAAAAGCTGCAAGCCTTCTGTTCTTCCGTGCCTTCTTATTGAGCAAATTAAAAAAAAAAAAAAAGATATGGAAGAGGTTTTATGTGCAGCTCATGCATGAAAATTATTTCGGAAGAAAAAGATGCAGAAACTTAAAACAAATAATTATTAATTATGTACATCTGATTTGCTCAGTCCCTCTCTAGATACAAATATACTTTATTTGGATATATCAGAGCACCCCAACTATTTCAACTATTTCAGACTTTCATCACTTATTGTAACACTTCCTTCCTCCTGTTCTAACCCAGTGCCAAGATCAGGCAAGATTTAGGTTGCATCTGCTATCATTTTCTCCAAGATGAGGAAAGCACATCCAGAGTAACTTCTCAATGAGTCTGGTAACTGAAAGTAGAGATACAAACTACCCAGTAACGCCTATGTTTTCCCCCAAGACAGTGATCATCCTGCGTGTGGAAAAAAACATTTTATGTTACTTTAAGAAATGTGATTGCTGTGTTTAAATACATATTTCTCGAATTCCTGAATTTTTTAAAAAAATGGATATTTTTGGTGAGGAATATGAAAAGGGATATGTTAAAATTACTCTTTAAAAATCCCAATTTATGTTTCCCTAAAAAAAGTAATGTGGTCTTGCTTTTTGTCCTTCTAACATAGGTGGCATAATGTAGAATAAGTGCAGGTATACTATAAAACAGATTAGGAAATTAAAATTTGGAGTTAACAGGTTAAAACTCCCTGAAACAACAAGCCAATTGGTTCTTTTACATTTCTGTTATAGAAATATAACAAATGTGCACAGTGAAAGTAAAATATGGAAGTAAGGCTGCTGAATTAGTAAGAAGATTTCTTAAGATGGTGTGTTGGTCCCATCCTCTGATTTTTGCCACTGATTTTGTGTGCAGTTGTCTGCATACTGAGTTTATGTCTTCAACAACAACCACTACAGAGCAAGAGAAAGGAATGGAGAAGTACAGAAAGTAACATGGGTACACATATCATACAAATAATACAGATACTATAATTCAATATTAATTAATGATGAAGCAAAAAAATTTAACTCAAATGATCTCAAATCCTTGTTAAATCCTAAAAGCAGCAGCAACCTTTACCACAGCAACATCATTGCTACAGCTCAAAACTACTAGCTGCATTCAGTTCTGCAATGTAAGTGTACCAGACTTGCCAAAGCCAACTTCTGTGGAGAGAGTGCTGGAGTTTTGCCTTAATTGCACATTTATTCAAGGACAAATTTACCTGTTGTGTTAGATCACAGTTTCCTATAGCTGAGTCAGAATTTACCTAAAAAATTAATGGGGTATATATCTTCCCTCTAGTTCCTCACAGTCATAATTTTGGATCACACTGCATATATTTCTTGGCATGGAAGCTCCTCTAAAGCACCATAGGGTGTACATTAAAGGTTATGATGGCATCACCAATTACGCAAGGAGAACTGCAATGCCGCTTACGTAATACTTGCAACCAAAGTCATTTTAGTTTGCCTCGGCTGCTCCTCAGAATTCATGCTAAAAAAAATATGTTATGAGAAGTTCAAAGCTGTCTGTTCAGAAATGCATACAGTTAATGGTCTTATGAAACTAATATTCATATATCTTTGCAAAGACAAGGGTTTTGTGGCAGTATGAATGGAAGCAATGACCAGTGGTGAATATTTTGGTACAGAGCAGGCATAATTTTACTTAGGTTTTGGAGACAGTATAACAAAATTCTCATCATAAACAGAGAAAACTCCAAGTTTGAAAATCCTGAAGCTGTATAACACCAATTACAGTGATGATAAGGCTATTCTGTAATGGTATCTGGAGGCCGTCTAAATTCCAACCAAAATTTACTCATGGACAGTTTGTTTCTATTTGTTTTTATGCCAACATCATCCCTTAGATTAAATAGTTCCTGTTCTTCTCCTGTGTTTATCCCCAGAGTGTTCATAGAGAGTGCCTGTATCCCTGTCAGCTTTTGTTTTGCTAGGCTAAACAAGGCAAGCTCTGTTGACAGATGGTTGGCCAGAACCCAGTCAGGCAAAGCTCGCACACCAGCTTCAGACAGGCAGGAGCAATCACTCTTCAGAGGGTACCTCCAGACTCTAATGCAAGTCATCAGAGATCTGAGAGCAAATAAACATTCTCTTGGGCTGTAGCTGTCTCACTTCTTCTCATTCCCTAATTACTAATACTCCACTAACTAATTTCTTTTTTTTTAAAAAAATAATTGTCAGTTAGAAACTCAAACCTTTTTATAGACATGGGAATTGTAATTGTAACCTGAGTTGACATAACTGGACTACTTTTGATCTAATTAATCTGTACACTAAAAGAAATAAAAGATGAGGAGTCTGAAGATGGAGCAATAAAAAGCAATCACGAATCTCGAGTTCTTGTTTCACAACTTAGATGTGGTAAAGTTCTTGCTATAAGTATTCTTGCTATAAGTGTTCTTGCTTCCTCTATTCAAAATGAGCTTTTCTATGTATACATGTGTAGCAGTCATGCTGGTGGCTGCTGTGAGTTCATATTTTCCCCTGATCCTGAAAAAGGACTCTCAGAATCCTTATGGAAAACCAGAAGAGTACAAATCATTGATAAATCCTGGATATTTTCCCCCTAATTTCTTTAATATGGAGCTGGCAACAACAATTAGTTTCACCTTTCAAGCCACAAATGTCAGGCCTAAATTCAGACTAAGCTACCTATATTCTGCCAATATAGTAAAGAAATTGGTTGTTTCAGATTTAAAATTATTCTCCTTCCCCATCTCAGAAAATATTTTGCAGTCATGAAGTGGCTTCTTACCAAGAGTGCTGGCTGCTTGTCAGCATGGGTGAGGTAATTCCTACATATAGTGCTCAATCTTAGGAACTGGCTAATTTCCAAACTGTAAAAGTGAATAGGTTGGGCTGTTGAAATAGGCTTTGAAATTTTGTTCCTGTAAATCTTATACAGGAAAAATATGGACTTTGTCACCTATGGATAATTTTATGGCTAAAAAAATCTGGTTGGGGTTGTCCCACATACATGTTTTGCTTCTAAAGGAGAGAAAACTGAAAGGAATGTTTATCAGGACCAACTATCCCTAACAGGCTGTTTCCCTCCTTCCCTCCTGTTGTCAGTTCCTCCCATCCATTCTTCCTTCCCCTTTTCCACTCCCTCTCTCTTCTCTCCCTCACTCAGTCTCTTCCTTCTTATCCTCTTTCTATCACTCAGGTTGCTCTATTTCATCAGTCATTATGGGATGATTTCTGCTGCTCAAATGTTTGCATGTTCAAATGAATCAGGGGCATAGTTTTAAGTGCTGGAATAAGTCCAGTAGTCCATTTTCTTGATTTACTAGGACACACATCATCTGATTGCTTTATGCTAAAATTTTCTGAGTTCAATCTATTAGACTTGTTCCTTTTACAACATATTCATCCTTACTCCCTAATACTTCCTATTTTTCTTTGTTTTCTCTTTATAATCGTAATGATTATGAGAATTGGGCAAATACATTCTATTTGACACTACTGAAACTTTGCTAATGTGTTATGCCATTTTTTCATATTTCTTCCTTCGTGTGAGTCAGCATGATTAAATTCTTCACCAGGAGCTGTAGCTTTGCTGTCTGTGGATGGACACTTGGCATTTGAATGTTATCATATTAGAAATACTGTATTTGTTCATTATGCTGCCTTCAACAGAGAATGCTGCTGCACAGTAGAAGAACTTTTACCTTATACAGGGGCCTGTTAATTGGGTGTTTGCAGCTGTATGGTATTCTGTTTCAATAACGATAGCTGCAAGAATTCTACCTAAATACGTATTTCATATTATATACAATACATTAGTAAACATTCTTAATGCTATAATTTTAAATGCTGTAATTTTCATCAATGAAATTCATATTCACAGGTATTCAAACAGCAGTCTTTGGTTGTGGAGACTTCAACATCTACAGATATAATTTTAAAACAAACTCCACTTTATTTTTACAGTGACTGAGTAGGGAAGACCTGAAAAATATCTAACCAGTTCACTGTGAAAGATGAAATTCTTTAAAGTAAAACTTTAAACTATATACTATGTATATCTAGCATTATCACAAGTACAAGACATTCACGAAAACATGTCTGCTTCAAATGCCTCAAATCTCAAAATCTTTTTGAGTGTGGGGGTAGAGACTAAGTGAAAGAGTAGTGCAGGAAAGACAGCTGCTACCCATGGAGGGGAAGAGGGAGAGAGCAAAGAGAAAAGACTGGACAGGAGAAAAGGAAGATAAAATACCTCAAAGAAATAACTTTCCAACAGTTTCTTCAGAGCAGTGATAATGAATGGCCTGAGCTGAGTACCACAAGAAACTGGGACTTGACAGATGTACAAAAAAATCCATCTAATATAAGAGCAGCTCTAACTTACCTGTGTACTAGTTGGCATGGACAGCAAGTGACTCAAAATGATTCATTACAAGCAGGTATTCACAGTGCAACCTTACAGTTACTATTCCTTCCTCAATGTTTCTCTTTGCCTGACTGGATTTCCATATGTTGTACTCCGTCTTACTGCCATATGGTGCAATGAAATGTAATAGCTTTACATAAAATCGTAAGCAAAGCATTCCTTAACAGCTGAAGGATCACATTGCAGCCTTCTTATCATGAGTAGCCCTGTCAGTTTCTGAGTGATCATCTCATGTGATTTTTTTTATTCCATTTACCTTGGTAACAAACAGTTATTGCATACTGACACTTTCTTTCCATTTACATTTTGAGTGGTACCTTGAAAATATTTAGCTCTCGAAGAGATACTTCTGCTTTGATTTTTAGTCTTTGTTGTTGCTGCTGCTGCATTTTCTTATAGTTATTAGAACTCATTTTTTAAATAGTGGTCTTTCACAATAAAAGTGTTAAGTGTATACTAAAGTAATTCAGGGCTTAATATTCTCCAGTGATGAGGTTTCAGAATTTTACTGACCAATTCTTGATTATTGGTTTTTACGCAGATACGTTATTTATAAAATGAATGGAACCCCAGGAAAATAATGAATAAAGGACTGGTGAAATGGAACCATTTATATGTTACGTGTTTTTTTTTGCTGGGGTTTTTCTGGGTTTTATTTTTTATTTTTCTTGCTTTAAAGCTTGTTCACAGCTCTGCACACTTTTACTACACTTTTTATCATGTGTTTATATATATCTTAGCACTATAACTTCCTCAAATAGGATGATGAGACATGCTGTGACTGGAATGAATATGCTTGTCATGGGTTTTTCTGATTAGGTTTTTTTCTTATAAGAGGAAGATTGGCTTCTGTCAGAAGTCCCTGGAAGTTTCCCTCCATCCTATAGAGCAGAGACAATTAGGGCCAGCTCCGAGGAAAACTTCCTGCTTTTGAACCATTAAGTTACTCCCCTGCTTGAAAACATATTTAAGAAGTTGTTGCGCAGTTAGAAATGGGCAGCCATGGCTTAACAACATCACAACACAGACATCAAGGTCAGTGCAGGAGGAGAAGAGGAG
>JAWWEW010000041.1:40178346-40257320 GCA_035583185.1 Anabacerthia variegaticeps | reverse complement strand
GGGGAGGAAAAAGGCCTTGAAAGAGTTTTGCTGGACACCAGGCATTTATCCAGGGTCAAACCACCACAATGCTATACAGACAAGGCCAGATTATAGTAATTCTTGAAGAGTTAATTACCAGAAGCAGAATTCTTTCCAAGGTCTTCCTGAACGTGATGTAAATCGGTTTAACAGTAGGTTAAATGTTTATTTATTAAAGAAAACAAAGTGCCATTCATTTGTGCTAAGCTGACCCTTGAGTCTGGCCAAGGACAAAACTGACTCATTGACAGAAAGACTTCACTTTCAAATCAATTCTGTTTTGATAGTTAAGAGTCAATATTGAAACACACAAATCTGCTTTGCTTGTCACATCATGGGAAAAGGAATATGTCTAGAGTAAGATGTGCATTAACAGAATCCTAGAATATCTTGAGTTGGAAGAGCACCACAAGAATGATTGAGTTCACCTCCTGACCATGCACAAGACTATTCAAAAAATCACCATGCGCCTGAAGTGTAGCCCAAACACTTCTTGAACTCGGTCAGTCTTGGTGCTGTGACCACTTCCCTGGAGAGCCTGTTCCACTGCCAACCACCTTGTGGGTGAAGAACCTTTTCCTAATATCGAGCCTAAACCTCCGCTGACACAACTTCAGGCCAGTCCCTTGTATCCTATCATTGGTCACCACAGAGAAAAGATCAGTGTCCGCCCCTCCACTTCACCTCATGAGGAAGCCATAGACTGAGATCTTCCATCAGTCTCCTCCAGGCTGAACAGACCAAGTGACCTCAGCCACTCTTCATATGATGGCCACTTAAGGCCCTTCACCATCTTCATTGGACTACTTTGGACCCTCTCTAATGATTTAATATCTTTCTTATATTGTGGTGCCCAAAACTGCCCACAATATTCCAGGTGAGGCTGCCCCAGTTCAGAGCAGAGCAGGACAATCCCCTCCCTCGATCAGCTGGCGATGCTGTGCCTGATGCCCCCCAGGACATGGCTGGCCCTCCTGGCTGCCAGGGCACTGCTGACTCACATTCAACTGGACATCCACCAGCACCTCCAGGGCCCTTTCTGCAGTGTGGCTCTCCCGCCTCTCATTCCTCAGTTTGTACAAACTTCCAGGGTTGTCCCATCACAGGTGCAGAATCTGGCACTTTCTCTTGTTGAACTTCATATGGTTGGTGATTGCCCAGTTTTCTAACTTGTCTCTCTGCAGGGTCTCTCTGCCGTTAAGGGGGTCAACAGGTTTTCATAATTTAAGTGTCCTCTACAAACTTATTTATCATTCCTTCTAGTGCTGTGACCAAGTCATTGAAGAGCTCAGGGCTCAAGATGGAGCCCTGTGGAACTCCAATAGTGACAGGTCACCAGTCTGATGTCACCTCATTCACTATTGCCCTCTGTGCTCAACCCTGAGCCAATTGCTCATTCACCACATGATGTGTTTATCCAGCTGTGTGCTGGCCATTTTGTCCAGAAGGATCCTGGGAGGGACAGTATTGAAACTTTACTGAAATCCAAAAAGATTATGACTGGCTTCCATTGATCAACTAGGTGGGTTACCTTGACGTAGAAGGAAATGAAATTTGATAAGCAGAACTTTCCTCTCATGAACCTGTGCTGGTTGTGACCAATGATTGTATTGTCTTCCAGGTGTTTTTCAGTAACTCTCAGCATAATCTTCTTCATCATTTTACTAATCACTAAAGTAAGACTGATAGACCTGTGGCTACATGTGTCATGCTTCTTGCTCTTCTTGAAAACTGAGATTGTTGCCAGCTTGTAGTCCACTGGGACCTCTCTAAATTCCCAAGATCATTCCAAAATCTTGAGACAGGTCTTATGATTACATCAGCCCATCATGGATGAACCCCATCAAGTCCCATAGACTTACAGGGGTCCAGCTGGAGCAGCAAATCCCACACAGGTTTGGATTGACTGTGAGTTTATCATTCTCATATTTCTCTAGCTTAGACTGGCACTGAAGACTGAGGCAGAGAAAGCAGTAAACAGCTATGTCCTTTTTTGTGGGGGGACCTTCCTCACCAGCTAAAGGGCCAGTGCTATTTCTGGATTGCCTTTTGTTATTAACATGTTTTTAAAAGCCCTTTTTACTGACCCCCATGGTACCAGCCAACCTCAGCTCAAACTGTACTTTAACTGCATGAGTTTCCTCTCTACAGTGTCCAACAGGATCCCTGTAGAATGTTTATATGCTGTAGACAGATAGTTCTAAATTATTAAGCTTTATGCAGCCTTAAAATGGATTACTGCTATTAGTGGAGGTAGAAAGGTAAAATTAGAAGGTTTTCAGACTTTTTTTGTTTTCATTTTGCATTTATTATATTTCAATTTTACTATAACTGTGGTGTACAGTGTAGAAAAATAACAATTGCTTCTTCCAACCATTCTAGAGAAGACAATGAGTGTTTTGTTCCATCAGAAATGAAAAATTTTCAACTCTTTATTGTTTATTGTTATCATTATAAATAGTAATGGATTTATTGTAATTGATTTTGATTTTCTGTGCTACCAGATTTGGCCTACATCTCCCATTGCTAATTGGTTTGCTATACCTTTATCTGTATTGGCTCTGCATTAATATTTGAGCTTGTCTCTTTTACAAAATATGCTCTTGTTTTATTAGGATTGCATGTTTAGTTTTACTGATTTGCTATCCTATTACTACTAGTTTTTCGGGTTTCGTGGGTAACATATACAAGATGTTTATATTGCAAAGGCTGTCTTGTTGTGTTTGAAAATCTTTCTCAAGGAAGATTACCTAAATCATAGACATTCAAGACATCATACTCAATGGGACTTGTAAATTTAAGGTATATTCTCTTAACATTTTCAGTTTACCAAGAAAATTCTTTCAGCACTACTTGCAGTCACCTCAAGTTAGTTTCTTAATTAGTGTGTGATTTTTACAATACAATATACATTTAAGATTTACAAAGTAATGCAATTTTTTTCCCCACGGTTTATTTAAGACAGAAGGGACTCATTGAATTTCTTCTGTTTCAAAAAGCAAAACAAAACAGTTATCTCACAGATTAATTTGGTATAATTTAGTTCTGCATATCCTCTGCTTCCTGTTGGGTTTTTTCTCTGGATATTAACTTGTTTGATTTTCATAATTTGTTCTAAGTTCTTTCATAAAAATGGTATCAAACTGAGAGAAAAGAGAAAAAAAAATGAGAGAAAAGAACTTTCCAGACAATATTATTATAGATAAAATAGAGAGCTGGTCTTTAATGAAAGTGCCTTCAGGTGCCACAAAATACATAGGTGCACACCCAGTATAGGGTTCTTACAAATTTATAACTCTAATTAATTATCCTATCTAATGGATGCATCGATCCCAAGAACTGTGCATCCCCAGGACCTCCCTCAGGCCTGCCCTTTGGCACACCTTTCTGGAACTGAAAGGTGAAAGACCACCTCTCAGGGATCTCAAGACCTCCCTACTTCCTCACCATCATCACCCTCGCAACACATGCCTTCCTTGGAACCCCTCCAACGTTTCTGGACCTTCTATTTTGGTTTGACTACAATGTGTCTTATAATTTTGGTCCAGGTGCACATGTCCCAAACAAGATGTCCTTGTTAAATCTCTTTCCTTGAAAACACGTTAAACAGAATTTCAAGAGTGTGGCACAGTGAGAAACTGTCAGCTGCTACCTTAAGTGGGAGAAACTATACAGCTATATTAAAATCTACAAATATATAAAAATCTTAAGGCATCAAAACTACAGGGTATTAAGTCAATGAGTGTCATATAATTTTTCTTCCCTCTTTTTAACATTTTGCGTTTTCCAGTTTAACTCCAGTTTAACTCAGTAGACCTCACAAACCATATTTTCCAGAACTCTTATGATGTAGGTAATCACCAAACTCTTTCAGTTTCAGTCTACTTTGGTTGAATCAGTTCTCTCAGTCAAGAACATTATAGTAGCAACCATTATATGGACTTTGGCCTTGAAAGGGTCATAGGAAAGAAGGACAGTCTCCCTAAATCACGGACTAAGCTTTGGTCTTTAGATAGCTGGCTCTTAGGCTATTAGTTGCTCCTTAAACATCAATTGAGAGATAAGTGGGCTATGATCAAATAAGACAGAGCTCAATGCTGTATTAAAAATATAAGATTAAACATACAACATATTTAGGAAATAAATGGTTATAGTTCTTTGAGTGTTAACAGTTATTTTTCATTAATTCCCAACTTACGAGGTGTTAAGGTGCTAAATCACAGTGCCAAATACAGCTTGATTTTAGAATATTGTAGCTCATGGTTTTTTTTCTTCCCCTAATGTCCACAAAGAAAGTGGATGTGCTGGAAAACAATGCATATGTACATTCATTAGCTTATTAATTAAAGTAGTAGATATCACAATAAAACAATTGCATGCAAACTCATTTAACCACTTTAATAATTCTGTAGATGACTGAAATTTTAAAAATTCAGAAGTGTTTCTTGTAAGTGCCAAACACAAACCAATGTGGTTTTTTTTTCCTGTCTAGGATGAATTCTCAGTGTGTGGAGAGAAGTTCAAAAACAATAACAAACAAATCTGACTTGTAATAGCAAGTAGGCTGAAATCAGAATTATCTTTACTTCAATATAGGTGTGTACCACAAAAAAACTTCCTTGAGGACAATGGAATTAAAAAACTGGTACACAGGCAAAAAGGAATGAGTTCTGAGGAGTAATTCTATACTGAACATTCAAGAAATGAGTTACCAGCTATCTTTAAGGAAGATAAAAGAGTGACTTTCATTACTGTGACTGTGTTGAGGGATGCTCAATATGCAAACCCCCTCCAAACATGTCAAGGAAGCAGATTAGTTTAATTCCATTGTTAGGGGTTTTGTTTGTTTGTTGTTTTGTTTTTAAATCTGGTTTTCTGTATTTTGCAAGATAACGACATTTTCTAGGTGCTAAAGACTTTTCACTAAGTTGTTAACACTTTGACATTCAATGTTGTATTTAGCAGTACTAGAACTTTAGAGAAGTGTACTGTACGGTTCTTCCTGTCAAAATCTGTACTCGCAAACAAGAGTGATGTTCTGTTCCGTACTGCCTCCATTTCTATTATATTAGTTAGGGTACTGTACAAAATGCCTGCCAGTGGCCTGTTTGCAACATGATATTTTCAAATGTTTATTTTGAGTGTAAAGTGATTGTGGAGATATTGGATGCATTTCCCAGAAGTGGACAAATCTATCTCCAGGAAGAGAGGAAAAATATGAAGACAGCTTTGCAGCATATTCCTTAGCAGATGTTGCTCTGTGATAGACATTGGTCCACAGGGAAAGCCACAGAAATTTGTGCACTTAAACAATGCTTTATGAGAGACAGAAATGCTCCCGCTGAGCAATAGAAACAATCCAAATTATATGGTCTGAGTGGAAAACTTGTTCTCACAGATAAATATATAATTAACAAGAAATAAAAGGTTGTGCTGATGCCTTAACTTGAAAATACATTGCTACAGAAATCAAAAATTAACATGTTCTCTAAGAGACAAAGCCTTGGTTGCATTGCTGCTAAGCATATGTTCTCTGGAACGAGCTGGCTGTTCTTTTGATTACATCTGGCATTTGGTTTAAAGCCTTTTATTCTTTTTGAATTATATAGTTCTTTAAGTGCACACACTGGCTCTTGAAACTTATGCTAACAAAGAGAGAAGCTGATGAGCTACTTGGAGTACACAGCTCTGTTTTGTGAAAGCATCCTAACTGAGGAACTTGAAGCACACATAATAAAATAAATCAGTGAAAGATGGCAAAAAGCAAGAAGGGATTTAGGTTATTTTGGCTAAGTTTTCAAATAGGCAATGCATCCAAACTGCAACATGTCTAAGAATTCCCAATTAATTTTGAAAGTAATGTTTTCAATGAAAATTCACAAAGCAATTAAATATTAAACATGTTCTAATATTTGTTGCATTATGATTTTGTATCATTAGTTCTTTGATATCCATAATCTTGCACAACAGTCCCTATCAATTTAAGATAATATTCCTTTAGTATAGTGACAAAACCCACAGAAATTCGTGGGACCTTTTGCTGAGCACTCTCTTGTAGACAATAGCAACATTTAACAGAACTTCTGGTGGAAGTACCTTAAAGGAAGGGGAGACACAGTTGTCTTGAGAGCTTTGTTTTTTTATTTTTCTAAACTCAGAAAGCATACAATTAACTGTGCACTTATGTACATGCAAGATGAAGAAATTGCAAAGAGACATTTGTATAAATTAAATATTCAAAATCATAAGCTTGAGATTGAAGATTGTTGTTTGTTATAATTCTTTAAATCTAGAGCAAAAACTCAGAAGAAAATTGGCTTTTGAATAGCATCTATGTTCTATTCAATGGATTGCTTTTCTACAGAACTTAATATTCTTTTCAATTTTTTCTTTTCCTTATTTCTGTAAAATGTCTATTTCTATGAATATTACCTACAGCTAATAGGTATGGCTCCTTCTGGTTTTGATTGCTGAGCACAGATGTCAACTGATGCCTTACGTTTTCACATCTGATTTAGCCCTTGGAACCCGATTTTGGTTCCTCCTTATCACTAATCCACCTGGGATCATTCTAGCCAGTTCCATCTCTCTGAAGAGAGGTCAGATTGCTTTCTTCTTACTAATGTAGCATGCTAAGTAAACCACTGAGACCATTATATTGGAACATAGTCCTACAAATTTGTATCCTCACTACTTGAATATATGTTTTACAGAAAAAAATTATTTGCAACTGATGAAGAGCAGCTTCAATGTGTTATTTTTGTTCTGCTTGGATGTGTTCAATTCCCTGATTTAGTGATTTTAGAGTTCTGTTTACTTTCCACTGTCTACTGCTCTGATACTTAATGCTATTAATTAGCAATAATGCGTATAACCGTGCACATTAAAGCCAGATAAATGTCTCCTACCATTTTAATGATCTTAAAAGAGACACAGAGAAAAGACAGACCTATTTATTTAGCAGCTGAAAGAGAAAACATTTGTCTGATGGCCATAAATAACTTTTGTATGTTGCTAATAATACCAAATTAAGTAGTTAAAATAGGCTGTCAAAGCCAAATGCATGTAGTGAGATTTTTTGTACTAAAAATGCAAGGAAATATTTTTATTTGTTTTAGTTTAGTTCATTAACCACAAATATTTTTCTTTTAATATGCACCAAATTCAATTTTTCTTAAGTAGTTTGCTTTATAGTGTTTCTATTGTAATGAAGCTGTAAGATTTTTATATATTTGTAGATTTTAATATCGCTGTATAGTTTCTCACACTTAAGGTAGCAGCTGACAGTTTCTAAACACCTTTCTCACTGTTTATGCCACATTCTTGAAATTCTGTTTAACATTCTTTTCAAGGAAAGAGCTTTAACAAGGACATCTTCTTTGAGATTCATACACTTGGGCCAGAATTATAAGATACACTGTAGTCCAAACAAGATAGACGGCCCAGAACCCTTGGAGGGGTTCCAGTGAGGCAGTTCTGAGTATGGTACCAAGGGCAAATGGTTTTTGGGCTGGATGTACCCACTAGATATGGTAATTAGTTAAAGCTATAAAATTGTGAGAATTCTATGCTGGGGTGTGCACTTACATATTTGGGCACCTGAAAGCGCTTTCATTAAAGACCAGCTCTCTATTTTATCTACATTAATATTGTCTCAAAAGTGCTTTTATCCCATTTTAGGCAACAATAATTAAAGGAGGAACATCTAGATAACTCATTTCTTTGGCAAATCTCTCATATCTAGGCAGAATATGGCTCATTTTCCCAGGTTTAAACCAAAGACTTTCACTATGGCTTTGTTAAATTCTCTAATATAACACTCATCATAGTAAAACTCAATGGTAATTTAACTAGAGATTTTTCTTAAAATAACCCTTTGATTCTGGATGGTATATGAGCTATATGTATTTCAGGTCTTATTTTAAGCATTGCTAGTAAATATAAACAGCATTCAACAGCCTTTTGCTATTTTTCCTACCTGAATTTGTGCCAAATTCGCTTGCATTCCTCTGCTTAAGGACATTCTCAGGGAAAGAAGATTGAAAGGTGGAGAAGATTTGTGACACATGCAGTCCTAGACACATATTTAACCATATCTAAGCAGAGCAAGTGGAGCTGTGAGTAAGCTGATTACTGTCTGTCTTCGAGGCACTGTCATGTTATTGCTGTTTGAGGCACAGGAAAGCATCAAGACCATGTCTTGGTAACAGAACAGTTTGTTGGGACGCTGAACTTAGGCACTTAGTGGAGATACCACTCAACATGCACTACTTCCAGGAACTGTGTTGATTTAGCTTGTGCTCAGTAAGAGTTTGAGACTCCGATACCACAAACCTGACGGTAGTCACACTTGTACCATCAAGGCGTGGCATCACATATATGAGATGGAAACTTAGCAAAGAATGAGCATGCTTCTCAGCCTGAAGGCACCAGTGCAGTTGTACTGCTTACTGCTCAACAGCTAGTCTGCTTAATGAAGAGAAAGGTAATGCAAGCTAAGCAAAACCTATTGCTTTTGTAACATCCAAGGTGCACTCTCTAAGGCTATTCTTCAAACAAGGATTCTTCTCAAAGGTCAAAACTAGTTTTTGCACATCCTCTGAAATTGAAATAATTTCTGCTTCAGCAAGTGCTGGAGCAAGGAGAGGTGGGACAAATATCTGGCAGGAGAATGCTAGCAGAGCACAAGCATACCAATAATCCTGGGATATCTAGCAGGCAGGATCACTCAACAGAGACAAGTGTGGCTTGTGCCAGCAGACAGTGGAGTGGGGACCCCCATCTCTGGAAAAACTCATGGAGCTCACAGCGGCCTGAGAGTCCACGCCTTGAAGTGGCTAAAAAAGAGAGTGAGAGAACCAAGACAAACTATGGCCAAGGCAGCCAAAGAAGGAGATGAGGAACCACTGCAGAAGTGGCAGAGAGAGCGCAAGTTGGTACGAAGTCCAGTGCTGGAAGAGCCAGCTGTGCAAGGGGCAGCCATCCAAGCAAGGAGCTAGGCAGAACCATTCGCTGCACCTTATCCCTTCAAGTGCTACCAGGCTGTGCTTCCCTGCTATATTTAATGATTACTTAACTACAGAAACCAGCAGATATGGTAGATGCTTTCCTAAGGAAAGAGGAGTATAAATTATTATAGCTGCTTTTCAGG
The DNA here is from genome assembly GCA_035583185.1 of Anabacerthia variegaticeps. Taxonomy (NCBI): domain Eukaryota; kingdom Metazoa; phylum Chordata; class Aves; order Passeriformes; family Furnariidae; genus Anabacerthia; species Anabacerthia variegaticeps. Next base: position 40,248,148 of record JAWWEW010000041.1, on the reverse strand, counting down.
AGTTATAACTCTGCTTGTCTATCTTGCTAAAAGTGTTATCCCTGCAATAAAAAGATGAAAATACTTAGGTTATTCTACACAGCAGAATGATAGAATCATAGCATATGACAAGTTGTCAGGGACTCATCTGCAACATCGAGTCCACCTCCTGACCCTGTGCAAGACCATCCCCAAGAATTACACCATCTGCCTGAGAGTATTGTCCAATTGCTTCTTGAATTCAGACAGGCTTGGTGCTGTGACCACTTCTCTGGGAAATCTGTTCCAGTACTCAACCAGCCTTTGAGTAAAAAACCTTTTTCTGATAACTAACCTAAACCAGCCCTGATTCAGCTTCATTCTGTTTCTTCAGGTCCTGTCACTGGTCATGAAAGTGAAGAGATCAGTAACTGCCTCTCAGCTTCCCCTCATGAGTATGTTGAACACCACAATGAGGTCCTCCCTTGGTCTCCTCCTCTCCAGACTGAATAAACCAAGTGACCTCAGCCACTCATCCCGTGGCTTCCCCTCCAGACCCTTCACCATCCTCATATCCTTCTTTTGGATGCTTACTAATAATTTAACACCTTTTTTGTATTGTGATGCCCAAAACTGCACACAATATTCAAGGTCAGGCTGCCCCAGTGCACAGCAGAGTGGGACAATCCCCTACCTTGACTGGCAGGCGATGCTTTGCCTGATGTCCCCCAGGATCCTGGGTCCTCCTGGCTGCCAGGGCACTGCTGACTCAGATTCAACTTGTCATCAACCCGGACCCCAGTAAAGATCTCTGTGGCAATCACAAAAAATGGCAATTTTTAAAAATAGGATTTCACTGTGATGTTTCAAGTGTTCACTCTGAAACTCTGCCTGCAAACTACAGTTCAGCTTTTACCCTGGTACTTCATATGTATGCTCATAGTACTTCATGCTGGTGTATGTTATTTATGGTGCTGTCTAAATATAGGTCATGTCTAACTATAGATCATGTTTACTTTATATAAAACACTGTGGACTCAGTTCTGCCAAGGAATTTTGCCATTAAGTTGCCTGTGAGCAGAAATGGGTCTGGATAATGCAGAAATAGAGGATAATCAGGAAAATGGTAAGCTGACACCTGTCATTTCCTTAAGCATTTCTCAGCGGCAATATTTTGTCTCCTTAATTTGGCTTGTTTGCTACTAAGTGCTTTGGCCCAGGGTATTTAATGAACTTTTACAGAGGACAGACCTCTAACACCAAAGGGAGCCTTTTGAAGGCCACTGGTCCTATTAGAGGGAGCAAATGCTGCTTGAAAAACAGGGTTGTTACCTCCTTCAGAATCACTTACTCTTGACTGGATCACAGACCTGAAAGGGTAAAGCAGTAATATTATGAAAAGCGTTCAGAACAAGGATTTACAACCTTCTCCAATGTGAGTTCTTTGCATGGGCTGCAGTTCTTCATGAGCTGTCCCAGCACTGGTCCCTCCCACAGGGTGCAGTCCTACAGGAACAGACTGCTCCATCATAGGTCCTCCATGGGGTCACACAAGTCCTACCAAGAAACCCACTCCAGCCCAGGCTCCTCTCTCCACCGGGTCATAGGTCCTCCAAGGAGCCTGCTCCAACACAGGCTTCCCATGGGGTCACAGACTCCTTTGTGCATCCACCTGCTTTGGGGTGTGGCCCTCCATGGGCTACAGGTGGATCTTTGCTCCGTTGTGAACCTCCATGGACTACAGGGGCACAGCTGTCTCACCATAGGCTGGAGAAAAATCTCTGCTGCGGTGCCTGGACCACCTCCTTCGACTCTGCACTGATCCTGGTGACTGCATGGCTGCGCCCCTCACATGTTCTCACTCCTCTCTCCTGGTAGCTGTTGTGCAGCAGTACTTTTCCCTTCCTAAATCTGTTATCTCAGAGCCACTATTGCCCTTGCTGATGGGTTCAGCCTTAGCCAGTAGTGGGTCCATCTTGGAGCCAGCTGGCATTGGCTCTGTCAGACATGGAGGAAGGTTCCAGCAGCTTCTCACAGAAACCACCTTCGTTGCCTTGTGCTACCAAAGGCTTGCCACACAAATCCAATATATGCTCAAAACATGACATAGTACACTAACGAAATTCCACGTTTTTTTTTTAAACTAGATACTATTTTTCAGCCATGTTTTTCTAAATGCTTCCTTTTTAAATGTAAGTAATGGCTACCGAAGTTTTCCTTAAAATAGAAAAGGATCATCTATGGTTAAGTAAACTGACCCAATTTGCTGTGTGAATTGACATGTGATGTTTAATATGCTGGGTTACAGAGGATTCAGAATAAGAAATTCATAGACTGATGTTTTCATGGCTGATTCTGATCTTACATTCACCAAGCAGCTATTATCAGTGCAGCCAATCACTATACATTGCAACAGATTAGACAAAAATCAGACTACTAAGTATGCTAGACAATAATTCTAATCAAATTCTGTTGTTAAAAGCAAAACAAAACAATTTACTCTAAGGAGTTATTTATGCTTACTCTGAAAGTGCTCTTTGTACCATTAAAAACAGATGAAAACTACACTATATAGTTAGTCATTTTATAGTCCTTACTTGTTCATGAATAGATAAAAAGATTTGCAATGATAACATTTTTTGACTGAGCAGTGTATTAGTTCAGAGAAATAACTCAATTCTCTAAGTACTGGGAATTTGTGATTCTCTTATAAATCAACAGTATTTTTCGATATAGAAAAGGTGCTGTCAACTGCTAAAAATTGCTATAACCCATCAAAGTCAGTGGAAATATGGTCATATACACTAGCTGACAGCAGGATCAGAAGATTCAGCTTCAGAAGCATTTGAAAGAATCAGAACTGCCTGCATGAAATAGCTACCGAAATAGAGTACAATGTAAACAGTACTTTGGAATGAGAGGTAATAACTCCAGAAAAAAAAAAAAACATGAAAACCTGGAGATTTGTGGATATAATTAGAATTGTTTGAAAAATACCAGTCAGAAATGCAGTAGTGGAAACAAAATAGAATGTAAAGGCAGAAGTAAATTCTGGGTTAATATAATATCTACCAAAGAGCAAATGTGACAAGCAGCAAATAGGTCTGCACCATGAAGACTCTGACATTCAGAATGGTGACTAAGACATGCGAGTCTCCTTCTCTTCACACCAGGTAATTTGCTCTGATACTTGTTTTTACCATGTTAATCATTACTCCTTATGTATTGTTTTCCAAGAAAACTAAACTAATAACTCTTTTTTGAAACATTTTTATTTTCTAATTTTAGTTGCTTAACCTATTGAATATATTACTTGTAATAGGTATTTTTATTTATGTTCTTCAGTCCCCATGCACTTTCTCTTGCAGGCCTTGCTGGAACCTGAAAATCAACTCATCTTTTCCGTAGCTTTCCATTACCTATGGAATTGCACTTTTGTGTAATAGATATTCAATACTAATCTCTTTAAAATAACTTCTGTTATGCTTGCATAATTGTAAACTGAGGGAATCTTTCTCCTTTGTTTTTTGGATTTAACAAATCCATTTAATTAAAGTAATTTTACTTTTGTGCTAGCACGAGAAGGTTCAGGTTAAGTAATTGAGAGATTACATTAATTCCAGCTGAGTTAATGAAGCTAGTGCTCTAGCTAGAGAAAATTACTATTAATTACTATGGGTCAACCTCTGAATTAAAACATAAAAAAAGACTATACATAGAATGAAAAACGGTTCAAAACCAGGATGGTGTGAAATGCAGTTTGCAGTACTAATAAATCAGCATTCACCCCAGAAACAGGTATGCAAAACCTTGTTCTCTGGTTTCATGTGTTTTGACAGATTGAAAATCTGCATCAAGTCCAACAAATCCGTAAATGTAAAGTATTACTTGATCCAATGTCATTTAAGTTTGAAGTATTGCAAATGACATTGGATCAAGTAATTCCTATTTCAATGGATTCCTGAGCCTCTGCTGAACCTTATGGAGTGACTGACTGGTTTTTTTTTTTCCTAATCCCCTGCTGTATAGGTACTTTTTACAGCTGCAAGTACATTAGCTTCAGTACGCTTTGGCTTTATACCTTTCAACAGAAGTGAAAGAGGACTGCATGTAATTTCAGCTATCTAAAACTCAGGGTTTCAGTCTGAGTTGCCTATCTACATTTTTTCTATTTCACAAAAAACAAAAATGCACTGTAACCTGCAACCATCTGACAATTTTAAGGAACATGTCTTAGGATATGTGAATCTTAAGAATAAAATTGGTTTGCCTAGATTAGGTTTGTTCTGTTTGTTTTTCTAATGTGATAAATGCTCTTTCCTGTTAGAGATATTATATACAATCACAGTAGAGTCCACCAATATGAGAGGCATCACTATTGCTAGACCAGAAAAGGCAGAATTCTCTCTTCTTCAAGAAGGCAAAAGGTATCTGAAACATTTAGTTGCAAGCACAGAAGAGCAAGGTAGTATTTGGTGATTAATAAGTTACCCTCCAGATCTTCCTAGGTAAAAAGAAACATGATAAAACCTATCTCTGTGAAGGAAGATTCTTCCTCAGGGTGGTTGGGTGCTGCAACAGGGTCCCCAGGGAAGTGATCACAGCACCAAGCCTGACAGAGTTCAACAAGTGTTTGGACAACACTCTCAGACACATTCTTGGTGTTATCCTTGGGGCTGTCCTGTGCAGGGCCAGGAGTTGGATTTTAATGATCCTTGTGGGTCTCTTTCAGCTCAAGACTATTCTATTCTATTCTATTCTATTCTATTCTATTCTATTCTATTCTATTCTATTCTATTCCTAATTCTATTCTATTCATGCACTTTCTAGACATGAAAGCTACTGAAACACAGTAAGAAATACCCTGAATGTCTTTTCCACAAAAAACAAGGGAGAAGAAAGCACCACTGATAAGAAAGATTTGCAGACTAACCTGTTTGAAATGTTAGTAAAATGTATGCAGATATTCAAAGAACTACTTATACTTCCAGTTATTTCTGATTTTATTTGCTTTTGGACTTCAAAAGTACTACAGGGGTGCTGCAAAATACACAACAGATAATGAAGGAGTCTATCAAGTTAAAAAGGATAGTGTTATCAATTATACTGATTGAAAAGAGAGGAAGTCTGCATTGATTGAATACTGCAAAGGCACACTGCTGGCTCCAGCTAATGGAGTTATTTAGAAAACTTTGGGTTCTAGTCCCAAAAGTAATTTCTCATAATTAATTTATTGTATTGTATTGTTTCTGCAACCCATTAAGCAAGAACATTGTGCATGGAAACCTGTAGTGTTGTCTCTTAAATGATGACTACAGTGTTATTCTTAACCACAAAGGAATTTGATTGGAGATTATGTGAGATAAGAACTAGGATAAATATAAAACAATGTTGTACCAGCAATTTTATGAAAAATGCCTTTGAAAAGCTTTTCCATCTCTTTGCCCAAACAGGACATAACAGTTTCTAGAGGCAATCATGGAAATTTTTTATATCCATACATGATTGACTGTTCTAAGTTAGACATATAAAGGAGTTTGTACATGTATTATACATTGCCATATATAACTGCTGTCACATGCTAAGCCAAACAGTGAAGCTGGAGGAAAGCAGATTCATTCAAACACCAGCACAAGGTAGGTTCAAAGATTCAAAAATAATTATTTTAAAAATAATCTTTTTATTCCCTGTGCTCTAGTATATTCTGCAAATTCTGTAAGTCAGAATTTCTCTAGGCAGTCAAATCAACCATCTTTCTTTGAACATCTCAGAGACCAGAAGTCAAGATTTCAAGAGCTGTATCTGGATCCTCAAACATTTGAAATTCATATGTAGATAAGTATGTGGATTAAGAGTTCTGAAAGGGCTCCAAACTCATAAACTTACTAAATTCAGAAATCACTTGAAGCACAGACTTAGAGAAGATTATGAAGATGATTTTTAATAGAACTTCATAAAGTACAACACAAAATTCACTCTCTTTACTGTGACATTATGAACAGAAATAGATTCCAACATAGTACCAATGGATAATTAATACAGTATGTATATGTGGATGCTAATGATTTTGATCTTAATTTTCTTAAGCAGAGAAACTAAGTAATTAAAAGTTGTCAAATAAAATAAGGAATTGTTTAATTTCAGCCATTGATTTTTGACATCAGTAATGGGTGACCACACAGAAATACATTTCACAATTAAACATTCTTGTCTAAACATAGCAGCAAGTATAATTTTTCTGACTAACAGTACAATGTCTTTTTGATGTCCTTCAATTACTTATGTCACTCACCTGATAACATGCTTTATTTCACACAGATTCATATTCTTTCACAAAGATTGGCTATATCTTATGGTTGTGATGATGGCAGATTCCTTCCTTTCAATACTGTGGCACTTTGCAACCCATTGTGGCCCATGAAGCCTTGTCTGTCCCATGTCTTCTGGAAGACTGGCAGGACCTCCAGTGCTCCAAGAGCCATGCCTACCCATCAGGAGCAGACCAGAAGATGGACACTGCACTGAGTTTTGTTACAGTATTCTTTTGACACTATGGATCACTCCTACTCCAGTCCAATCCCAGGGGCAAGCATCAAACAGCCCACAGTGGGCTGCAGCAAAGGCTCAGAGAGGTGGCAAGGAAGCTGGTGACAGTACCTGCTCATCACTGAGACAGGAGGATGCCACGCATGTCTCTACTTGGTGACCTAGGGGCTGACATCCTCCATAATGACAGGACAGCTGGTGGAGGGTGATGGCTGGAATCACCAGCCCAGCAGAGCCTTGACAAGCTGGACACCATGTGAATGGCAACGGGGCCACAGGGGCCACGTAACATAGACTTACGGAGCAGGTGTTCCTGACAAGCTGTCCTCCCAGAAACATTCACGTTATGTGAGTGGCCAAAATGAGTAGATACAGGAGGAGTGTGACCTGCAAGGTGGGAATGACAACCAAAATCGCACTCCAGCACATTCAAGTATAGCTGCATATACTAGTTTAACATTAAAAACCCAGCAGAACCTGTGTTTTTCTTTTCACTGTTGGTCATGGCAAACTGCCAAATACTAGAATTCATAAGTAAATTTCAAACTGACTATGATAATGTAAGACTACCTGATGTGTATTTTCTTTAAATTCCAGATATATTATATTTAACATGTCCAGTGCAAATAACAATATTTTGTTGATTGCATGCATCAGTAAATATATCCACATATAAAGGATTAGTATCAAAGTGTATCTCAAACTTATTGAAAGTAAGACTTTAGAATAAGAGCTTTATTGCAGAATAGAGATATATTTTTGTATTAGCAATTTTTTTCATTACAGCAATCAGACATCAGAGAGTATTTGGTGCTTATGCTATAGTTTTAACAATGACAAATTTACAGTAAAATTATAATATCTGCCAGTTTCTGTAGGACAAAGACTGCCTCCATAATATGAGGGTAGAACTTCAAACTAGCCATCAAAGTCAAACCTTGCCAGGAAATGCAGCCCTGACTTAAACCATCTGAAATAGACAGGAGATGTCTGACTACTCATAGGTTATACCAAGACTAAAATTATTCAGTGGGGAATTTAAGCGTCATACACTTCCATTACCACAACAAGGCAGACTTTGTATAGGTACTTAATAACCTGAAAATATCAGGGATATCTAGCGGCACTTTGCAAAGTTTTGCCTCTAGCTGCCCAAATGGCCCTAAGGTTGGTCCTTTAGCTGTGCACATCAGCTTTTAAGTGAATACATTTATGTAGTTCTACATACAATTTTTCAGGGACAGTGGTGTTTTGAATAGGTTTCATTTCTCCTCCTGTTTTCCAAGAACTCATTTCCAAAGCCAAAATGTAACCAGGGGGAATTAGGATTTTTTTTAATTATAAACTATAAATTTTATTAATCATCTGGTTTGGATTTAAAGTTGAGCCCAACTCGGTTGAGAGCCCAGCCCCTCAAATGCTTGTGCTCTGGTCTCCAAGGGAGCAGCATCCTAAAACAGACATGGCAGGTGGGAAGGGTCAGCAATACCTTAAGCTGCTGCAGAATATAAACCTTTGTTTTTAGACTTTATTCCCTTTGGTACTTTCAAAAATGTGTCTCAAATCTCTTCTGGTTGTTGCATAAAAGCTCATTGTTCGTCTTGGGACACGGGAGTGTTTCTATGTGTATCTGGAAAGAAAAATTCAGAAGGCAGTAAGGGCACTTTCAGAGTTGTTTCAACAGAGCAGAAGTAGTTTGTTTTATTTATTTGTTTATTCATTTTAACTACATGCTGTGTTTTATTTTTCGGTGCAGTGCTGCCTACATTTTCTAATATACGAAGAAGTATGAAGTAATCAGTGTACACAGATAAATGTACGTCAAACACATAACACAAAGCACTTTTTTCAGTAAATCATTGTACCATTCTGTAAATCATTCAGCATAGTCAAGACAATTTTCACTTAAGCTTGAAAAGATGTACTTTTATAACATTAGGACTGAACGAGACTTACCAAAACCCATTGCAAAATATAGCATGTACGAAATAATTCGTCATCAAGGAGACACAATCAATGCTCGTTTAACCTATTACCACCACTGCTAAGGAGGTAATTCAACAGAAGTTGTTTTCTTGCTATTTAGGAGGAGAAATTTTGATTAAAGCAAAATTAAGTGATTAAAACTAGTTTAATTTAAAAACTCTTTTTGCTTCTTGCAACATCTCCTGTTTACATCCTCAGGAAATTAGGGTGATATCTGCTCTGGTTTTGTATTTAGACTTTCCAGGCTCACTAGTCACTGTCCTGATAATTCTGCCTGGTCATGTCAGTCAGTTCATGCAGGGACATAACTGGGTGCGATGCATCTCATAGAGCTAAAATGTCAGACTTCAAGAGAATGAAAAATAACTTGCAGCCTGAGGGACTCCCAAATACATGATTTCAGATGAACCACACTGTGAAAAGAAAACCAAGATAAAAATCTGAGGGCATATGATGAATCTGGTTTGTCCTTGGCGTAAAATGGAGAGGACAGGGTAAAATTTTTTCAGCGACAGCCTGTACCACATTGAAGAAAGCATGTGTAGCAATAGCAACATGTCAGATTCTAACAACTCTTATTTCTTTTGATGTGCAAGGAAACTGGTGTGTGCTTGGAATGAGGAAATGGGTTGATATAGAAATTTAGGATTCTAAGGTGACCCATACACAAGGTCATTGAGCTGGTTTGTTTTTAAATAGTCTCATTTTGAATCAATCTAATCCCCAGCTTGGACACTTTAAACAAGTCACACTGCAAAATTGTAAGCACATAATTTTGCTAGATGGTCAAAATAATGCAATGTGAATGTCCTCTACATCTTTAGGTTTAGGTTACATTGATTTATAAAATCTTCATGCAAGAGTAAGCTATATTATCTTAAAAGTGATTTCCAGTTATTCAAAAGAACAATTGTGTCTCTAATTTTTTGTAAATATTGATCCCTCTGTAGTAGTAAGTTACACTCATGCTAGTGAACTAGATTGGGCTGTGACACAGGCATGGGTGCTGTCCTGTTGTCACCTCTGTGGCTTAGTGTAGCTGAGCCTGGTGCAGCCCAGGCTGCTCCCAGCCCTGCTGGCCATACTGGGCATGGTTTATTTGGAGTGATAGCTCAGACTGTCACATTTCAGGGGGAAAAAAATCCAAATTTAGCTGTATTGATACAAGTAGTGCCACACAACTTGTTCACAGTGCCAGAGAGCTATAGCCTTCTTTTTTTCTCTCTCTCTCTTTATTTTTATTTATTTTAAGATTCATGCAGAACCAAAAGGTATTCCTGTCTCACCTTTCCTTCTCCTTCTGCTCCTTTCAAAATCAGCCACTAGTCAAGAACAATTCCTCAGTTTGTCTTTGAATATAGTGGTGTTGTACCATTTAAGTACTGGAACTTCATATTTACTCTTTTATATTTAATAATGCAGTTTCATTAATAAAGCCTTAATGTATTAGCATAGTGGTTTAGACAAGGCAATAAACAAGGCAGTTTTTTTTCATTATAAGCAAATTTGTACCTCTGATGAAAGCAGAGAGAACTATATTACTTTGTGTGTATTGTTACAGTTAAAGCAATGCAAGATACACTGTGTATATTACACTGAAATAAAATGAATAGGGAAAGTGGTAAGGATTGGAAGAGACGTAAAATAACACAATTGTTGGCAAATAGATGATGCTACCTCCTCCCCATACCTTAGACAGTAAGTCTTGGTCTACCTGAATGCATATTTGTAACCAAAGCTTCTGCATTCTATTTACTTTCCAACACCAGGCATAGTGGTTTTATCATCAGACTCATCCTTCACACTCTATCAGAAGCTCACAAAATAAATAGTAAATAAATGTACTGTTTCCTCAGTAGCTTTACAGCTCAACCAGTATTACTATGCTATCAATAAAATTCATATGCAATTGAACTGAATTCATATATATCTGAAGACTTATCTTTGGCATGTTTTTAACTGAATATACATCTTGCTGCATAAATGTTATAAAGCTTAAGATGCAGAAAATTTAGGAAGATATTTTCAAAAGAAAACAACTTTACACTTGTGCAGAAATTGTCTTAGAAAAAAATCTGTAGTCATAAAAGTGTTATCTATCTATACTTTATAAAACCTGAAAACAGCTTTCCATTATAATATTACATATATTTTCCCATTCACCTAATGTGTCAGAATTTCAGAAATTATTCATGTAAGGAACAAACACATATGCTGGGAAACCCATTGTGAGCTTAGGCTTTTCACAGGCCATAAAATCTATTAGGAGGTTGTAAAGGACCATTGAAGAGACCAGAAGATGATGAGTTGTGTGACAGAGATCTTGTAATTCTCTAGTCTTCATTGTAAGGGTTAATTGCTTTCAAAGGCAACTTTCCTGTCCCATGACAGACATCTGCAGGTCCCTTGGCTGTCATAATGCATGGTTTAGGGTAGTCTTCTACCAGCTTCACTGTCTAATGCTTTGTAGTACTTCCCTGTAACTTCAGGCTACTAGCAGGCCAAGTTTAGAAAATGGTGGACATTTCAATCCTGCAGTGGTTCATTTGAGTTTTCCTTTAAAAGGTATTGCTACCTGTAGATATTAAAACCCCATGGTCTACACTTTCATTTACATGTTTATCAGAAACATGGGCATGCACACGTGCTCTATGTGTTTATAAGAGTGTGTGCATATAAGCTTGGCATGCCTTCAAATTTAGGAAGGAGGCATGATGTAAATCATAGGAAGGATTCAAGCTCAGAAACATATAAAGAAATGTACGTTTGTAATTCCTTGTATTAATGATGGTATTAGTCTTCAAACATGTTAAGTTAAAAGATTATTTTAAACCTTTTAATAATACAAGTTTTCTTTTCATGTAATAGTGTATACATTAGGGCATACTTCAGAAATAAATGTGCAATATAATTTTCCACTGTGCATGACAAGTGTGTCTTCATCAATAAATTGTAGTCTTACTAGTGCTTGTACATACTTACAATAATTTACTTAATAGACTTATTGTTTTTCTATAGACAATGTCTAAAAATAGAAATAACAATGGTATGATGATAAAAGGTCTGTTGTTATTCTTTATAATAGGATATTGCTTGGTTTATGTGTTGATATGTATTAAAACCGAAAGCAATAATTATTTTGGTCTCTGTGACCAAAAAGATTATTCCATGTGTAATAAAACCAACATTAAGTGAATGATCTTAGACACATTTCATTTCATCTGAACATTTTCAAAACCATAAATAAAATAATCTAAATCAAAATAGACACTTGAAACATTTCTGAAATGAACTTAATATATGTTACTGAAGATAGACAATGGGATGGATTTTACAGAGAAATCTGTAATTTAGTTAAATTAATATAACGAGGATTTTACATTTAAGTACAGTAAGATCAGAGATAATTTTGAAAGGGGATTGTAATATCTATCTCTGGGGATCAATTATCTTCAGCATACCAATAGCATTCCCATGCATCTGTAAGTCTTTTACATTGGACAATATGAAAGTAACAAAGTATTAGTTTTGTCTATCAGGTTCTTGAGCTTTTCACTTCTCAGTGGCACTGTGAAACTTCCCACTTTTTTAATTTCCTAGTACTTCTACTATGAAGCTACCCAGGGTTTACCTGAAAATTCTGAGAACGGTAAAAAACTCTACTATGCCTCCATCAATTTTGACACTAACCAAAAAAATTACTTTCTGACTCCTCAAATGTTGAATGATTTATTTTCCATACAGGATTCATATTTCAGAATAATACTTCCTTTATTTCACTGAGCATGTTTAATATGAAATCAATAATTAAACTAAAATTACATGTCAAATTGTATACACCAAGTATATTATACAAATTGCACATATCTGTATTGATAAAAATTAATAATTACATTGTTTAAGAAGTTAAATAAAAAATAATAATGAAATTTTGCCAAGAATGCAGCTCCATATTACTCTACTATGTCATTACTTAGTGGAGTGTTGTTGGGTTAATACAAAGAAAGAATGGCTGGAACAACTTAATTATGATAAGGTTTTATCTGTGTATGTCTTCTAGTTAGCTGTATTAGACTTGCAAATAATATTTTCCTGACACATTAATAAAGTCCTGACTATTTCACCAGTGTTAACTAAAGCTAAAGTTTTACCTGAAATTGTCAGTGACTATTGAACTTACACATAAGTTGCTTCAGATTTTTAAAGATTAGAGAAATTCATAATTCCCATCAGTATTCATTTCGGCTGTGTTGGATTGGTCCCTTCAGCTGTTTCTGCAGGCATTGTAAGATAATTTTGCCATGCATAGGACTTTAACTGCATTGAAATGAAATAAAAGCTATCTCAGAAGCTGTTAGATATGGCTTCAGTTTTTGTAACAGTTTCTGGAATAGTTTAATCATATGGGATTAAAATAAATGTCCATCACTGCTGTCATTTTTATTGTAACATCAGAAAAGTTTCCAGGAGGATGATTTCATTTTTTTTAAGTCTCGCCATAAGTTATGGAAAAAGTTTCACTTTGTGTGTAGACAAATATAGTCAAAAACCCATTAATGGGACCAATGAATTGCTGTTTAAGGCTTAGGGAAAAAAAAGAATAAAAGAAAAAGGATGGCTGATCTTGAAAGATGAATATGAAGTAAATCCACACAGACATAGGCACAAACATATGTATACACATCACTGACAGAGTGTCTACTGTATTGTTTAAAGGACTGTGTGGACAAAACTTATGTTAGAAATATTATTTCCAAGTTATTAATGCTCCACTTCTTATATTTTTAGACCTTGGTCCTGATCTGTAAAGAAGGTAAGTTTCCAGTCATTTAACATTAGATAAGTTATCCTGTCACCAGAAGAGTATTTGCATTACTGACCCTTCCACTTTCACTCCGTGTGCCCATAGGCAATTAGCTTCCTGAATTATGATTAGTTAAATGCATTCTCCATTGGACCATCTTCCTTAGTGTGATGAATCTTTCATGTTGCATGACAGTGTTACAGCAAAATGCAACAATTTCAAAAATAAGCTTCTGCAACATAGCCTCAAAGACGTCACCAATGGATCCTTCAAAATGATTTGAAATTTCATTGCATTTAATACAAGTAATAGGTATATTATTATTAAAACAGAATTTCAAAACATGTTGTAGGATGTTCATGCTTCACCAAGCCAAAACTGAGTCAAATTAGTTTTCCAGTAGTTTGAAAAATAGGAAAAAATTGTTGCAGTGAAGCAGAAAAACATAGGGCAATGTCTTACATATCTTAGGACAGGATGAAGTGCCTTTCAAAAGTGCCTATTTCTCTCAATTTACTATATAGGAGACTAGAAAACCTAGCTATACCAAGCTTTTTTTTTTTTTAATAATTATATTTTCAGTTTAATATCATTAGGAAACATGAATCTCATTTTAGCATGTTATAAAGGAATTTAGAAGTCCATTAACATTAGATGGGAACAAATTTCATCCAAAGTTCAGTGTTTGCTCAGAAAGTTATGACATTGCTATAGTCAATATTTATTTTGCATTTTGTTCTGCATCTGCAGAATTTGTATTAGTGTACAGGATTGACAGAAAACATAGCCAGCATTTGTTTTAAGTGACTGGATAGCTTTTGTATAGTTTCCCTAAGACACGTATTAAAAAACTTTAAAAAACAAACAAACAAACAAAAATACTGCACTAGTATTTTCACTCTTAATCACCAGACAAAAATGAAGAGATCTTAGACTTCACCCTACAAAACTCCATGGTAGGAGCTTTTTTCTCCCAGGACTTGGAGGATTCTGGTTATAGGCAGATTTGCTGACAGGCTGCTGAATGAGCAGATACATCGAATGGCAACAGCTCAGGATAGGCTAAGAAACTTGTATATCAGATACTTCTACAGGTCTATATTGTGCCTGACCAAAAGCCTTTGCTCATCTGTTGTCACCATGTCTTCCAAAATGGCAACTGACACAATTTAGGAAAACTGGTCATGAGCCATTTGGTAAAAACAGGTAGAGTTTGCAATCCTTTGCTAAGCCCTTTCTGAAAAAACAGTGGCTCTTCAGAGAGGTTGAACTGATATTTCAAATTAAGATCCTCAAGGCATCTTCGTGAAACTGAAATACATTTTGTGTCACTATAGCAAAGTATATTTGCAAAAAAAAAGGTCTCATTTTCCCCTCCAGACTGAAAACTTTTAGCATAATACCTTTTTCAATCATAACTATTCTGGTCTCAGCCTTTGTCTCATTGTGTTTGATTAACCCTTGTTTACTCAAAACATACTTCAAACTACTGGCAGCTCTAAGGAATCCCTATAGATTAGTCATTCATTTGAATCAAAATCTTGTCAATTCACACCTCAGTTTGAGAAGCAAAAACTACAAATACAGTTTCAAATAATTTCTAACATGAGAATTTTTTTCTCTTTTTTCCAGTATAGATTGGGTGTGGAGAAGCTGGGCTACTTCTCAAGTATTTCTTATTAACATAATGAGCAATTAGTAAGCAAAATCAGAAGTTGCCCCATGTTTACATTAAATCTATTTTTATGATTTGCAAAAAGTACAAGTAAAGCTTTGAATAATTGCTCAGTATGGTTCACAGGGATTAAGCTTCTCACATTAAAAGATCACAGAAGTGAATATATTATAGGATTAATTTTTTGAGACACTTTTAGATATTTAAAAATATTTAACTAATATGAGGCAATATTATATTCACACTTCAAAGAAATTTTTAAATTAGTTACCCAGCCAGGACTAATCCAGTTTAAAAGAGAAACAGAGCAAAGAAAACCTTTGTTACCATCAAGTTAATACTGATGTGAAATTTTTATTAGCATCAAGAGTCCATGTTTTCATGGACTTCCTTTCAGAAAGGAATAATGAAAATTGAGATTTGTAAATAGGGGATAAATGATCAAATGCTCCAGTGCCTGCTCTTGCTTTATTAATAAAAAATAAAATTCAGCTTGAAGTAATAACATCTCATCTTAAAACATTCTTAACAGAAAACCTGGAGTTGAACCAATTTGCTTTAGAAAGGAATTTGAAAGGGAATCTGGATAAACCAAAAACAGGTAAGCAGAATGCACATGCAGTACAACCACACAGAAAATGAAAGGCCTGCTTATTCTTGTGTGATGCTCTTTGTTTGTCAGATTACTTGCACTTGGTGCAGCATTTATGTAAGGCTGATGTTGAAATACATTTAGAAATACAGAGCTTTGACAAGAAACTTATGCTGAATTTAGCATTTTCTGTAAGATAACAATAAATATTGACCTTGACAAAAGCATAGTGAGATATTTTTAAACTCTGAGCTGCACTTCAGTGCAATCGGTTATTCTTCATTGAGTTTTTCCAATCACATTTAAATATCTAAGATGAAAGTGGTCCTAGCAGTTTCAGGAAACCTATTCTTTGCTCTGACAGAAACTAACGGTTTGTCAAATTCAAAAAAGATCTTGAATTCTATAGGATAAGTCTTGTAGATAAATGACAAACATTAGTCTTCATGCTGCTTGCCTACATTCTCTCTTATTTTTATAGTACTGTAGAAATGTCTCATGATGCAGATTTTGCAGTTAAAATGCCTTTCAGGGCTGTAGCCATTTCAAACATTCTGTGATGTGAAATTCTGTCAAAAATGGGTCAACCATGAACTAAAGGTTGGTTCAACGGAAGGCAAAGAATGTTATCATACAGAAAATGAGTGATTCCTTTCACACTGTGGTGGTTTCACTGTGGTGATGGTCTTTCACAGAGGGTGTGCTGGTGTTTTTGCTGTTAAAAGGGTTCTGCATAGTTAAATGCAAGAATTTTCAATAATAACTGTTTGCTATAACACTAAACCCACTAGTTCAGGTTCTGGAATGATTGTAATATTTTTGCATGAATAGTGCATCAACTTTATAACTCACATAAAGCAAGAATGTGTGCATGTACATGTATACATACATATTTATATATTTTCATCTATGAATATTTATGCATGAGCATAACCTGGATACTTGTATTCATGTCCATTTCTGTGAGGTATAATTCTCATTCCACTTTATTTTCTGCCTTTTGCCTGCACATATCAAATCTTCTAATCAGTGGCTTGAATGTTTAAGATTTGTGGGAACTTTCCTTGAAGATTACTCATTTCCCTGAGACCTACAGTCTTGGTAATATATGCAAAATTACTGTTAAATGTATGGAATAGTTAAAAAGCTCGAAAGACATAAATAGTCCAAGACAGATTATGAAGGGAGCCTGGTGACAGGTACACATAAGAAAACTATTATCCAGCCCTTAATTTAGAACTCTAGTAGCATTAATAAGGTACTCTTTACATTAATAAGCATATAACCTGTGCCTATACCCGCATATGTGCAGAAGGCTTAAAATATTGAATTATATGTGCAATATGAGAGCCTCTGGGTCGGAATCAAGGGGCAAACATATGATGTGGATGTCATCGTGGGAGCCTGCTATAGACAACCCACCCAGGACTATGACACCAACTGATTATTATTTGAGGAACTCAGGGGTACTTTCAAGTCATCTGCCCTTGTCCTTATGAAGGACTTCAACTTGCCACAAATTAATTGGGAGCATCACAGAGCTGGTACAATCCAGGCCAGAAGGTTCTAAAAAAACCTGGATGACAATTTTATGGAATGGGTCCTAGGGAGCCAACTCAGAAAGATGTGACTCTTGGGGATGGTCCTGTGCAGGGCTAAGAGCTGGACTCAATGACCCTTGTGGGTCCCTTCCCACTCAAGATATTCTGTAATTCTGTGATTATTATCAATTTACTTCTCTCCCTTAAAGACTGTATTCTTGAATTATAGGAATATGGTTTGTAACTAATATGATGGCAATTCATATATAAGATAACAGACTGAGAACCCACAATTTCATAATTTATAATGTTGTGAGCTTTGTGGTATTGTAAAATGGGATATGTATATATTAATATGCTTTTTCACAATTTTTTTTTTATACTTAATGCTGCAAATATTGTTATACAAGCCTTTACTCATGTAGTATTTAAAACATAGCATGGACTTTCTGAATAAGTGGGAAACAGTAAGGAAGGCATAAAGGTGGCCTTTGGAAGATGTCATGGATTCGTAGAATATCCTGAGTTGGAATGGATTTACAAGGACCATATTTAACTCCAAAGATAAATTTGTATAAAAGAGCAATGTTTGGAACTGGTGTTTCATCTCAAGACTTTCACCTAAAGTTATATATGTGACATTTTATTCACATTTCCTTTCCAAAACTGAGTAGCTTCATCTTTGTCATTTTTCAAATCAGGACACTAGGTTTTGATGTTTCTGCTAATTGTACATGAAAAATTTCCCATGCCTCAGGAGATGTGTCTCTCCCTAGACTCACCACAAGAAAGCACAAGTATAGTAACACAGCTGTGGGTGCAAAAATATCCTGATATTAATGGAGGGAGAAGGAGGAGGGTGCTGAGCTTGCTTTCCTCCTTTTCCTTCCCTCCCCAGTTCCTACTGGGCACATAGCTGGAGGCTGCCTTTTTGGTGGGTGAGGGAGGGCACTTCTCCTGGTGGGGGTCTTGTGTGTCCTTTCCATCCCCCACTTCCCTGCCATATTTTGGCCCCATTTATGTCTCCAGAGCCCTTGTGCAGCTTTTCTCTTACTCTGTTAATCTGGTAAATAAAGCCTGGGAGTCAGAGTAAAACTGCAGCATTGCAAATATGAGTAGAATACAAGTCTCATGGGAGGGACTAGCAAATGGGCTCATCTAGTTCTTTTTACTCCTTGTCTATAATTACTGTGCTCTAGAGGCTGCAGCAACATGCACTAGTAGGAAGTTTAGATTTTATAACCCCTAAGCTTCAGGAATTTGAATCCATATTTTCCACTTCTGATGAAGTGCCATAACCAGCAGGTGAAGAGGCAGGGTAAGGTGGTTTGAATGTCCTTGTGCAAAGTCTTGTGTCAAAGGAATAAAGCTCTGTTAAGCCAGAAGAGGAAGAGAAAACATGACTCCTTCAATCCAAAGAGGAGAGGAAAGTGCATTTGGCTCCTAGGACTACAAGCCCTTTTTCCATTAATGAGCTGCTGGCCACGAGTCCCTACAGAGCACTGGGTGAAGTGTAGATAAATTCATCCTCGATGACTTAAAACTGCATAGAGCAGATTATAAAATTCAAATCAAAAATAAACTTTGAAAGGAAATGATGAATCAGACTTACCAATATTTATATTATTATTCTACAGACCACTTTTTAGTTAAAGGCACCATTTATATCTCTGAGGGCAGATGAGGATCTCGTCGGTCATGCTGGTATATGGAAATAAAAAAAAATAAAATTTCTTGTCAGTTTCCACTGTACTGAGCTGAGACAATTTTGCCCTTTATGTTTTTAATTCAATATTTAAGCATCAATCAGTTAAAGGTCAAAACTTACAGGTACACTTTAAATAAAAAGCCACATTTATCCAACAGCTTCAAATGCTTGTATCTCAAGAGAGCTTTCCAACTGTAGATGATCAGGAAATGCTCTTTTGTTTGTTAGCTTGCAAGTGAAAGTATCATATCAGTAAGATGTAGGCAGACAATATGCAATGAATCTTAGAGTGAATTTGCAAATTAAATTTTATTTATTCTGATTAAAAAATAAATACAAATCACCTAGATGACTGAAGATGCACAGGATCTATGTCTTTATTTATTTAATACATCTTTTTTTTTTTTTTTCTTCAGGATCTCTCTTTACAGGTTGCCTTATTTGTAAATGCTGGTGGAATGATTTTAAAAGAAAATAATTTCATCATACTTTCTACTTCTCCATATTTGATGGACAAGAAATTTTCTGGTGGATAGTGATATCTTCTTCACTGGAGTTTGTCAGTTTTATTCATCTGCAACATGTTTCATTTTCACAGTTTAGTATCTTAAGTTTTTCATTACGAATTCCCACATACTCTTTCATTCAAAGTTTCATTCAAGTTCAGGACCATCTTCACTCTGAAGATGAAATGTTACTGACTTTATTCTTCCATGGTTTATCCCATATGAGAAACACCTTTTGCATATTCTGTTAAAGAATTATACCTAAATGACTGAATGTTAAGGTGGCATAAGTTGGGTACTCTGCATGTCTTTAGACTGTAACAAAGATTGAAATCCATCAGCAGTCAGGCAGTATGGGGAATTCAGGTATACCAGCTGTTGTGTAAGCACAAGAAGAGCATAGAGGTTTCGGAAAGATGCCACCTTAGAGCTCATAGGGCTAAAATACTGGGGTTATCCTTACTGCTTGCTGCATTTTGTCCTAAATTAACAGTGCAAGAATGTGTAACCAGAACAATCTAATGTCACCGACACCACTTTAGATCAATTACTTTTAATGCTTCTAGGACAATACTTATATAAATAGCAGTATGGTGCCATATATCAAAGTAATCTGAAGGAAAGGAACAACTGCATAGCTCATCTGGGTTTGTTGCTGTGTTGTACCCAATCTAGAGACAGCTTCCCCTGCTGATGAGTGGTAGACATTGATAATTCCTCAAGTGATTATGTGATTCTGATACAAAGTTAATTAGCTTTTCCCAAAGAAATTTTCTGATTTCTTTAATTTGATAACACATTCTGAACACTACCTATGATTGTGTGTTTCTTTATATAATATTTTCACCTTCTTCATTCTTTTTTTTCCCTCAGATAATTGTGTCATCTCTGGACCTCCCATCACAGTATGTTTTTTATGAGATGCCTATTAATATTCTTTGAAGAAGTATTTTACTTTTGGTTTTGTCTGGTTTATGATAACCTTATTATATTCTTACATATTCTTATAACCTTATTATAAATATATACACATTTATTTTCTTACTTGAAGGGTCTTAGATTTCATTAGGATCCTTGAAAAATAAATTTGTATAGTCATAGTAAAGGAGAATACATACATTTCTGCAAATCTATTATACACATAAAAATACATACATACCTACATGCCATATTTTAAATTTCAGTGATTATTATTTCTTAGTTACAATGACCAGAAGTGAACGAAATCACAAGAAATCATTCAGATTGTTTGTTTTGGTTTTGTTTGGTTTTGTTTTCATTTTTTTTTCTTTAATGAAGCCAAAAAATTGCTATTTTGTGTGTGATGTCACAGAATCACAGATTTGCTGATGGGTTGAGTTTGAGAAAAAACCTCTGAGGTCATCTGGTCCAGTTTCCCAATCCCCTTGTTCAGTCAGGGCCATATAGGACCCATTCCCCATGACCATGTTCAGATGCCTTTTGCAGATCTCCAAGGATGGAGACTCCACAACCTCTCTGGGCAGCCTGTGGCAGTGCTCAGTCATCCTCACAGAAAGAAGTGTTTCCTGACAGTCAGAGGGAACCTCTTAGGTTTCAGTTTGTACCCATGGCCTCTGGTTCTGGCACTGGACACTACTCTCCATTGTCTGTATTCTGTTAAACGTTGTTAATTATTATATTTATAGGCAAAGTGTAAATCTCAGAACAAAATTTATGCAAGAAAAAAAATCATATATCAATGCTTCATAAAGCATCTGAGTTTCATAAATCTTCCACATAAAGATAACTTATAATACATTTAATCAACTATTTACATCTGTTGTAGATAGTTATGAGATAGATTAAATTACTTTAATGAAACAATGGAGTTTAGAAACATTTTCCCCTTGATTATGTTAATCCATGTCAGAGTAAGTAACAACTGTGCACTTAAGAATAATTTTACTTCTGAGACTTGGGATTTTCTAATGCTACCTTTCACATAATTACAACATATCTGTGATATTAATTACAAAAATATGCTTTCAATCTTAATTTAGTTTTAACATAGAGTATTCCCTTGTGTTATACTGTGAAATTTTTTTTGTCTTCAAAAAATTTAGATTACAGATCCAAAAAAAAAAAATGTTCTTAGAGGAGATGCAGACCCCAGTTTAAAGATTTTTAGGTCTATGGAGAAAAGATTTGCTTTTCTTTTAGCTATCATTTTATAAACTGCATTGTGGAAAGCTGTTGCCAGTTTGTCTGCCAGAACTCCTTTGTTTTGTGAAAACAAATGAGGATATACCACGAAACTTACATGTCCCCTGAATTCAAGGAGTTATATAAGCCTTGGTTTCTGGCCTTATCTTTTGAAAAAAAGTAATAAAATTGAACATTTTTTGATTGAACAGTAGGTCCTGTTATGTGGATTTGTTTTTAGGTCTGCTGCATAACTTATTTAGATGTAAAATATAAAAGAAATCAAAGAAATTTCATGATTCATTTAAACAGGGAGACAGATATTCTGCTTTCTCAAGAAGACTATATAGTCGGAAAGTCTTAGCTCATATAAAGGCATGGAGGTAAACATAATTAACATGGGATGGAATGTAGTAAATTAGATATATGTAGCTTCAAATTAGTAGTTTTTTTAATCCTCTCAGTTCTGAAGACACACTATTCTATTCAATATTTTGTCTGCTTTTTCACTTGACTGTATGAAAAAGCTTCAGGATATGGTATGTGTTTTTTTTAATGGAAGTTTTACAGATGCATTCTGAATCTCACCAGAGTACTCATTTTATAAAACATACTTTTATCTGAGGTCTGCCTTAATATTTCTGCTGGAGGATAAATACTCTCGGTGTTAACAAAATGCCTTACTTCCCATTGAATTTTATTTTCCATTTTATCTTGTTTGCCTCAAGCCTATGCTTTTCTCAGCTGTCAGGAAGCAAGAATTTTCCTTGTTCCTAATCCATCCATTTCATTTGTGTGGTTACCTTTTCCTTTTCATTTTGTGTGTTTGGAGCAATGTCACATAAACCAGCTGTTCATCATACAGTGGATTTTTTAAAGCTTGCATCTGTTTCCAATGTTACCATTTGACAGATGTCTATGGCTCATATTAAGAATAAATTAGCTTCCTGAGACAGTCTATACCTCATGCAACCATTTTGTTTTTTTCCACACTCTGCTGTGCCACTACAAGCCTGCTTTTTACTAAGGAGCAATGCAATTTTCCAGTTTCACATATGTTACTTTTACATTTTCAATCATACAGGCATCCATCCCCTGGTTCCCACTCCCCTTAGTTTTATACACAAAAAAAATTGTGACAGTGCAGCGTATTTCCCAGATAGCATACCAGTTCAGAAAAGTCTTGCCCACACATTAACAAGGCAGAGGTCCTGCCTTCATTGCTGAATATTGGTCCTGAGCCTGCTACTGATATCTGTCTTCATTTTACTGTTTTATGGGTCTCTCTTTTGTCTGCATCAGGTCATAATAATCAGTGATGCATTCACTCTACCATGGGATTACAGTAGGGAAGAGACAGAGCTCATTTTTTACTTATTTGTGTGCACATCTTCATTTAAGCAATGTTTATTCTATTAAAGCAGACTAGTAGCTGTCTGAAGTCCCTTCAGCAAGACCAGCTGTACTCTTTTGCAGATGTCTATAATAATGCCAGGCAGCTGTGTAATTTTGTAGAAGACCAGCATAATCCTAGCATTTTTTCCCTAGGGATGAGGCATATTTACCCCATTACAGACCCAAAGAAGCTCGTTTTGGAAATCATGATGACAGTTTATACTACTACCTCACCAAACTGAAGGTGGAAAGAAAGGCATCTCTTTTTAAGGGCAAATCATAGACACGGTAAATCTAGGGAAAGGGCTAGAAAATGTCACTCTTCATTTACTGTGCTTGGTTTCTCTTTTACAGAATTTCTGTTTTGTGGTTTTTTTGTTTTTTTTGTTTTTTTTTTTTTCAGCGATCTGTTATGTGTCACTACGCAGGGCAATATGGGGCTCTACCTTGGCCTTTCTGCTGGGATGTGGGCAGTCTGATTGTCCACCCTTCCATGACTGTAGTGGAAAAGAAATTGACACAGCTCTGACTGACTGACAAATCTCTCACTGATTTTTCTTGATTGATGTCTATTGCATGACATCTTTAGTGAATATATGCAATTTCTTAGCTTTTGATAAATTGTGCACAATTTATGACTCTTGCAGGAAACTTGCCTTCTCTGTGTAACCATGGTGCTTGTGGACATCATTTAGTGATGGAACTGGCAGTGGCTTGATTCCATGATCTTAGAGGTCTTTTATAATGCTAATGAATCTATAATTCTATGACTCCAAACTCTATATGAAATTCTGAGAGCTTGCAAGCAGTTTTTTTTCCTATCTCAGCACTTTTCTAGAAGAGTCTTGTCTCTATCAGTGAAAATATTGGTATATATATATATATATACATGCACACAGATATATAAACATGGGAAAAAACATGTCTGTGTAGAACTCTATCATATAACTAGTGGAGGAAAAATTCCGCAGGAGTCCTCAGTGACTACATGTTTATAATACATGCATCTAAGATATGATATGACAGGTGTTCAGAACACATTTATTTGATCGACATTTTAAGACAATGAAGCTGAATTTGGTTTAGATTATAATACTTTAAATTAGCCATGGAGTTTACAGACTGCCCTTATTTTCAGTTTTGAATAGAGATTCAGATAAAAAATCTGCATATTTTCAAAATACTGATAACTTTTTTGATCCTATTTCTGTATTCTATTGAGCTAATATATAAGATACTATAAAAAGTGTGAAATTATTTTCAGTGGGATTGAGGCAACATAATTGACATAATTTTGTTTTATTCCTCTTGTGCATATACGTCGATATTTTGTGTAGTGGTTTTGAGACTGTTTCTCTGTATTTGAAACAATTCCTTTGAATCACAGAACAGTCTGCGTTGGAAGAGACCTTAAATGTCACCTAGTTACAATACCCCTCCCATGGGGATGCCACCCATGAGATCAGGTTGCTCAGGACGCCATCCAGCGTGGCCTTGAACACCTCCAGCGGTGGGGTGTCCAAAACTCTGGGAAACCTACTCCAAAGTCTCACCACTCCCACAGGCAAATCATTACTCCTCATGCTATCACTACAGTCCCTGATAAGGAGTCTCTCATCATCCTTCCTGTAGGCCCTCTTTAGGCACTGAAAGGTACTTTAAAGTCTCCCTGGACCCTTCTCTTCTCCAGGCTGAACAACCACAATACTCTCAGCCTGTTCTCTTAGGGCAGATACTCCAGCTTTCTAATCATCTTTGTGGCCCTCCCCTGGACCCACTCCAACAAGTCCATATCTTTTAATGCTTCAGCCCTCAGGTCTGGACCCAGTACTCCAGGTGGAATCTCACAAGAATGGAGTAGAGGGGGAGAATCACCTTTTTTGACCTACTGATCATGTTTCTTTTGATGCAGCCCATGAATGTACTTGTATTCTCTTGAAATCATAGATTAATTTATACTGTAAGGATTCAGTGTAGGTTGTGTAGTTCAACCATCTCAAAGTCAGGGCAAGTTTCTCAGTGCTTCATCTGTCCAAATTTGAATATGTCCACAACCTCCCTGAGCAACCTGTCTGACTACTGTCATAGTAAAATAGGTTTTCTTTATATTTAAAAGGATTTCACATGTTGAAGCTTCTGTGTTTTGCCTCTTATCTTGCCACTGTGCTACCTTTGAGAATAATTTCACTCTGTCCTGCTTTAACCCTTCCATTAAGCTGCAGAAGACAGAAATAAGGTCTCCCTTTACCCTTCTCTTGCCAAGCTTGAAAAGACTCAGTTCTCTCAACATCAAATTGTACTTCATGTGCTCCAGCCTATCACGGTCCTGGTAGCTTTTCACTGGTCATACTCCAGTCTGCCAATGTCCTTCTTGTACAAGGGAGCCACAAACTGTATACAGTAATCTGGATGGGTGCCAAATCAAAAAGGATTGATCTCCTTAGCCTTCTGTCTGCAGTCCTGCTGATGCAGTCCCGGGGGAGGTTCTTTGCTGCCAGAGCACACAACTAGCTTGGTTTACAACCATTTTGATCTCAAATCTTGGTAAATCTTCTAAAAAAGTGCACAGCTTATAGTAAAGTATTCAAAAAAAATCCTCATATGAAATCACAGCTGCCTATGTCACAGAAGTGACATGCAGCACTAGGTAAAAGGGAAATGTCTTTGGCCCTAGTTCCACCTGTGTGTGTCTGCGTGCAGAATGTGTCCAGATCAGGGCCAACCCTGGGCTGCGAGCACTGGAGCATGTAATGGGTGCACAGCGTGTTGCAGGGTTGTGGTGTTCCCTGGAGCTCCTGCTGGAAATGGGCATCCTGTCTCACATAACCTACTGCCTGACAATATTTGTATTGCCTTGTTATTTGTATACTTGTCTTTATGCTAAATGCCCAACGTGGATTTCAAAAATGAATGTGAAATTCAGGATATCCATAACGATTGCTCACTGTAGTAAGAGGACACATATATAATTTATAAATATTTCCTACATTATTAATACTAGCTGTAGGAACATAACATGGGCTGAGCTGCTAAGCTCTGGTTACTTGAGCCACACTCCAGACTTCTGTCATGGGCCCAGCCTAGTTACTTAAGCTGAAATTTGGTTCATGGCAACTTAATTTAGTTACTCAAAGGCTGTTACAGATGTGATACCAACTGTATGAGCCCTAGAAAACACTCCGTTGTGGGCCAACAAAGCCCAGGTGGCTCTTTAATCTTTGTCAAAATTTTCATATTGGATTACTCAAAGCATGTCAGTGGAATGAGTTAGAGATCTTTACAGACTGATCTTCAAGGCCTATAATATGTCTGTAGTAAGGCTATTTTAATCTACAGTGTACTAAGCTACTTAGAAAGAAACACTGTTACATCTGAAGATAATTCAAATATTCATAATTTAATAACCATTTGTAAAAGGGAAGTATTTATAAATTTACACTTGATTTAATTATTCATCTTGTCAGTAGGATTGATCTGAAAACATATAGCTGTGTTTTTGCTTTACTTACTTTCTTAAAAAGGTTTTGCTTATATCTGTGTTTGGCTTCAGCTGAGTACTGCTGGCAAGCTGGCTGCAACTTCTGTTAGCATCTATTGATGATGTTATTGAACCTATTTGACTAACCTGGTAAAAATACAGCTACACAGATGCAAATGGCAAGGCTCTGCCTAATATCCATAAAAGCTAAAGATAAATTTATTAATTGATGTAAAAAATCCCAGTTCATACAGCCTTATTGAAATAGCAGTTGTTTTTAAATAAAAGTAACTCCATTACTATTTCAAATTTATATTACAAGATCTTTAGAAACTGAAAAGATTTTTTTTCAGATCCGTTCTTACAACAAACTTTTCCCCTTGTTCATTGAAAGAACATCCCAGGTTAAAAGTATTTTGGAAGTTGTTGACTGGAAATAATTAATGAATCCTTTATACTGGTCAGGAAACTGAAAAACCATATGCATTGTGATATTATGAGAGAAAGGCCTATTATCTATATACATGCATATAGCAAAAAAACATCTAAATAAGTAAAATATATAAATAATAGTAGTCTCTCATATTGAGAGAGTAGTCTCACTTTCTTGTGAAAGTATTGCAAGAGTCAGGGTATGAAAGCTGAATTAAGCTTTAATAATAGGAGCAACTATTTGTAATCATCAACCACGGAAGCAAAGTACTGGAGGAGTGATGGCTCCTTATCTTTTTATGTCTTTGAAAACCATATGAGATGTCTATACATTCATACGCTATAGTGTAGCCAAACATAAGCATTAGTCTCAATATAGGATAAATGAAAGAAGTGTGTTGGTTTGTACTTTGAGTCCAAAATATGTTATTTTTCACTCTTTAGTGGCATTCCTGGAAGCTCTCTACGAGTCTTGAACGCAAACCAGATTTGTGTAAATCATCTGACAGTCCTTTCTTGGCCTCTCTAAAATTTTTATCTATATGAAAATCCTTAGAGTTTTGAAATCATAGATATGCATTCAGCCTTTTCAGAAAGACAAATTGAACAGGGCAGCTCAGTTACCAGCTGGCTTTTCAGTAGTAAAAGGAGGTACCAGTCATGGCTGGCACAGCTGTGACAGAAGAATCAATAGCCAAAGTGGATGTCATCATTCTAGCTCCTCCAGGGCCCAGCTTGTAATGCCCGAATCCATGTGTCTCCAGACCCGGTTCACAGCAACTAGGGAATAACATGAGGAGAAATGGAAGAATGAATAACAACTTACATAAAGCAGGAGATTATATTACTACCATACTTCAGCTAAAATAAAGGAAATTAATAAAAGAGCAAAGGGAAATGGTGCAAAGGAAATGGAAACTTGGTATATGAGTAGATGGAAGGCAGTTACAAGGAGCGAAGGAAGGTAAAGAAGATCTTAATTATCTCAGAACAGGGAGAAGAGTGTGTCTTTACCATGAAACATGTTCCTAGCCAGGCCCCCCAGGTCAAGAAGTCACAGTGTGGGATGAAAGGTTATAGGTTATGCCAGGGGAGACAATGTAGACAAGAGACAAAGAAGATTGACAGAAGAGATACAAAAATTAACTAGTACACAAAATCATGCAAAGCAGAGAAAGAATGAAATGAAAGAGAGATGAACATGAAAAATGAAAGAAGAAAAACAGTGTAAGGAAAGATGATGGGGAATGGAACAGAAGGCCTGAAAAGCTGTTTGCTTCCGAAGTTACTAATTTCTCTGTTTGCACTCAGTTACTTGTAGATGACACAGGCAGTATAGAAATAAGTAAATGTCAAGATGTGCAATATCACGAAAAAGAACTGAAATGAGTTTAAAAAAGTGAATGTTTAAACTGGACATAATTGCTTAGGGGACCATTCTGTTATCAACATACGGATTATGTATGACTATGTACTCACACAGGGTCTATGCTAGTGAATAGCTTGAAAACTGCCTACTGAGAGTGATCCCCCTCCATTCCAGCTGCTGACCTGCGGGCAAGTGATTGCTCTGGAGAACAATAATTGGTTTTGGCCAAATTCCTGCCGAAGAACTCTCTAGTTGCTGTTATAAATAGTTGTGGTCAAGTGGGAAGCAATGTTTCCAAGATTACTTGAATTTACTAGAACAAAAGTGAGTCCAGGATAATTTATAAATAGCAAGAGAATGGAGAGGCGCTTCAGCTACAGGAGAAAATCCAGCCACAGAGAAATGGCAGCAGTCTCCAGGTGCTCTAAGGAATGATTGTCTGATGGAGAGATGCAAGGGATGAAGGGCAATCAAAGACCAATACAGGCCTCCTACTACAATTGTAGAGATGAGTGACAACAAAACTGGTGAGGAATGATCAAAGCAAGCAAGAAAGGTGGGATTAAGTATCAAAATCTCAGCTTTAGTACAGTGGGCTTTGAAGTTTCTGTACTTATCCTCTAGCAGCATTCCTGCATGCAGTTTGTGTGTTTCAGTGCCTGAAAACGTTCAAGACATTTATTGCTTCTAATATAGAACAGAAGTTGATTCTGTTCCACAGCAATATGAACTTGGGCCTTTACTTAATATTCTGTGGGCATAGTCTTAAAACGTCAGTGCATATTTTAGATACTTCACTGCACTTCTGTAGGTCACTTCATGTTTTTGGTTTCTGTTCTGAAGTGCAAATACATGAGACACCACTGAAAAACCTCCAACTGCCATTGTACTGCCTCTGCAGTTACTTTTCATTCATCATAAAAGCTCATCATGGGGACTGTTTCTCTGTACACTTACATATATACTGCTTAGCAAGTATATATGCAAGTATATAAGCAAGGTTGTTTGCCAAGAGGCATATATCCCCTCAAGGGAAAGAGATACTTTTTTCAGCTTATGGTCCACAAGAGCAGGTATAAACAAGCTCTGCATGGGGAACTGAACCTATGTTTTGGCAATAGATTCCTCCAAAGTTGTTACTCCAAAGGTGGATAACACGCTGCCTATCCTGGTTGATATCATATATTGAATTAAAATATTTACACATTTCAGAATATTTATTCTCCATTTAAAATCATTAAAAGTCAATAGAAATGTTTTGGAAAAAAAAGAAGTGAATAATACTGATTTAAAATGTTGATTCCTT
Organism: Anabacerthia variegaticeps; assembly: GCA_035583185.1. Classification (NCBI taxonomy): domain Eukaryota; kingdom Metazoa; phylum Chordata; class Aves; order Passeriformes; family Furnariidae; genus Anabacerthia; species Anabacerthia variegaticeps. The sequence continues at coordinate 40,218,689 of JAWWEW010000041.1, read as the reverse complement.
TCAATGCAAGTGCAGTCTTCAGATGACAATTAAATACTTTTGTACAATTTATGTGAAATGGAAACTGTGTTCAAAGTTCTGTGCTTTTTTTTTAAATCAAAAGAAACAAAAATAATATTGAAAAGAGCAAATTCCTGCAATGCTTTGAGGTATGTGAGATTCTGTAAGACAAACACTCAACCTTGAACTAAGATTCTGTAAGACAGATATGTTTCTTTTTTCAAATACACAGTTTTGTTTTCTTGAAATACAACTGAACATTGATAGCAATAGTAGCTCAGGCATGTCATTTTGGGGCTAAGTTGGACCAGAGGCATATACATTTTTTTCAGGATACATTTTTTCATTCTGTGACAAAATGTTGTATTTTATTCTGTAATATATATTCTATTTACAGAATTTTATGATCAGTTACATATGGAACATAGTGTTCACACTTCAGATTTTATTAAGCCTCTCTGCAATAAAGGAAAAGATTTGCTTATTTTTATTTGTTACCTTCCTTTTTGGTATACTGAAATAGAGAATAAATTTGTGAATTATACATATTACACACAGCCTGGGCATGCCATTCATTTATTTTATTGGTAGGTGAACATTTGGGATGCAACTTTAGAGCTATTGCAGACTATTCAGTCTTTCATTTTTGTGTAAATGTATAGTTCCTAATCTGTGTGTGGATGACAACATGGACCAGAAGATCAGGGTAGGGACTGCAAGCAAGATTTCTGAGTATTATTTTTAGTTCAGTCAGTGGTTTGCCGTATAACTACAGGCATTTGCTCTTGGCCTCAGTTTCCTTACAGATAAAGTAAAAGTGACAACACTAGATTTCCTTTATAACTGCCTTGAAAACTAGGAAAGAAAAACATCATGAAAGATGTCCCATTGTAAATCTCAAAAAAAAAAAAAAAGAAAATTAATTAGGGAGGTAACAAAGACTAGTAGTCCCAGGTACAGAAATAGTCATGCTGCTACAGTACAGAGCTCAGCACAAACCACAAAACCAGCTCAGGACTAGATTAAATATTCTGCTGGCTAACTTGCACAGAATGTGAAGTCAGCACATCAATACCAAGAAGGTTTAAAGATGCTCCTGCTTGTCTGGAGTGACCTGTGGCTGCATTTCTGAATGTGGACGATAATCTCCATCAGTAAGTAAATTACATAAGACTTACTGAAGAATTGACAGCATAAAATATTTCACCACTCCTAGGAGTGAAATCCTGAAAACCAGATAAATCCTGAAATATTCAGGAACAAATTTGAATGTAAGTCTTCCTGATCTCACTTCCTGCACGTGAGATATCCACACCAGCTGCTTTGCCATACTCATACGTATGTTCTACATCAAGATCTTCTAAATTCAAAGTGCAGTACCCATCTCCTGTTCCCTCCCTCCACATGAGGTACTGCTGTTTTCCTTACCTGCCACCCACTTGGCAACCAGCTTGTCAGGGTGCAATGGAGAGAAAAGCAGATGTACCATTGCACTGCCATGAAGTGATGGGTTTTCTAGCAGTTTGTGTTCAAGGAAAGTAGACATGCAACTGCAGCCTAGCACCCTGTCTTGTCCCCATTTTATGACTTTATCAGGGTTCAGAAATATGTGAGGTTTCTTACACAGTAAAAAAACCCAGGGACTTGTTCAATAAAGTATGCTCAGAACTGGAGCTTTAAAGACAGGGTGTTTTTAGCATTACTTGATGGGCCTTCAAATAAATAGGAGTGAACATAAGTCTAGGGAAAGGCTTGGCCTCATTTTCAAATAACTGAATAGAGGATTCAGCCACAGCTACCCAGATGTAAAACACACAGTATAAAGGAGCTTAAAATTGTCAAGTAGTTCCTGAATAAATGAGTGCCTGCGCATGAAGTGATTGGAAATGGATGATATTAGCATATAATCTTTGCCAATGCGTAGCACTGAATATATGGCTATTACTAGAGCTTCTTAGTATCAATTCAGACATGATTTCTCTACAAAATTTCTACTTGGCTTTGTGATATAGCAACTTGTGGTCAACCAACAAAAAAGGAATTATCTAATTAAGAGAAAATTAAAATCTAAGTAGAAATATCTGTGGTTTTTGATGACAACTACAAGTAAAGAGAACAGAGATGATGCAGAGATTACATTGCAAAACTTTGTGCAACTTCACATAGGTTTTTTTTAGCTTCCAAGGGGTACAGATTCCCATGTGAACACAGGCAGGCAGCTGACTGTCTGAAAAGCATGATCGCTGTCACATTGCAAAAGTTCTTTCTAGGTATATATATATATCTTCTGTGTAATACAAATATGCTGCAGAAAACATTTCTCTGTATCTCTGCCTCATCAACTCAATTTTCAAATTTCAGATGAAAAAATTATCTCCTCTTTGCCTGCCTACTCACCCACTGAAATTCTTTCTTCTCTATGCTTATATTTTTTTTGCTTTTTCCCTGTTATTTCTTTCTAGAAACCACGTAGACACCTAAAAAGTGTTATATAAAATTAAACTGTAGTCACTAAGCAAAACAAAACAAATAATGAATGTCTAAGCCTACACTATATTAGAACTGCTTTCACACATATTTGGATTAGTATAGCAAACTGGCATTGAGATGCTTTTTCAAAACCTTGTCAGACACCTTCCAATATTTTGTCCTTTCTTCTTGTCTCTGTCTTCTGCTGTCCCTGGTTGTGGGGAGGGCACAGCCACGCTAGGAGTTTCACACTAAGGGAAGAACAGCTCTATGAGAAGTAGCAGCTCCGGCCTGGGGAAGGCAATGGTAGAGCTGATGTGGGATAGCTGCAGCACACAGCCCAGAGGCAGCAGCAAGGCCAGTCGGCTTCAGCAGGGCAATGCCTGATGATGCTCAGTGCACTGGTTGCCCAGCAGGGACTGAAAAGGAATGAAAGAGAGGAAGCCAGAGATAGTGCCCTAGAGCTGAAATGAAACATTAGCTCTCTTTTGTAACACAGAATTATATGATAAAAACCTTCCTGAGAATAATCACACTTATCTTTTAAAATTTTGCTTTTAGAGATTACTCCCTCCAGCTTTTTGGTTTCTTTTTAGAGACAACAAGACTTCGCTGAACATGAAGAATGATAGGGTTTTCCCTTTGCTCTTATCTGCCAAATTGCTTATTGGGTTAAACATTTTTTCCCACACTCTATCAGAGACAATATTTTCCAAAATCAAGGAGTCCCTAGTCCATGCACTCCCTGAGGCACAGGACACCCTGATCATGGACCTGACCCTCCTTCATCAAAGCCCCTCATAAGACCTTTGCTGACCTGAGACTGACTAAGCCTCTCTGTGTGCTCACAAGCCCAGCTTTGCCCAATGGAGAAAACAGTGAGAGTTGAAACAGTCCCTACGGGATAAATTCAAATACTCATGATATTAGTGCTCATTCCAATTTAATTGACTGTTGGCCTTCACCGTTATTATTGTATCTACTTCCAATTCCCAGTTCCCAATTGCACTGTTAGAGAGACGCCCTTCGCCTTAAGCACTTTGAAATTGTACCTGAGCACTACTCACAAGCCAGCCTAGGGTTGCATTTCCTTCTGCAAGCTCCCTAATCATCTCTCTCTCTCTTCCTGGAGCCACTGATGTTATCTAAAAATTCCCTGCTTCACATCCGGATATGACATTTGTCTAGTCTGTCCGATAGTAATTAAAGTCTCTCGTTACAGTTGTATTTCCTGCTTCTGTATCCCTTTCAGCAGATCACAGTCAGTGCTGTTCTCCTGGTTGAGTCACTGGTAATATAGATCCAATACTATACTCTTATTGTTAGGACTGAAACGTCAATTCAGATTTAACCTTCTCTCTAGGTCACTTTCACTGGACTTTTACCTTGCATAGAGAAAAGCAGGATATATACAGTTCTAGAGAAAGCCATTACTTATTAGCTATAGCACACAATAAAGAAACAAAGACTAATGAGCTACTAGGCTAAGCATCAATATGCTCACCCCCATTTCTCCAAAGCAGCAGTAGAGCCTCTCCTCACCAGACTGTTGTCAGTCAGAAGGAAAGGATTATCCACAGTTGCTCCTTGGGCTGCATTTCTGCGCTGTCCTATTGCCTTCTACAGTGTCTCTGTTTTCTAATACCCTCTGCGTTTTCACTTTTTTGTCTTGCATGGTTAAGCTCACATGTTTTCTTTTACCTTCATAAGTTTCCTGAGTAGGAGAGAACCAAACCAGAGCTGAGTTGTACCAGTCCAGGCACTGGATTATAGACAGCTGAGCCCTAGGGTGAAGACCTGTTCACAGAGGCTTATGTAACTTAATGAGGTGTTTATTCATTTAGGGTCTTACTATGAGAGCTTCTGTATGACCAGTGGAAGTAGGAAAGCCTTCTGTATGACCAGTGGAATTTATTCTACCTTTCTTGCATATCTTGTTTTCAGTATTGCAATGGCCTACCAAGCATTTGAGAAAGCTAGCAAAATAATGTCTAGATTTTTTTTTTTTTTTGGTCACCTTACTCCGTAGTTTGCTGGCACTGGAGAAGGAGCAAATGCTGCTGCTCTGGCTCGCTTTTGTGAATTCCAGTCTGAATAGCACTGTATGTGTTTGATTCCCCATGTGACAATAGACTAAACACCCATGTTTCCAAAATTGAAAAATTGGTATTTCTTTGACCACAGTGAATTTAAACCTGAAAAAAAAAAAAAAAACAACAAAAAAAACCCAAAAACCAAACACAAAACCCAATAACTAAGTTTCATTTAAATAATTTAAGTGTCTTTGCACATGAAATATGGTTTGCTTTATGCATAATACTAAGAATTCTGTGAGTGGTTGCATGACTGCTGGTATTGGGGAGCAGCTGGGAGGCTGCACAGCTACGTAGGAGCAGGGAAGGATGTTGAGAAGAACTGGCACAACTCCCATTGAGAGCACAGCCCTGACATCATCCTGGGTGCCCTGCTTGCCAAACCTTGCAGAGCTGCCCCCTACAGGCAGGGATCCTGTATCAGACTACTTGCGTGTAGTCCCTGAACACACAGGGGAAGAACCCCTGCCACAGCATCCCAAAACCTCTTTTTTCTGCAGCCTGATCCATGATCAAACTATTGCAAAGCTGACCATGATCACAGGAAGTCAAACCTTCAGGGGATGGTGGGTGAAGTTGCAGAGCCTGTTAGTGAAATCAGATCCCTGACAACCATTACTATTTAAATTTTATTTTCGTTTCTTTCTTGCTTCACAGTCTTTTCTGGTGAACTTGTGTTCTCAGGCATGTTCAATTTATGCTCATGAAGCGTTACACTTCCATCTGTCTTTCCAACATCTTTCCTGTATTTGTTTTTCATCACTCCAACCATCTTGCTTGTGTATCTTGTTTATTGATATGTCTGGGAGGAAGGACATCCATCTCCTCTTTGCTACATATTTGCTCAAGTGCATTTGTCTTATTATGGAAAATCAGCTTGCTCCTCAGTTCTTTTCCATCTGTGTTTCATTTCTAATCTTCTGTATCTCTCCCTCAAAACATACTATTTTCTCACTGTCTCTACCATTAGCCAAGGGACCCCTTGCTGGTTACTGTTCGAACAGGAAATATGTCTGTTAAATCCCCTCTGGGACGACCTGCCCCACCCTCACCACACCCCATTTAACCCAAGTTGTCACTTTGACAGCTATCTTTTGTAATAAATTCAAGGCTTTCATTTTTCATTTCCATACAAAGACAAGATAAGCTTTGCCTTTTTTTTTTTTTTTTTTTTAATTTTCCCCTTCATCTGCTTTTACAGCTGGCTTCTCTTCTCTTCCGTGTTTTTCATTGCCCCTTTCCTGGGCTTCTCTCTTTTTCCTCTGGCATGAGTGACACCAGACATTAAGCATGATGAGCTGGGGCACCAAATACCTGGTTCGGCATCCACTTACAGAGCTGCAACCAGCACACAGCCACAGGCTGTTGCCACCATCAGTTTCTCCATGCACCTGCAGCTCCCAAGAGCTGACAGCTGGTAATTCACTCTCACTCTGCTCCTCTGGTTTCATAACTTGGCTGCTCTGATACCTGACATGACTAACCAAGACCAGCCCATGCCTGCTGCCACATTAACTTATTCTGCTGGAGACCTGAACAAATCTCTCCATCCTTAGCTCTTGCATCTTTGGGAATGTCACTTTCTTTTGGTTTTATTACACTAGGACACTGTAACCAACTATTTAATAAGACTTTAAAATAAAACCCCTTCTGACACATATGTACATGTGCATACACGTATATGTACAAAATAGAAAGCTGTGTGTAAGCACCCTTAACACCTTAATGGAGACCCTGCAAAAGAAGTCAGGGATTAATATCAGAAACAGTTGCCACTCAATTCCTGTGATATTGCTCAAGCAGTGAGCTATTACAACGTGAGAGTGTAAAGAATCACAGCTACAGAAAGCAATGTCTTATATTTTAATTTCAGTGATTTGTAGTAAGTATACTTTTTTTTTTTACCTTTGTGTGACTGAAATAGATACCAAATCTTTTATTATGTTTTGTTATGTTTTGCCATACATTAGCTACCATCCTTAGGTCCTTGTCAAATTTTGTAGGGAATTCTCCTCAGTTCAGCACTTGGGTTTGGGTAATGGGAAGTCTGCCAAGTTCTGGAATTTGATTTAAAGCTTTTAGCTAATTGTGCTTTTTTTTTTCTATTAGCTTCTTTTAACAAATTTGTTGCAGTGGAACTGCAGTTTATGACCTAGTTTTTCTTCTAAACAAGAATAAATTGTTATAAAAATTTGACAGTAGGGAAATAATTTTAGCAGCAAAGTTTTCACTCCTCAAAATATTAAATCAGGAACCCTTTTTCTAGACAAAAAATGTGGTCCATTATGAAAACTAAACAAACACATAAACAAATATATAAATGTGGACTGTGCCCACATTTCTCTTGAAATTTAAGTTCACAGGAACCTTGTAACAGAGTTTTTTGGAAGTTTTGATTGTTCTAGGGAATAATGGAATTCAGAACTCGAGGGTATTGGCACATATTCTTTGTTTGGGCCAGTAATCTTTCCTGATTAATTCTTGCTAATCAATGATTTAATTCAAAATAATAATCCACTGTTGAAAGGATGATGTTAAAGATGAGGAATCAGGGGAAAGTATCAGTAGAAATATAGGTAAGTGTCATCTTAGCCTCTTGGAAGCCCCTGGGACCATCAGGCAGAATTTTGCCAAGATGCAGAGGACTCTACACTGCATATCCAGTGAGTCTGATATTACAGGAGGTGTGATGGAGAGTCCTTTCTGCACCCAAGGAAACTTCAGTGTGGTGGGCAGGTTGTCATTGGGGTGGATTAAGCTGACCCTTAGAGCTAACACTTAAAGGCAGCTCTGAGTCAAGTCTTCACCACTGGTGAGTACTATCTGGTCTGGTAGAATACCCTGTTCACTTCCTATTTCATCCTGTCATCATATTAGCCTCAGCTTCTGACAGCTATGATGATTCCCTACATTTAAGTGAACTTTGCTCATTTTCTGATCAGTATATCTCCAAATGCTTCATTGGCAATTATTATTCAACTTTCCACTCAAAACACTTTTTGAAAAAAATAAATTGTACTTAAATTTATTAGTTTGCCTGGGAAATGTTTATAAATAAAGGTAATTAAATGTTAATTAATCCAGTAATACATGACATATTGCAAACTAGTTAATTTTTCTTTCAGAGAAAAAGAATGGATTATTTTTAACCTGAGTCCAAGGGTAAAATTTAAAAAGGAGCTAACCACCCAGATACTTTTTTCAAATGAAAAACCAGGAACAGTAGTTTTATTCATTTCATTTCTGGAACTGATAAAAGAGAACATGCAAAGAGCTCCTTTCCCAATGATTTTCACAGCTAAGGAAAAAAAAAAAAAGAAAAAAAAAAAAAGAGGAATTCCATTTCCACCAAAAATGTTGATTGACAGATTGAATCTCAAAGATAAGTTTGTTCTGCACTTGCTTAATATTACTTGTGGTGCCAAAATGGGCTGTCCGATCTAATGCACAACAAACTTATGCCAATACTTCCATCACTTACTTCAATTGTCATCATGTTTTCACAGGGCTTTTAATGTTTGCCCTGAAATTAGTAATTGGTATGGGCACATCCCTTTATGCTTTGTGCTTACTAGATTTTTAAACAAGTTACTAATAAATTAAAGGCTACCCATCATAACCATCACACAGAACACCACATTCAAGGGCTTCTCTGTCAGTTTCTGACATCTTGCTTTCAGTCTCACGTTTGCAAACCATCCCTATCAGGCAGAAACCATACCAGAGACGCCCAGCACAAAAAGATGGGCTTATCTTATAGAAGTATGATTCAGGCAGAACAAAACCTTTATGGACAGTAATAGACTATCTCAACTGTAATGTTTCTTTACCAGTTTAAATCAATTGTAACTGCCCTCTCTTAACAAGTACTTCCTTGCACATGTGAGATATATGAAATATGCTCAGATTCAGGGGGACTAAACATGTTTGAAAAGACGCAACTTGCACCTTTTCTGGTCCTTCTTCAGAAATTGCACTGTTGGGTTGTCATTGCTGAACTGCGCAGGTCCTTATGCAATGGATTTAAAATTTTAGACACCTTTTTTTTTTTTTTTTTTTGTGTCTCTATTATACTAATTATAAATTTTAGCTGAATACATGCTTAAATCAGTCAGTTATACTGAATACAAGTGATTGAACAGGAATTTAAATAATTTATATCAGCAAGCAACAATTGGGATGAAAACGTTAGTCTTTGCTAAGAAAGAAAGAAACATGAAAGACTGGACCAGGAGCAGGACAGCACTGTTTGCTTTTGTTTCTAGCATAGATTTAGTCTGAGGTGTTTGATGTTCTCCAACAATACCAAATATGTGTTAAAGCCCCTAAAACCTTCATGGTCAAAAATTACTACTCTAGCTGCCATGACATAAGACTTAATCAACAGTTTTAATCACTTCATAAATAGAGAGTACTTAGATTAGGAAAAAGAGTTGTCTAATTTATTCAAAGGGAGAAAACACTATTAAAAGCCATTCTAATCCAGGTGGTTTTACTGCTGTCCACTTTGGCATTCTTTTAAGCATACACGTTTGGTTTTAGTAATTTCTTTGACTCAAAGTGTCCTTGCTCCGTGATGTAAAACAAGCTGTATCAAGACACCCCAGGAGTCACAAAATGGGAACAATTCTGGTGTAGTATTAAAATTTAATGCATAGTAATTGTGATTTTTTCCTATAAGTAATAACAGGCTAAAAGTTAAGAATAACTGGACTTTATTTATTTTTGACCGTTTTGTTCAAGATTTGGTATAACTTCTCAAGTGATAGAAATGGTGCTGGAGTTTACTAAAGGTGAGAGGTTAAAGGTGCTCTATGCCAAAGTCCTTCACTATCACCAGGTCTATCAAGAAACAATAGGCAAGAGACTGTAGTGGACAGTTACCAATTTGTATGCTCATATCGTGTCTGATTTAGATGTCTGGTAGATACAGGTCAGTGCAACACTCCTCTCTGTTCCAAATCAGTGCCAGAGACAAAGGTGAGAGATTTGGACTTTGAAGGTGGAAAGAGGGAATTGTTTATAACACTTACAGTTATCACCCAAGACAGGAAGCAGGCACTGAAAAGAAATTAAACCCTAGCTAGTTTTGTTGGAAGAAAAAGGAAGGTTAGATGAACGACGGGGAAAAAAGGTCTTTCTAATATGTCCACCAAAAGTCAATTAAACAGAATGAAAAATGATGACAATGTAAATGCATTTGTCTGTCTGTCTTAATCTCTGCCTTTTCTATACATCTGTAATAACGTAGTATGTTTTTTAGAGCTAAAAATAGCTTGTAGCTTTATTTTGCTAGCTTTGCTTGAGCTAGGTAATTAGAAGTAACTGCATTACCTCAAAATTTTATTTCTTCAAGATATGGTAAGTTTGCCTTGGAGAAATCCTCAGTTATATGACTGAGTACACTAGTTCTGTCAGAAAAAAACACACAAACATTTCACTCCAAAAGCAGGTAGTTTAAAAGACTAGATTAAATCATAAAGTACAACTATAAACTAGACTGGAACAGTTTTCCTGTCTGTATATAAAATATTTTCATTTTGCTAAATTTGAGCCACTTCTACTTGAAAAAATCTTTAAAAGAGTGGAACTTTGATCGTCCATGTGAAAATCTTTTGTTTACAGATCAGCATCAAACACTAGTGGCACTGACTTCCTGAGTGTTGACTGCAGGAATCAACAGTTACCTCTCTTCTCCTTTTGAAGAGAAAATGAACAACCCCTTCATATTTAACAGTATTAACAGGCTTTTTGTGCATGTGTGTAATTTAATTACATTGTTCAGAAAAATAGTATTTTAATCCAGAAGAACATGCGTATTATCATAGTTTGGGAAGAACTCACTCTCACACCAGTTCTCATATTGAACTGCTCATCAAGCAACAGCTAACACAGGTGTCATTATTCTTCTCCACATATTGGTTTATTTAGAATTTGCCTTTGAAACAACCCTAAAACTTCACTGCTGGGGAGTCATCTCAAAGTTTTAGACTCTGAATCAGTTCAAATTAAGAGGTGCACCCCGGACAAGAGGTATGTTATGTAGCAACATTTTTTTTTCAGGTTTGTAAAACTAGTCTGCTAGTAAAGAACTAAAGGTGTGGTGGTCATGCTGGTGGTGCTCTTGATGTTCCATATAAGCTAAAAATGTAAATTTCAAACCAGTATGATTTGAATTTTTAGAAGTTTTGATAACCTATGAATTTGATAGATATGAATAGAAGTAACCTCACATGAGCTGTACATTGCAGAGAGTCGAGGGGATGCACTTATCATTCAAGCACACTTGAATAGCAAACCACCTTTAACTGCAGTTTCTGATGCAAAACAGATCTTAATACTTTTATCTATGATTTAAGTAGGTATAGAAATGGACAGTGATGAAAAAAATAGTTAGAAAGAGAGTAGGAGCTTGGGATCCTCTTGCGTCCATGGTGATGCTTCATTCAACATGGTAAAGGCCCAGCCTCTCACAACAGATCCTAAATAACACAGTAATATAAGCAATAGGAAGGCATTGTATCTTGAACAAATGAACATACTCTTTCCTATGCACTAATAGCTTTTTCAGAAGGATTAAGTTCAAAGCTCCCAGGATAACAATATTTTGAAAACAGTGAATGCACGCCATTGCACGTGAGAAATACTCTCTGAAATTATTTACTTTTAATTGCCATGCTATTCAGAGGTGATTTTAAGGCAAAAAAAAACCCTGATGACAGATTCATAATTTTGTTAAATTAAAAAATACCTGTGGTCCTTCTCTCTTTACACTCACAAATTTCACTGGGAAAGTACATTGCCTCTGCTGCACTTCACTCAGTCAATTACCTGATCGTAATCACATTTTTGTGGAGCACTGGTATGATTCAGTCACTTTCAAGGGGAAAATGTAAGCATCTTGAACGGCTATAGCATTAGCAGAAACCATTCTGTGTCATTTTCTAATTTAAGGATATTTTTGCTTGATTCTTTTCTTCTGGGCAGGACTTTGGCTACTTTAGCTGTTACCTTGGCAACTCTTTGGTCATTTATGTTGCAAGCACTATTTGTAAGATGGAGAGAGATTTTTTGAAGAGAGAAAGGGAAGATTAAATAATATTTTTTTTCCTCTTTAGCCTTTCTATTTCTGCAGTATCTCATTACTTCATGAAAGTCAGCCTTGAAGACCCTACCACAGCTTGATTTTCTGGTAGGTGGAGAGGAAAATGAGGGGTAGGAGGGGGTCAGAGCAGAAGTGTCTGTGCAGATGTATTTGTGTGGTTCTAGCAAGTTATGAAAGAAAAATGAATGCATGCAACTTTGAAGCTCTTACAATAAAGGAACATCAGCATTTGAAGAATCTCTTATCCCTAAAAAAATAAAATGAATACATAATATAATAATGATTGAAAAACAGTATTAGAACTCAGAGAAAAGAAAAAAAAAAACCAGGGTTTTAAAAAACTAAAACAGCAACAGCTATTGCTTTTTGTGTACTGTAGTCTGATGTTTTTTCACTGATTAAAATGTCACATCTCTCCACTGACAGTTCTGCTCTGTTTCTAAGCAAGTTCACAGAGCCAGTGCTGATCCCTCAACTACTGTAGTGAGAACAATTTTCAACATCTCCCTCATTTAAAGTCAACAGGACTCTCTCAACCCATGTTGCTCTCAGCAGTGGAAATGTAACCATGGGCTATGAATCAAGCAACATTAAAAAAAAAATTCAAGCAAGATCTCCATTAATGTACATTTGCAATTTAAAAGACTACTACCATCAAATTACTTATGAATGCCAGGTAACAGTTTTATGCTGTTTGACATATGCTTAGGAGTGCATGATTTCTGTGGTCCTTCCCCTCCTACTACAAAAGTGAAAGAAACACTAACTTCTGTTTCTTAACAGGACACAACCAGTAGACCAGTATTTCTACACAGAGATAGCTCAGATAATTTGGAAATTATCAAAATACACCCAAAAAAAGGAAGAAAAGGACATTTATGGCAAGACCTGAAGAATGTGCATATCCATTCCATAAAGTACAGAAGACCTGACATTTGAATTAGCATAAATTTTATGTGGTTAAACTGAAGATCAGTTATAAAAAAATCCATCAGAAAAATAAAGACAACTGATAGCAAAAAGCTTATCTGTAAGAACTTAGAGTAACAATTTTGAGGTAAATTGAAGAATACATAAAACTTGCTTTCAACATAAAAGATCAATATTAAACCGACCAAATCTCTTCAGCACAATAACATCACAGATGCTGAGATAAGAGTAGCTGTTTATCAGACAACTGCACTGTGTAGGTGAATAAACATAGAATTACAGGAAAAAAAGAAAAAAATTAAATGGGAAAAAATGGAATTAGGAAGGCAACAAAATGAAATGGATAACAGCAGCAAAGAATCTGAAGAAAATGTTGAAAGTAATGGCAGTGAAATACTGCATCAATTCCCGTTTCTAAGTACTGGGTTTCCAACAATAATGGTGTCTAGGAAGAATAAACAAAGAAAAAGACCTTACTACAGTGATAATGAAGACAAGTAAGAATATAAAAAAATTTTTCCATGCGTGATTTGTAGATTAGCGTCAAAGAAACTATTAAGGTGTAATGGAAATTAAACACTCATCATTACAGAAACATTTCTCACACCACAAAGAAATGATACATGAAGGAAGAGACTGAAGTCAAACAAATTTGTTAGTAAATCTAAGCCACTGGGAAATTTGTGGTGATGAATTAAAATACTTAATCTTTTTGATGAAATATAGGACTGATAAAAGCTCTCAAAAATGCCATTGTGGGCTAAAAATCAAAGAGTGAATTAAGTTAGTCCAAGAGTTACAGAGATATTTTGTTTCTTTTTGTAACAACCAGTTTACCATAGCACCACATTAACCAGCAAAAAAGACAACAACTGGTTAAAGGCAAAAAACTGGGATTTCAGCCTGAAAGGTCACACATTCACCATACTTTTCATATTAGCATGGTTGTCAGAAAGGACAATAGGTTTTAAGAAAGCCACTAAAATACCTTTGATATGCAATTTTTATATTTTAATGAAGTATTTGACATTCCATACCATAATTTACTCTGGAACATCTTGAAGTTTAAGGTCTATCAACAGAAATAATTAGCTTTGAAAAGGTTTCACCTTACAGTTAAGGTCAAACTGCACAAGTCTATACTGACAGAAAATTATGTCAGTGAGAATTTTTTCTCTTACAAATGCCTGCCTTGTCCTTGATTTAAGTATGACAAAAAGTGGAGAATCATATCGCACAGAAAATGTTTGATTTAAAGCCCTTTTCTAGTCAGATTTTCTAAATTAAGCTATTCTTTGAAGAAGAGAAATCCAAAATTAAATCTACAAGAGGAAATTACATGAGTTTGGTCTTTTAAAGAGTGACAGGAAAACATGCCAGCAGAGAGTATCTCTTTCAGAATTGCACAAACAGAGTTAATAATTAATTGCATAAAGCAAAGCAGTTCTCAGTTCAGGTATTATGACAGAAGGCAAAAGGATACACAGCACTGGACCATCCATTTTCTTCACAGGTAATGTGAATTCTGATAATAACCAAAGGTCTGAATCATCAAAGCAGCAGTTTCAGTTGACAATCCAAAATGTACAACTTTTTGTAAAAAAAGACCCGATGAATTTAACTCTAATGAAAATGTTTTAACGTAATAAAAACTTAAAATATGTAAAAATATAAACAAAGCAGAAAGCACTACACAGTTAATGTGGGGTATTTAAAAATGCATTCATCTTCATCAAAATACTAAATCCTTTTCCTTCTGGTTTTTTTTTTTTTTTTCTGGAAACTAGAAATAACTAGGCATATCTTAAAAACAAATGACAGACATGCACATGGAGTACCATACACAAGTTGTCCTACACAATTTGATGTAGAAGACTGACAAAGATTGTCCTAGGATAGATAAGAGTGGTGCCAGCTTTGTGTTCTCTGTCCCATTAGATGACACTGAAATGAATCACTCAGTGCAATAAACCAAGTTGCATGGTCACCAGGTTAGTTGAATAAACATTCACTTTGAATCTGGATTTGTGATTCTTCATATAGTGCCATTTCAAATGCAGAATTTACTATCAGTGACGTGTAAAATTATGCCTCATTGATAGTGTAAGCTTTTTTATTGCACTAGTGTGCAAACAACTTCATGTTTTCTTCACAATATATTTTATCATTCCTTGCACACTATGCACTTGCAATTTATGTCTTTTTCCTGGATGTTCAAGTCTTTTATTCATTTTAGGCAAAAATTCAGCAAGCCTTTAAGGCAAAATCGTATATTTAGAAATGTATTTATTTCTATTAAGTCAATACTTCAAAGTGATCTTTAAATGAAGTTCATACCCTAAGGAGTATCTGTGAACCAGAACTACAAATCCTGTCAGAAATCCATTTCTTGCATGCAGACTTTGTTCTATTGTGTTTCAAATTGTGCCAGATTAATATATGTCTAAGCTCCATAGCCTGAGCTCAGTTGACAGTTAGGATTGCCTAACATGCACCCATGTCATTTATACACTACTAATGTTCATGTGCATTGGGAGAGCAGTAAATGTCTTAGGTCAGGAAGCTTACTTCCTTTCTGCTCAAGTACAGGAACTACACAAGATATAAACCCCTCATTAATTCAAAAAGGAAGGCAAAAAAAACCCAAAAAAAAGAACAAAAAACCAAACAAAAAAAAAACCCAAACCAAACCAAAATAACAAAAAAAAAACCAAACAAACAAAAAAAAAACAGAAAAAAGAGAAATTTTCTGCCATTGAGGTGAAGGTCTGTGTATTTTTAAAGGAGATATACATGCTTGAGACATTAAATTCGTCCTTGAAGCCTGTGGAGTAAAGTGTATTACCTCCCATTTGAGGTTTAGGTAAAACCAGTAAAACTCCTCATCTACTCCAGAATTTTAAACCACGACCTGGGGAGCCAAGGCTACTCTTAAGGGGAACAAATAGGGATCTACTTTTGATTTTAATATTGATGATAAAACCTGGAAGTCATTTACCTTGTTGATGTCAGTACAATGCAAATTTGTCTCCACATTTTTTACTTTACTTAAGCTTTCACAAAAATATAGGTAATGGCAACTGATTTGTCAGGATAAGAATTTTGTAACAGAGCCATAATACTAATTGTTTCTATCACCAAAGCCACACAAATTTCCTACCTAAGGATAGATTAAAACCAGATAGGTTGAAATAACTTGAGAGAGTTAGGTTTGAAAAATTTGGTGCATATTTCAGATGGCTGATGAGAGTAGACATCATATGATCAGCCACATGTTTTTCTGGGCTGACAGACAAAAAATAACTGTTTCTGGGTTTAGTTCACTGGAATTTAGGAATTCTACTTTTACTTTTTATGGAGAACCCAAATATAAACCCATGTTCCTAAGAATTCTACTTGTTTTTCAGGAAATGAGAAAGAAATCTAGAAAAAGAAGCTGTGTCTATTTACAAAGGAAACTTTCTTGTCAAAAGTGAAAAGTTTTTTTTAACCTAAAAGTCTCAGCATCAACATTCCTGATCTATCACAGAAACCCTCACTGCTGTAAAACTTGCCAGACAGTTGCTCTCTTAAATACTCAGATGATACCACCTAATGCATCGATGCCTTTAGTATTCCACAACCTTTATTAATTCAAAGTTAGTATTTGCTGAATTGGATATCCTAACAGAACATGTTTTCCCCTTGCAGTTTTAACCTATGCACTCTGTATTTGGGACCCACCTTAAAGAGGGCCATGACAACAACAATAAGAGCACTCCTATCTGAGTAGTATTCCTAAATTCCTGCAAACAATTACATTTTGACTAATGTATCTGTTAACCCCATTTGGGAACGGTGGAGGACAGGTTTATATAGCTACTTCTGCACTGAAAACATTTATTATCAGAACATAAGAAGCTGCAATGGCACCGTGTTCATCTAATTATTTTGTGCTATTTCTGACCCACTTTTAACCTCTGAGGTCTAGTGGAATCAGGAACAACCTTTTCTGCATGCATGTAGGCTGTGACCTCTACAGTTTGAGACTTGCTTTTGGCTCAGTCAACAGCCTCCTATTTCATTAGCATATTTCAGGCAAAACAACACCTGGAAACCAGAATTTTTGAGACCAGAGCCCCTCATCTGTACAAAGAATAGCAGCAATTCACTGCTGATGGAAAATACTGTGACTCCTTGCCCATGAGAATTTTATTTACTTGCTCCTGGAAATACACTGCATGCCTGTTCAGTTGTCTGTTGCTATACCCACAAACCAGTCCCCTGCTTGCCCATTTTAACTTCATTTCCATCACAACTTCCTTTTCTATGCTCTGGGTAAAATTAGGTTTCAGAGGCAACCCATGCTTTTGCACTTTTTGTAAATCACTACCTTTTGCTTTTTCTCTTTTCTCCCAAGAGCAGCACCTTTGGTGTTATTTCTTTGGCCTTGAACCAATTTCTATCTCCTGCCAAGTGCCATAGCTCCACAAAGTGCTTGTTCTGCAGCTGTAATTTTGCTGCTTCATATAAAAGAGCAGAGCTTGCTCTGGAGTCCTTGCTATAAATAGAAGAGAATTTTTCTTAGGTCTCCTACTGATTTGCCAGATTGATTGTATCTCTGCTAATCTGAATAGTGCATTTGCATTTTCCTTTTCTCTTAAAATCATGCTATAGAAATATTTTGCTTGATAGTTCTGAAAGATTATTTATATTGTTTTGTATAGAATATCTTTATTATGCCTAGATGTTTTAACTCTTAATTTTATGTTGAAACATCATTAGACATACACATCACTTGTATACATACAGTTAAGATATTTCAAGGTTATTTTGTTAAGGGGACCTTAAACTACATTTTTTCAATTATTTTTTCACCTTTTCCAACTCTACGGGGCCCAGTCTTCAGAACATGTCAGTAAAACCAGAACGGTGTTCATCATGCACTTAAATATAAACCCTTTCTCTCTTCCCCTCGTTCTCCCCTATCAATATCTTGAAAATGTAGTTTTAAATTAGAGATTAATACCCTGAACAATTTTAATATTAAAAAAAAAAATTCAGACTAGATATCTAAGTGTGGAAAGAGAGAGAAATTTGGTTAATAAGGCTTTTAAAATAATTTAATAAGAATTCAATTCATTAAGAGAATAATAAATAGTTGATCATTGATACGGCAATTTCACTTTTATGAAAAGAGAAAATCTATAGGTCTATTGAAAAGTGATCGGCAACATAGCCTTGAATATGTGCATAGTTTGCAAGTACATTTAAATAGAACGCAATCTATTTTCTTTTAGAAGGCAATACTTGCAAATGCAACATTTACAATGGGGAAAAATGAAACATAGCTGTAGTTTGTACCTACAGCCAGGATCCAATCCAGGTCAAAAGAAAATATCTGTACCTGTAAGCTGTTATAGTGCTCAGAACAGATATATCAAATTTGAATCTTTAACTACTTGCCCAGGAGAGTGCAATAATTCAGAAAATAGCCCAGGAATAGGACACCTACTCCCCATTCCTCCCTCCATTTATTGAAGATGGTTTTTCAAATTCTTATGCATGTTTAAGAAATGTATTGTAGTCTCTTGAGGGAGAAAAGAGTAAATATATTTCTGAGTGCATAACAGATATTTGCTGTTGTGTTAATGTGTCATGAAAATCTGAAACATTGCACCACAGTTCTGCTCGCACAGTCACAGCTGATGCATGACACACTGGATGGCAAACCCAGAGTGCCTAAGCCTAGCACTCTTGCCAGTAGAAACACAAGGCAAACACACAATGGATGATGCACATACCCAGAATTTACATGCCATTAACAGAAATATTGTCTCTATTTTGGTACAACTGTCAGATGCTCAGTAATTACTAGAATATTGTGCAGAAGACAAGATAAGAACATAGGCAGGAAAAGTCATCTCACATGCTTTGGTCTAAGGAGGCTCAGCATTAACCCTATATTTATATATGTGTGTGTATCTGGAGATATTATCTCTGAATCAATAGGAGCAGAGGGAATCCTAAAAAAAAAAGAAAGAAAAGATAATACTTTTGCTGAACTAAGGAGAGGAAGTTAGTATTTCTTTTTCAGATGAGCGTGAAGAAGGTTAATCACAGAGTAAGTATATTATCTGATTACTTAGTCATTAAAAAAAAACATTCAAGTGCCATCTCAGTGCAATGGTTTCTGTTACTAGCATGTTATTTAGAAGGTTTAAGGGTCCTTTGCACTCACTGTGACTAGAGACAGGGATTCAAAAGGATACCAATGTTGTGCCACCACTGGAAGTCAGACATGGTGTCAGACATTTCTGTGGTTTTACACAGATGGGTAAAACAGAAAGAGCATACGGATTCTCTAAGGTTGCAAAGCATGCCATTAACACAGAAAGGAATAGGAACAAGAGACAATGATATAGGGTCATCTGTGTTAACTAGTAGATCTAGCTAAGACAGTAGAACTGTCTTTCCTGATGCATGTGCTACTAGGTGCAGAAGAACATTGTTTCATGAGAAGCATTGTCTATACCCTTACTACTGTGAATTTGCCTGTGCAGTTGCTTATTAACACAAACAAGAAGCATTAAATGTTTAGGCAACAGGCGTTAAAGTTCCAGAGTAGGTTTTTATAGGGACTGACCTCTGAAGGGACAGAACTGCATTGTACATTGTACAGAGAAGTGTCAGATATTAGTCACATTTTATTTTACCTCTTGTGTGTTTACCAGCCAAATTAAATGTACAACTGGTACATGAAGCAAGTAATATTGCTTAAACCATTGTAATATGAAATCACCCATATGCAACTTCCAGTGCAGCTTTTGCATGTCAAATAGGAACTTGCTGGGAAAAAAACCCCCAGTTTTATGGAATGTAGAAGTCATATTTATTTGTAGAGTAACTGAATAGAAAATACATGTATGAAGGAACTGATGGTTTAAAATACAGTTATGGAATTAAAGACACTTGTAAGAGATGTCATGTTCAAACAAAATTTGCATATGCCCACTATTATGTATTGGCAACAGAACTAAAGAACAGTCTAGCATAGACATTTGCATATATTCAAACAAGGTCTGCTACAGATAAAGCCTTAGTTTAAAAGATGTCTCACTGAAGTGTAATGATGTCAACTTCAATCAAGGTTTCAGAATCGACCCAATAGTGATTAACTCAGGACCATGTGAAAAAGATAACAACATACTCTTGACATATTATTTGGTAAACAAATCATCTTTATGTAAACACAAAAATATGTAACCACTGAAAAATACACTGTTTAATCACATTTTTAAGAGTGCGATTCTATTATCCCTAGTTAAATTGTCGCACTGTACCAATGTTTATTTCCACCACAGCGAAACCTAGGAAAAATATTTCTAGAATTTAGAGAAATTGAATAAATACACTGCTACCTAATTCTGGAGATGACTAAGTTTGTGACATTAAAGTTTTGCATCTAGATATGTCATTGAACATCTCAACTACAATGTTGCCAAACAGCTAAGTACAAAACTGACACTAGTAGCACTCGTTAGTTGGCTTTGGTAGAAGGAAATGACTCATTATACACAAGCAGAATACAACTTGCACTGACCTTTCTTACCTACTGTGGTGACGGCCATAAGGTAGGCTGTTGAAAAGAAAGAAAGTATAGTTGATCCTAATAAATGATTTTTGGGCTACAAGAAAACACAGGGTGAACATAGAAAGAGCAGATCAAGGAATTAGAACAGATCTGGATGTGGATGAGAAGAGACACAAAACTTTGAAGGACAGCTCAAATTTCCAGTAGGGATGAAAAGGAAAAATCAGAAATAGTTAAGAAATGGAGATAACCTTGTTTGAGAAGAGGAGTCTTAGGGTAAACATTTAGATGATTGTCTCTTGAAGATAGAAAGGAAGTAGGATTTTATACTTGCAGACTGATAAATAGGATAATGAACAGAGATGATATGGGTAGTGTAGGTAGCTCTTAATAATTCAGGGTGAGACCCACAGCATAGCAGCAATACAGATAGAATGAGTTTCTTGAGTAAAACTTCAGTCATTTTGTACATACTGGTACAGATCCTGTAACACCTGTCAGGGCAACACCACAATTGGCCTTTCATGATCTATACTGGCTGGTTGCATTTATTTGGGGAGATTTTTGCAATTGTAGCTGTCCATGAACACAGTGCAACTACATGGTCTCTGGGACTGAGAAATTACTTTCTCAGGGTTTTCTTATGAACAACATGGATTATATTTTATTCCCACCTAATTCAGACAACATAGATGGACTTACTTAGAGGTTCTGTGCTTCAGAATGTGTAGAGTCCATAACATATACCAATTTACCAAACATTTTGTGTTGGAACTCAGATTAGTAGAAATTACTTTCACTACATTAAAAAAGTGTGCTACAGAGAACTGAGGAAGGGAAAGGAATACATATAAGAAACAAAGTGGGAGTGGAGAGAATGAGGTGTTGGGATACAGAGAAATGCTGAGATTAGAGCAGGAATTAGAGTTCATTTTCTATTAGTGGAACTGATGATGAATTTATTGATAGTTAGTTCATAGGGAGAGTCTGGATGATATGAGTAAGTAAGCATGTCAGTGGTATTGCCATGGATAAAAAACCTTGCCAGCAGCTCTGAGTGTGACAGTTACAAAAATTAATGCAGTGAGTAGAATTGTAGAGAGCAACTGAGCTTGCCTTAAAATAGATTTCTGATAGTTCGCTGGCTGAGTGATTCTTTATACTCTGTCTACTCTATCAAATGCCCATATTGATCTCCCTTGCCTGTAACATCATATCTAGCTCATTCTAGATGTCTATGCTTAGTCTTTATCTCATACTGAATACCACTCATAAACTCAACACATCTGAAAAGATAAAGTGGCCACCTGAGCTCCATTGGTGAGTAGCAGGACTGGATTGGATGTGGATTGCTAGTAGAGCCTGCTGGGACTGCTGTTGGAGCTTTCTCTCAAGGAGAGATCTCATGGCATCTTAGGTGAAGAAATAGCTTAAACTGTGAGTGTTAACAAGAGATAGGGTATTGAATGTCTGAAACTGAATTTTGAGTTGGCTGATTGCATATTTTGATAATCCTGTGACCAAAGCTGAATGTTCTGAATCTTCCAATATATAAAGAATTATGTCAGAAACATCAGACAGGACACTGATTGCCCACTGTGCTTCTGCACACAGACTGTTTAGATTTGGAGTACGAGGATTTGGGTTGCTGAAAAGAAAGGGACAAAGAGAAACGTTCATGGAAAGACGAAAGAATTTCAGAAATAAGAAGAGAGTCTGGAAAGAAAATCCTCTCTGGAGAGAAGACCCTAGAAGCTGGGAGATGTCCTGATTCCAGAAGTCTGGAAATATATGGACATAAATGCTGGGTGATACTCAGGGACCTTGGCTCAGTAATACCTAAGATTGGGAACTGTGAGCAGTGGCTCAGCAGAAACCAAAATGATTTTCTGCCCAGTCTTCCCAGACTAGCAGTGATCTTGCTGGAAAGGCAGGAAGTAGTGAACCTGAGACTATGAGGGCAGCAAGTGAGTGTGTAAAATAAGAAAGGAGAGTAAAGCCTGTAATCTTTTTTATTCCCAAATAAACCAGAACATGTCTGATTTCAATAAAGGTTGTTGTTCAGTCTGTCTTGCTCTTGACAGCTGCTCATATCACAGCCAAACATGATTCTCCAGTTTAGCATGCATGGCTTGGATGATCTGTCACCTCCTAGCAGACCTGCAATGATCATGAAAGCTTTGCTGTTAATAGATCCCAGTACAAATTTCTTGCCTTTAAAATACTTTTTACCTGTACTTTGATATTTTTATGTTACAGGCTCATTCAAGACCAGATATATACCTTCTTATCACCTTCTTATAGGATCATCATCATAGATGAACTGGGTTTACATCAGTACAGGGACAAGTTTACATCAACACCTGTTGTAATATATAAACCCTGGCAGACATTGCTCTTCAGTCTACAGCAGATTTTTATTTTTATTTTTATTTTTCAAAATGTTTTATTTTAAATCAGAGCTGGATGCAAACCAGTTACAGTTAGTATTAATAGTGGGGCATCTTGGACTCAGGAGCAAAACAGGAACAAGACAATATGATAGTAAATAAGCACATTTAACTTGAAGAATCGGGGTTTGCAACTGCAGTTCCAGTACAGTACAGTGATTTTCTCAAGGGGTCAGCATTCGTGTGGCAGCACTTAGCTCCACTCTCCTGTGATTAGCCAGGAACTACATGGAAAGAAAAGAGCTTAATACAAAGGTTGGCTCCCCAGTTTTTTCAGAACTCTTCAGGCAGAGAAGTGGATAGCAGTAATCAAAAAGGTAGAAATTGTTTGAAGTGCAGTCTGCCAAAGCAGAAAAGGCAGTAGGAAGGGATTGAGACCTGCTATACAATAAAGTAAAAGAAGCTAGCAGTTGTTGCACTGTCACCCACACAAGAACAGCTTGTCGTCCCACAGGCAATGTGGTTCAAACAAGCAAGGTGTGCATGTGCCATGGGCGTTGTGCACATAGGACAGGGATCTTGGGCCTCTGAATGTGCTCACTGTGGGGCTTTGTTGCCATTTTCAGTGTGGCAGGCCATTATCTGTGTCTGCTCCTGTTTGATCTTCTGTGTCTTATGGGCTTTTTAAAGCTAGGTTCATTCACTATTTCAGCAGCATCTCTACTTTACTTTTTTTTATACTTCCCTGGGTATACATCATGCCATTCTGATCTTTCAATCAAGGTTAATTTAAACATTTATTAATTTGTTAGCATATGGCCATAAAGAGATATTAATTGCCTCAATACAGTTCTCCATAATACTGGTTGTTCTCCAAATACATCTGGCTGATATTTCAATTTAGAAAGAAAAACATTTCATTTAAAGCAACATTAAAAAAATCATGACAGGTCTAGGTCAACAAACTAGGAGACACGTGAATATCAAGCACACTCATTACAAGCCAGGTAAGTGAAAATCATTGTGACCTGGTAGTGGAAAGATTTGGGACATCCACACAATAAAAAAATCTTGGTATAACAAGATAACATTACAGATCGTCTCACAGAGACAAAAGCCTGAACGTACACCCTTCCAGTGTTTGTTTGAGGTTCCCTTCCACATAGATTGAGATATTAAAGAAATGGTTTTTTTAGAAATCAGAGTTCTGTAAATTAGTTGTCATAATACTGCAAGCCTCTCATGTTTCTGTAATAATAGGTGAAGGAGTTTTCACTTCAAAATTGGGACATTACAGGATTTTGGGATAAAATTAATGTCTGAACAGCCACTTCTCAACAAACAGAGCCTCTCAACATCTTGCTCTTTCAGCTGAGAACACATAGCAGGTATCTAATGCATGTGTGCATATTGTATATATATATATATGGATGGATGAATGGTTGGATGGATAGACAGAGAGACAGATAAATATCATCTGAGGCTATATATTCTATCTTTATATTCTCTTCATCGACCCAAACCACTGTCAAGCTTTATATTTTCCTTTTCTAAGGCTGCTAGTAAGCAACAAAATATTTTTCAATATTTCAATATTTCTTCCTAGTTACAGCTCAAAGAAGATGGTGCACAAGCTTTTTAATTTCTTTAATTGATTTCAAACCCCAAACATCAGAGAAGCAGCAAACTAATCTGTTAATGTAGCCCTTTTTAAGGTTCTTAGTGAAGGACAACTTGCCAACTATTTCTGTTCTGTTCTGCTCTGTTCTATTCTGCCTTGTTCCTCATCATGAGCAATTCTTCTCTTTTAAGAAGGTGTATTTATAAAATTAATAAAATTACTTTTTCTATGTATATGTATATACACAATAAATTATTCTTTTGGTTTTCTTTAGAGACTATTGATATAGGTTATATCCTCATATCAGTTCCTTCTCAAAAAATCCCCCACAACCTGCCATCAATCCTTCCTTGACTTTTCTTATTCTGTGCCACTTAATCCTGCTGATGAGATCCACTTTGGACACACGCTTAAGAAAAAAATGGAGCTGAATCAGCTTTGGAGATAAATTAATCTGTCTACAGGTCCAAAAAACTTACTGCAAAGGCAAGTGAAGTGTATCTGGCATTACAGGCTGGTTGTCTTATTTCTTTCCATAATTTGTGAGTTTCAGTTTTAACACAAATGAGTTTATTGATCACATTTTATCCGTCTGGGTTTCTAAAATGGCACTACTAGCTCTCTTAAGTTAAGTCGGGATGTAGAGAGGTTTTTTTCCCTTCATGTTGCTATTCTGAGTTATAGTAGTACCTGTGTATCTTTCTGATTTGAATAATAGTAAACATCAGGATATAAGGAGCTTAATGTCCCTGCTCAAAGCTTACTTTGCTTGGGACTGATTTGTTAAAGTCAACTCTTGTTCAGGATCCTTTTGGCTTGGATTATGTTCTTTTCCCCCACAAACAGTTCCCAGTTTCTGGAAAACAGTCTCACTAGCAAAGGCTCTTATTGGACCCAACCCTGCCAGACTGCTTGCTTTCAAGACTAGAAGATTCAGAAGTTAAAAAACAACCAAAACATGAAGGGAAAATATTTCCTGTGTCTTTGTGTAGTCAGAAGTAGAACAGATAGTAGTTTCTACTGGTGCCTAAACAAAAGCAGTTACATCAGTTATAATTCCATTACAGCTTTTCCTAAACAGTGTACTATCTTGCACTGGTCCTTTTGCATCAGCTTGCCTAGACACTGCCTTTGGAAGGAGCTGGGTGAAAAAATGTCTCATCAAGTAGTTGTAAAATAAACAGCTGAAAAGTTAAATTTTAACTTCACAATTTAGGCTTCATATTTTAAACTTCATATTTCTATCTTGAAAAAACCTTAGAGTCTGATAACCTTTTCTTTAGATAAGGAAAGAAATCTCTTTTCAGCTCTTTTATCTGCTGTACTAATGAAACAGATGTAGCCACATGCACAACTGCAAACCTGCTGAAGAACAGAGCACGAGGCCCCATCAATTCTATTGTCTTTCCCTGCTGCTTGTATTTTATAATGAACTTTAATAGGCTGGTATTTTTCTTAACATCCTAAATACAAGGATTGATAGAATATGACAGAAACCTGGTTTCTATGTTTTAAAATTTCCCCTGTTTTCCCCATCAGATCATTCATCCCCAAAGAAAAAGGTCCAGTTTCATACAATCAAATCCCACCAGTCAAATATAGACTGTATGTTAAACTGTGTAGCTGTCAGTTTTAAATTTTGGTTCTGAACTTTGTGCACTGGCATAACTCTGATCAAAGAGGCTTTGACATCTCTAGGTGCAATGAAGAATATTTCTTCCTTGCCTTTATGCTGGAATTGCTTATAGTAAAAGTAATATTGAGCACTCTTTAGAATAATTCTGTTCAAATACCTCTTCATATTAGCTTTCACTGTCTATTACACTCGGTTATACCCCCAGATGTCCAACCTTTGGTCCTTTCCCTTAAGAGGGGAATGGTTGTGGGGAACAATAACACTAAGAACTACCAACTGAAATTCCAAGTGCTTTGTGCGCTTTTCATCTTTCATTGAGCAGAACAAAATATAGCCATATATAAACCCTATATAAATCATAAGGCTGCCTGAGGCTAGTTTTTTACTTTTCTTTTTATTTTTTTTCCCCCTGATTTATCTTGCTTTACAATGATCATGTACACTTCAAGGGATACCTCAGAAAAGAAAAAAAAGAATAATTTTTCCCCCATTATCTCTTTGATCCACACTGCACTATCGTCACTACTCAGCTTCACTCTTTGGTGGGTAAAATGGATAAAGTCTAAATTTATGAGGCAAGTAGATTAATTGCAGAGATATTTGGTCTCCATAGCAATGTTGCATCTTTGTTATTAGATATGAAAAATCACAGGTAAATAATGCAGAAAAGACAAAAGCCTAGACTCTTGTTAATAATAATTCTTAACTCCTTTTGCCATCTCTTTATATGGTTTCTTTTAAAGAAAATTCTACATTGTTCAAATACTGCTAGCACATTTGTGAGAGAAGCTTGAAATACAATTGATGGATTGGTTAATTATGGTAAAATACAGACATGTCTACTCTTTTTTTTTTTTTTTTTTTTTAAATTTATTCCCTGCACAACAGAATATTTAAGATGAAAATTTAATATATGCTATCTTGGGAAAATAAAAAGAAGCAACAATATCCACCCTATCTGGCTTTTGATACTTATTATCTCTGCATTACAATCTGCCCACTTATGCATATTTGCTACTGTTGCCCAAGTAGTCTTTTATTTTAACAAAGTATGAATCTGAATGTAGCTTTTTATCTCATAAGAAAAAAAAAAACCTGGAAGAATGAGCAGAATAAAAGGAATAAAATTCGATTATTCATTCACATTCACATTTACTGAAGATACTCTTTCGTCTGCCAAAATTAAAAAGAGAAAATTCACACAAAAGGAAGGTGAATTTTGCTTAGATACCCAAATTCCTTCCAACCAGCTGCCACAGCTATGCACTTTCATAACACTACAATACACTTAAGTATATAAGGGTTTGTAGGGAAGATATGAAATAATTATGCAATTTACCATGAAAGAACAGTCAAGAACTCATCTCCTGACGATTCATCACAGGTCATTGCTCAGTTTGCTCACAGAACAAAGAAAAACAGTCATGGAAATAATGCCAGGCTACATATGTGAGGACCTGACTTTGCATTTTCTGCAAATGGATTTCAAGAAATTAACAATCGCAACAATTCATGTAGTTTCCAAGATCATTTTAAGAACACACAGTTTTCTGAAAGCCTGCTTGTCTATTTGCTTTTTACCCTTTGGTTTAATACTAATTTAAATGGGATTATAGTAATAAATAAATAAAAAGAAATAATAAAAAAGCCAAACAACATGACACACACTGATATCTCTTTTATGCAAATACCCTTTCTGATTTTTTAAAAATATTCTTTCTCCACAAAACATGTATGTTTTTCATCTTGCTGTGACTTTATTTTTTTTCTGTGCAGCATTTTGTTGCAGGTTGATGATTACATTGCAGTAAGGAACATTATGGAATTTATCACTCATTAAACAGTTATATGTTGTGAAGCAAGCAGAAATATTAAAGAAACTTCTCATAAAATAAGATGCTTATTTTGAAACACAGAATTGTAAAACCAGCTTTTGCTGCTTCTTGTTTCTGTCCACATTCCTCTGGTGATTTAAAAGTACCTCTGTTTGGTAGTATTTACTCACTGTTTTCTCCCATTCCTGGGAAATAAGTTATTGATATTATAAGTTGTTAATAACTTGTTCCTTCTTCATTTCTGCTACTCTCTGCCATTCTAAGCTGTTTTGCTTATTCCTCTTCAGCCTAGAGGTTGACCTACACCTAAATACTATCATTTCACTATAGGGACAAATTACCTTCTCTTAAGACAATACTGTACCTAGAAATGTTTGATGAGTCGGGCTTAAAAAAAAAATAAAATAAAACGCCTACTTTTTATACCACCAATATTTTATCTTCATAGTAGGACACAGAATAAAATCCTACAGCCAAGATATTTTGATATAAGTTGGTTTATATTTATTTATTTTATAGTGCAGAGTGGTTATTTGCATGAAAATGCAAAGTGAGAAAGGAGTTGCCATGTTTTCACACTTTTTCTAAATATTTGACTTTAAAATAGCTTGTGAGTTCCAGCTTTTGCCTTCAAACTCTGATGCATTTACATAGTTATATAATCCACAAACAAATAAAATAATTGCTACTAATACAGTGTTTTGAAGTCTTTTTGCAAGAGACCCTCTCAGACAAAAAGAATGACAGCTTGGCACAGAATTTACAGAAGAGAAATTTAAAAGTTTTTAATTTTATGGATACACACTCATATATACCTATACATACCTATACATATACATATACATATACATATACATATGATTATATTGAGTAGGACTTTAAAATTTCAGCATGCCAAAATACTTCTGTCTTCTCTCAGCTAAAAATAGGTTAGTCTTATAATACTATTCTCCATATTCTTTTACCTTTAGTTAAGAATTTTTATAAATATTCAGTGCCCCTGAGGCCCAAGTGGCCATGAGTGAGGGGAAGTCCAGGTGGTGTGATCCAGATATACAGAGGGTTTCCTCAGTCCAGGAGCAGTCAAGCAGGACCCCCACAATCCAGAAGCCTTTAGCAGCCAACCAAGCGAGGAGGGGGCAGTGCTGGGAGTGACAAACGGCTCCAGGGAGCGTGACAAACAGGAACAGGCAAGCAGAGGTATGGCACGTCAGTGAAGCCATGGCATGGCAGTTTATATGATAGTTCAAGCAGGCAGGGTGAGCAGAAAGGGCTCCTCTCTGACTATCTGAAAGCAGCCAGTAGAAACAGCAAAAAGATTCAGTAGGCGGTAAGGAGGAGCAAAGAGATCACAGAATTACAGTATATACTGAGACACAAGGATCACTGAGTCCAACTCCTAGCCTGCACCCATTCCCAAGAGTGACAGCATGTGCCTGAGAGTATGCTTTCACCCCAAGTCTTATTAATATACTAGTTTAAGCTTCCTGAGTTATGCTCTTGACACCCGACAGAGCTCAGGGTCTTAGAAGCCTGCAGACAGACCTGCTGATGGCAGATGCAGCTCTCCAGGTCACAGGTTGCCAGGAGTGTCTGATGCCTCTTCGTGAGCTTGGGGCAGACAGTTATTTTGCAGAAGGTGTGCCATCACGAGGCGTGTCACCACGAGGTGATGGAACTACAGTGTGGTATCTGACAGAATGAGCATGAGAGAGACCAGTTATTTTCAGAGACACTACAGTCTCAAGACTCTTGTGAGTCTTGAACCTCCATAGTAGTGGAGAAGCATGTGGACTCAGGATCCTAAAAGGTAATCAGTCAAAAGGTCTGTTGGACAAGGGTCTGTTAAAGATGAAGGTTGGAAGAGGGTCACTACACTGATGAGGTGGGCAAAGGTCCTTCTGGGGTAGTGTACCCACTACCTTCTGGGGTAGTGAGTACACCAGCTGTACCCCACATCAAGACCTCCTCTGTTAAGAGGAAAAGAAGTGTAGTTGTAATAGAAGACTCCCTTCTAAGGGGAATGGAGGGCCCAATATGCTGATGGAACCTAAATCACAGAGAAGTCTGCTGTCTCACAGGGGCTTGGGAAAGGAACATTACTGGAAGACTCTCCATATCTAATGAGCCCCTCTGGTTACTATTATTGCTTGTTCAAAAAATAACAGCAACAAAATAACAAATAGAAGTCAGAGGGAGATCAAGAGACCTCAGGACTTCAGGACACTGTGTTGATTGGTAGAGGGAGCAGGCACGCTGGAACAGGCTCCCCAGGGAAGTGGTCACAGCACCAAGCCTGCCAGTGTTCAAGAAGCATGCAGACAATATTCTTAGGCAGATGGTATGACTCCTGGGGATGGTGCTGTGCAGGTCCAGGAGTTGTACTTGATGATCCCTGTGATTCCATTCCAACTAGCCATATTCTGTGATTCTGTAAGTAGGTAAGTTGAAATGAACAGTAACTTTCTGGTGAAGCTTTTTTTCCTAAAAAAAAGAAGTGGTTGGAAATAAAAAGTTTTATTAAAGTTTTGTTAGTTTTTTTCTGGGAAAATTCTCCATGGTCTAAGATGTCATCTGGGGAAATGTATTGCAAGGTGAGTGTCTGACACAATGATCCCAGTGATTTTGTCGTGGTTAGAGTAGAGTTTTGTATTTTATTTCTCTTTTCCAACATTGTTCTAGAGAGACTGTCTCTTTAAGGGCTGATTCCCCTACCCTTTACTGGGGCTAGTCAGAGAGGGGAAGAACAAAAAGGCACCAAAAAGACAGAAAACAGAACTCTCTCTCTTCTGCAGACCACATGCTGGTGCCTGCAGAGTCCACATAGCACTGTCTTCCACCAAAGCCTCTGCCACTACTTCCTGGATCGCAACCTGGACCACCACACCAAGATTGCTCATCAATGCAGCCGGGGTGGAAAGGAAAGGAAAGTGAATCTGACCCAACACATCCCACATGGAGCCACTGCAACTGCTCATGCTGGAAGCCCCTGGTGGTGCTAACCCCGCCGATCACCACCAGCTCACCATGTGGACCACAGTCCAGCCAAGGCAAGCAGGACAACGCCAGTGTTGGAGTCAGCATGCAGCAGGGAACAAAGGGCCTGTGGACCAACACTGCTGCTACAGTCATGACCTGAGCCTGACTGCTGATACAGAGTAGGCAGTTTAATAGTATAACTCCTTGTGGATGGATGACAGTTTTTCCTAGGTTTTTTTTTTTTGTTTGGTTTGGTTTGTTTTTTCCCCTCTTTCTCCATTGTTTCTTTGGTTTGGTTGGGTGGAAGGAGGTGGTTAGTGGAGAAAACCCTCTGCTACTATTTTTCCCCTTTCTTCCTTGGGGGCCATGTTGATAGTGAATTCCCTTTGTGGGTAAACCATTTCCTGCGTATCTTTGTGCTGCTATTTCCTTGTCAGTAAACCATTATTTTTTCACTTATACCTCCTCACGTTTTCTCTCTCTCTATTGGTGGGAAATAAAAAGGGACATAATTCATTTTTTTAGAGTTCCTGCCCCAATATTTAAATATTTATCCTTAAACCAAGACAGACTTTTATTTAACCTCAAACCAAATGGCATATAATTTACTGGTTTCAGAGGTATGTACTGTAGGGTCATTCTGGACTATTAATGTTAAAAGACAAGTGAGTTTTTTCAGTCTGTACAGTACACAAAATTTACTCATGCTAATTTGGCTTATGAGCTCCCTTGGCTTTTAGGCACTTGAATTTGATGTAGAACTTGCTCAAATCTCATGATTAATAAATGCAGCAGCTTTATATTAATCAAAAAATGGCAGGATATTAAACTTACTGGGTAGCATGAAGTGTTATTTATGTGCTTTCAAGTAGCATTTGGTGTTTCTAAAATTATGATGCTAGAGGTAAGCTCAGTTTGTTCATGTGCTTAACTCAGATGCATTGCTTTGATGAATAATGAACCATATATGCATTTGTCAGGAGTAGCCACTATTTTTCTTTCTATCTGCTGTGATAGAATTTTCTGTTAAGTACTGTTTTCTATTTCCTTCAGCAACATTTTTGTATTCTCAATAATACTTGAAAGTACTTAAATTCCACATTCTGTGTGAAATAGCTTTCCACAAATCCCTGTATTGGAACACATTTGTTGAGCAAAAAGACAAAAAATTGGAAGTCAGAGCTGGACTATCCTGAAACACGTGGAGGAAGCAATGCGGCCACCAGTCTAAGCAGGTAGCGGGATCAAACCAAAGGCTTGCAAGACCTGACACTACTAAATATGGGTGAACATTTCTTCACCCCATCATCCAGCAGCTTCACAAAGGAGTAGCATATGGCAGCAGCCCAAGCCATATGGGTATCTGCAGGAACTCCAGCAAAGATCACAGCAAAGGCAGCGAGTGTGCTGTCTGCAGGGTGTGAGCGTGCCTGCCAAGAGCAATGGGCTTACACATCTCGAGAGCAGGCACCGAGGAAGCGCTCCTGTCTCATCACCTTCTCATTAGTACCTTCTGATGCTACCAAGTCAGAAAACTCAGGTTTTAAATTTCAGAAAAGTACACAGTATTTTATAAAGTAAGCAATGCAGACGCCTGTGCCGATCTTTCACAGGAATGCACATAAGTCCCAGGAGTGAGTGTTTGCAGGAGGTATAAAAAAATGTCAATCTGTGCACCAACGGTAGGGAATCTGTCTAAAACTCTGCCTGTTTATTACTAACTCTAATAAGATAATGACATAGTGACTTTTGCAAATACAATCTTTTTCCTGTATACATTAGTTATGAAGCTGGTGCAAGCAGCCTTTGTGACAAGAGCTCAAGTGGAGGAAACACAGAGAGTAGGTGAGTCTGGGTGACTTACCACCACAGTCCCTTTCACCTGCTGGTCTCATATTTGGAACACAGGAAAGAAGGAGCTGAAAGTCTGGGGACCAGTGTAGCTTCTCAGTGGGATGAAACACTGTCTGAATGACAGACAGGTTTATCTATCCAAGTTCTGGGCCAACAGCTCAATCAGACAGTTATGAAGGAGCTGTCATCTAGGAAAGACATATCTGCTTGAGATAACATTATCACGTAAGACTCACCTATCTTCTGTGTGCTGTTCATTTTTTATATATTGTCTTCTGGCCCTCAAGGAATTATTATTCTGTGCCTTATCCTGTATGTAGGTTTTACATTTTGTCTTAGTTTCACATAAAAACAAAATTAGTGATATAATGAAATGAATTATGAGATTAATTGCTTCATGAGATTATGCAGAAAAAGTAAATTCATGACTTGTCAAGAAACTCCTACACAACACAGTTGATGATAAAAATACAAGTTTAATTTTCATCTCTTGCTGTTAAATCTTTTTTTTTTCTGTAAACAAAATTTGAAAAATTTTTCAGTATAACTAAGTGCTTCTGAATCCTGTTGCATTTAGTAATAGCTATAGCATTCAGGACCTAAAAGAAATCAGTACCATAGAATAATTCTCAAGCTTAGTAGGATAGATTTTATAACAGGCAATTGAATGTCTGAGTGCTTTCATATAATTTGTCAATAAATATCTGTCCTGGTTGTGCTCAGCTTTTTTACACATGCCATTTTTTAAAAAAAATTTTAAATTTTCTATAGATTTTGGGTCAGTCACTTCAAGTTTTTGGTTTTGATTTTTTTAATTAATTGTTTTTAGCTTTTGTAAATTACAAAATTTTTTTCAATAGAGTGGTCAAATTCCTGCTCAAACATATTCACAGATCTTTGTATTAGTCTAAGCAAATTTATAATGCAATTTTACAGAGTTGTCACTGACTGTACCTGAAGGACAGTTTGTTCTTATGGAAAATCTGAATCTAAATGTTGTATTTTATTTTTAAACACAGCTACATCTCCGAAGGTAATACCACTTAGCAATAGTGGCTTGCAAGAGCTCATCTTGCAAAGGAAAAAGGGGCAGTAATGAAAAAGGGATAGTAACGAAAAATACTTCCTCATGTTTTTAGCTAAATGGTGACAGAAACTCTGAGTATAAAATACACATTTGTTGTTTTCATGTGTATTAATATAGTTTACTTAAATCTTAACACTCCCCTTTGAACCACAGAATAGTAACATAAGTTCACGTTTTGCTATATATATGTGTATATATGTGTGTGTGTGTGTGTGTGTGTGTGTATACATATCCACCAATGTTTTTAGGAAGAAAGACTAGCTCTCTTGAACTAATCCCTGCGATTTATGCATGACCCAGAGAGGTTAAGCTCCATATGCCTCCTGTCTTTTTCTGCTGGCTTGCCTTTTTCAAGTCAGTAGCATCTTGTGTGTGGTAGCATCAAAAACTTGAAGTGAGTCTCACGTTCATGCATGGCCATTTACCCTTTACCCAAAAGCAAAATACTTTATACTCCAGAATTGATAATAATTTTTATGAGTATAGGTACTATGTTTGGAGAAGTCTTGCAGATCTTTGTAGAAGTATTTAATTAAGGTGAAAAGCCTCTTCTACAGACTGCTCAGTGTAGTAACGGGAAAGTAGGATGTTATAGGACTACAGTCCTGGATACAGAAAACAGCAGATCTTGTTGCTTAGGTCCACCCTAGGAACAGCTGTTCTCTCCCACCTCTTGTCCCTGCACAAAGCAATGTTAAAACACCTGATACAATGGACTGGACTGGACATAGCCTGTGGGGACTTTTCTGTGTAGATATTCAAAGGTAATGATTTTAGCAACATAGATCTGCTTAGAGTTTTGACATCCTTTAAGGTATCATGAGCATCCCCTGAAATGTCTTTTCTGTCATAGGATAAATTACTCTAAATAAACACTGTGCAATAATGATGTTTACACAGCAGATCAGAAGCATGCATTTTTGCTGCAGCAAATGAGAACAAGGCATCAGGCAAAGACTTTTCAGGGTGACTGTCTAAGATTTCACACTCATTGTCATGAGCTGATAGCTTTGCCAAATGGAACAGAATATATTTGCACCTTTTCCTTGGGCCCGTGCAAGTAATTTTATCAGAGATTTGGATCATAATTGTAGAGACTCCAGGTCAGTAATACTCCTGCCATGGCCTTATTCTGCATATAAACTTAATGCTGCCACGCTACTAAATGAAAAAAGGCTGTTTTTGTTTGACAAGTGATAGATCTTCTGTAAGATGAGCTATAAGACAATTTTCAAATGTCTGAGGAATAGAGGCTTGTCTTGGTGTTACTCTTTCATATACGACAAAATGATTAAGTTAACATATGAGCTCACCATATAAAATACCAAGGCAGTATTTCATTAACATGTATTGTTCTTTCTGTACAAACTGGCAGGTATAGGAAAAACAGATAGTGGGATAGCTGGAAAAGTATTACACAGCTACAGCAAGCTGACACAATAAGGTGTCTAATGAGTCCTATTCTTGGCTAAGTAAGGCACAATTCAGAGCAGTCAAACTAGCAGGAAGATCAACTAGTTGCAAACAAACCACCAAAAATTGTAATAAACTGGTACTGATTCAAATTCACCTTTATATAATGCAACTTTCAGAGATGACAAGAAGTTCTTGCAGTGGTAACTTCTAGTTACCACTGTGGTTTTTCCAGGTGACCATCAGTCTCGAGGGACACTATCTGTAAGAAATGTGCTATGTTATAACTTTCAGGAGTTTGAAGTTTCCTGCAGCTCATTAGAAAGCACACAAATGGCCTTGCATGCTTCCCTCCCGTCTTTTGCTATGATTAAAGAGAGAACCTTTTCTAGAAATACTGGATTGTTACATCCAGAATTTCTGTGCTGAATGATGCCATCAACTTGTACCCTCTGAACAAAATTTCTGCAACTTTTCTGACTGCATAGTAGCAGGTCTTCAGGAAGGAGGGAAGTGGGGATGGAGATGCCAAGAGGAGTCCACTTCAGCAATGTAAGTACAGAAGTAAAAGGTATCCATGATTACAGTCCATGATGACTGTGGGAAGATGACCGGAGGTGAAATCAGAGAAAACTGAGAAGTTATATTCACATTCTAGCAGAATTTGTAACTGTGGGAAAATCCTAGAGCAAAATGCCGTTGCTGCTTCCTGGGTGGAATGCCGTCAGCATGCAATCTATTGCATAATGATTCACCACACACACAGCCTGCAACCTTAGCACATGCTAAGAAGGATGAATGGAGGGTGTAGTGGAGACACCACAACCAGGCCCTGTTGTAGCTCATAAACTACGTAGCAGCTGTAAACCAAAGGAGAGAAAAGATGTCTTGCTATTGAACCAGTGACTGTGGTGAAATCCCTCTCCTTGGATGAACTTTGTACATTATAATGTAATTGTAATACTAATGCATACCTCCATTCCAAAGTTACCCCCCTCTGAGGTACAACCACCCCTCACTAAGGAATGCACTCTATATTTCATTCACTAAATCTTTAAGAGCAAAGAGAATTTTGCACAAAGCAGTAACAAAATTATGTGTGACTAGAGCCACTCAAGCTCCAACTAAATGTGAAGAATAATATATGAGTTAGGGATGGGGAAAAGCTAGGGACAGCTCCTTTGTAACTTCTGGGATCAGTTGATGGACTGAACCTGTGTTCTCACCCGTAAGGGTGTCTACTGAGTGACAACCATATTCTATTTGTATTAAATGGTTATCTCTAGCTGGATTTCATTGGTGATTAGAGTTTGTCTGTATATTGCTTTAAATTCTTCCTTGCAATTAGTTACTATCACCATCAATCTTCAAATTTTAGTATGTCACAAATTCCTCCTGAATCCAGTCTGCATTCATGTCATTTAGATGTTGGTTGCTATTCCTGCAGATTTTCTCAGGGCAGTGGGCTCCTGCTGGGAAAACTTTAATATGTCTGCTTGACATTGCAAGTGACAAGATAGATTTGGTAGCCAGAGACGACTGCACAGAGAGCAGGTGTGGTCATGCAGCAGATAAATATGCTTTGGAGGACTCTGTAGACACTCTCTGTACCCAGCACATCCCTTCCCACAATATCACTTAGAGTAGAATGCAAGTAGTCCCAAGGGCCGGATGGGTGGGCAGCATGTGTAGCCTCCAGCCTGCCTTGTGATGCTGCCATCAGTGTCACGTGACTCTTATCAAGGACTGTAAGTGCAGTCTTACACAGAGTCAATTCCAGATTTAGCAACAAAGCCCCTGTGTGCTAAGTACTATACAGAGCGAATTAGGAAAGAAAATGTTTCCCAACCTACATGCTTACAGTCAGAAGACAGACAAAACTAGCATAAAGGTCAATGAGGAGATGAAGGGAGGTTAACAAGAAGAGAATTCCTGCCACATTTTTTTATTTTTTTATGTTTATTTGGTTGGTTTGTTTTGTTTTTGAACAGACAATTGTGGATGAATTCTATGTGTTTATGAGTTGAGGGTATTAAGCTGGTGTGGCTAAAGACAAGAAGCGCTGTGCTACTGTTTAAACTCATCAGTCCGCATAGCTAGAAAGGGGAAAAATAAAGCTCGCCACCCTAAATGACTTGCTTAAATGAACCTTTTAAAGAGATAGTGATGTACAAGAAACCCTGCAGGATTTAGAAAGCTTATCAGCCTCAATACAGACTTGCTTGTTTCTGCTCTGTGTCTCAAGCATCATTCTAAGAGTTGAAAATTCATTTTCTCATGTTGCACTCTGCTTTAACCATAGACTTTCAAAGCTGACAGGTTGAAAATATGTTCCAACCTTGAAAATACCTTTTTTTTTTTCCCCAGAAACAACTTTGATAAGTTGCAACCATTGACTCCAAAATAACTACATCAGATGTTAAAACAATTGTGAAGAGATACATCCTTGGGTGTGGGAAGGCAAGCATTCAGCAAATCCAGCAGATGGCTTCATTGCACATGACCACAAGCTCCTCAAATCAATCCTTATGCATTTTTTCTTTTTTTTTTTTTTTTTTTTAATTGGTACTGCTACTAAATGGGAAAATATCATGCCTTCTGGCTACATCACAAACTGGAAGTCTTGCTAGAATTCTTTGTTGATTCACTAAAGTGCAAAGAAGCCCAGGCAGGCAGGAATATTTACTATTGTGAAACTACATATTTTGTACAGAAAACATCTGACTATAGTGCAGATCCCACAGAAGTTTAAGAGCCTGTTTCAGAATAGCTGAGTCAAGAATATTTAAAATTATACCAGAATCTTTGGGACTAGATTCTAGTTCAGACAATATGCCTATGCAGGCAGAAAAAGAAAAGTATGATATCTTACATGGCCCTCTGCAAACATCCTATGTTGCTGTTGAAGGTGCATGTTGCATGACCATTCATTCTTAAGCAAACTATGCAGAAAAGGGAGGGTGAGGAATAGATCAAGTCAACCTTCTGTGTCCCCAGATTCCTGGATGGCAGAGCTGGCCTGAGGAATGCAATATAATGAATGACAGTAGACATCATGAGCCTGATGTGGTAAGGAAGCAAAGTGGACTGGAATTTTACAAGTGTGAAACTACTTCTATGATGGTACAACTTTTACACCAGGTTTTGATAGGGGCTATGCCGAAGGACATAACAAAGCTTTAATGCTGTGTAATAGTTTTCCCAGAGGTAAGCGGAGGTCACGTTCATGCAGAATGTTGATATAAAATGTGAGAAAATCAAAATATGAAAGGAAAACCAGAATTCTAATCAGCAATTTGTTGTGATTCAGGAATAATAGCTAACATCCATGTTGATTTATTTTGTACATTGACCAAAAGACTTGTTTTCCTGAGGCTACTTTTTACCTTTTTCATTTGGAGAGACTTTTTTTATATTTTCTCTTCTTTCCTGAGATGAATTAAACATTTATAGCTTTGACACATATTCACTTAAGTTTAATTTTCTAGGCATTAAAGTTCTTATGTCCTTCCAATGCCAAACCTGGAAGTCCTAGCTTCTGTGTGTCTTTCTAAATAGCAGAGTGCTCTGCCCAGATTTTGTCATTCACTGTATTTTGCAGATTAGTGTGGCATGCAAGGGCAGTACTGTTGAGCAGGACCACGCGGCCTACAAGTCCCAGTATGGTAGTCTTTTGAAAGGCAGAGCTCAACCATCAGAATTAAGGTAGATTTCAGTTTGATTCAACAAGTAGGAACAAGTTGTTTCAAGTCAGAAATGGCTGAGAATAAAAATATGGCTGTAATTGTTCAATGAAAAGGTAATTAAAACAACTATTTTAAAACATCAAAGGCTTGTTCTGTAAAAATGATTAACTATGAAACAAATTTGGGAATGCACTTCTATTTCTGATATTGTGAAATATGAAAACTAGAGGTTTTCAAGAGCCTTTGAAGGAAGTAGCCATCTGATCATATCCTGCCCATATAAAGATTTAATTGGAAATTTCCCATTAAAAATGTTTCCATTGACAATAGTGATTTCTATGGAGATCTAAGGAATTTCTCTTATATGATTGTTCTTAATCTACTTTCTGTAAATATTTTGTATGAGTCTTAGCTATAACATTGGAAGGAAGAGGAACGTTGAGATGTTGTTGAAAAGATTACTATTAATTTTTTTGTTTACTTTTTAATAATTTTAGTTTTAGTAGAAAGACTAGGTTTTAATGCTCTTTACTATTGAGGGGAATATATATTCCCTACAGAAAATAGAAATAATAGACAATATCTTATAAGCTGTTTAGGTCAATGTTAAAAACATTGTTAGATATTAACAATGTTAAAAACATAGTTTGTAAATATATCAGTATTGAGAAATTTAATTCAGATTAATGGACACCTTAAACACACTAAGCATTAAGCACATTAGTCCTTGCTGGGTCCTGTGTGTGCTTACTGTGTTTAATGGACAATGTTTCTTGTACTGGGGACTCCAGGTTGGGACCACAGTGGTAATGTTTAAACGCAGAAGGCAAATGGCACTGCCCAATGGTTGGCTTTGCTCAAGCTGATTGACAAGCATCACCCCTGCTCCTACTGAAAACTTTTAGACAAAAAAGATAATCAATACTGCCATTATTTTTTGTTTCATCATTTTGTTCTGCTTCTTAGTATTTTGTACTTTTGTTAAGAGTGTTTCCTCCTTAATGTCTGGCAAAGCATAACATGAGTTTTTGCAGTTTTTTAGAATGCCCGTTCCCCAGAAGTGTAATTTAACTTTATGTCGAGACTATTTGAAATACATTTCCATCTCTAATGCCAAGGTGGAGGCTCTTTTAACTTTCTCTAAGCTGATTTTCTTATGAACCCAGAAATTAGTTTTCTACTTTTCACTTCTTGCTATTAAACCTCTGATATAGAAAATCATGCCTTTTCTAGAAGAAATACTTGGTAAGAAATTTTAGCACCCTTGCACTCAGTGCTCTGGTCATCATCCTGTGAATCTTGAGTATCATTGCTCTTGGAACTGGCAACAATTGCTGTCAGCCTGATGCCTTAAGGATTGAGGAAAAAAACTCTAGGCAATTTTAGTAGGAGATAACATAAGTGAGCAGGAGCTTTAATGAGCCTCCAGGCTCCAGGAATACATTTACCCAAGATCCACCCCTTTGACCCGAGTTCCAATATTTTATAATAATGTCCATCCAATCCCATTTCGTTATTTCCCCCAGTCCTGCCCCGTTCCGCCCCCGGCACGCCCCATTGGGAATTGGGTCTGGGGGCTCGGGACCCTTCCTTCGTCGTCGTTGTCTTCTTCACAGCACGTCGGGTCCTTGGAGGCCTTCCAATGCTCTTGATTTGGAGGTCCTTCTGTCCA
>JAWWEW010000041.1:39777661-40176332 GCA_035583185.1 Anabacerthia variegaticeps | reverse complement strand
GATGGGGTTAGTATGTATAAACATTCAGCTACTGAAGTTGTTTTACTAGTACACTAGTTCTACAATAATTTCTAACACCTATACAATTGAAAAATCAAAAATCAGAGAAACCCTTTGGCATCAAGCCTCTTATGCAACTTTATATTATGTACATATTCATAATGTGGCAAACTCCACAGGCTGTAGCAATTGAGGTTTTGGTGAGAAATCAAAGGCTGAACTCCCTTTACCTCCAACGTGGCTGAATATCACACACACAGAGCATTCTCCATCATTCATTTTATCTGCCAATAGCAAAACAGGTTGGGAAAATCTCTCATCCTACTGCAAAAGCTTAGACTTTCCAATGAAAGAAAAGTCTCTGAAAATTTAAGAAGAAAAACAAAATAGCTAACAATATTCTTCAATTGATCTTACAAGTGCAAGATGTATTTTCTGATTAGTTTTGACTCTATATTTATGAATTGCTCTTAATATTTGACCAAGATTAGTAGTATCCATTTTCTTATTCTTCACACTGAGTAATAAAAATGCTCAAGCAAAACTCTTTTAGAAGTGCTACTTCTTTTGAAACACCTATTGGTGTAGGGTAGAATGCTGACATTTCCAAAAGTGGGTAGGTGGGGTACTCTCAGTAATGTAAACGCATTTTTCTTCCCTTGGATAATGTAGAAGGCATATTGTGTTGTTTTCAGTCACTTCATCCCCTTAGATAAGTAGTTTCAAACCTTTTCTTCTCCGTATATATTGCAGATGCAGTATAAAGGAGCTTGCAACAAACTCAAACAAGGGAATAGTTTTATAGAAAATCTGAAAACATTTGTATCCACATCATCTATATTTTAAATACATTTTCAAAAAGCTTTTTTAAAGTAATAATTCTACAATGAAAGACACACCATGATGCTATGCT
The DNA here is from genome assembly GCA_035583185.1 of Anabacerthia variegaticeps. NCBI lineage: Eukaryota > Metazoa > Chordata > Aves > Passeriformes > Furnariidae > Anabacerthia > Anabacerthia variegaticeps. The sequence goes on along the minus strand of JAWWEW010000041.1, from coordinate 40,175,419 downwards.
GAATCACGCAGGCTTATTGGAACAATTTTATAAACCCAAGGCATCAAATAAAAACACCTGAAAACTGAATTTAGTAGTTACCAAAAGAAAATAAACAGTATGTTTAGATAATCAAGAAAGCAACTTGTGATAAATGCTGAAGCCCAATTCATAGATGAGTACTGTTTTCAAAGTTATTAAAATATTTTGGTTTTAAAATTGGCTTTTACATAAATATTACATCCTTTAGTTTTTAGGTTATGCTTTTCTGTTCTTACTTGGCACATAAAATGTTTTGATTACAAAGAAAAAATCACTTGACATTTAGATTTGAATCTGTTGCCAACAAAGTATGCAAATGATATTATTATTGATGATATTATTAATATTATTCTACCATTTAAGAATGGTATTTGTAATAACTTTGAGTGCTGCAGCAAAGTGAAATGATAATTCAAATTTTTATGCTTGAATTCTAAGTAAATGTAGTTTGATTTCATTGTAGCATGCTGGTTTTGCACTGCCTTTCTCCTTATAGTGTGTGGGATCCATTATTTTGCTGGAGGTAAGGAAATGAGGACTGTAAATTAAAAAAAAATTACTGTTGGTAAACATTGTAACTTTAGAAAAGTTATAGGTTGGGGTGTGAGAGCTTTTTAATCACTATGCTCAAAATAAATTTTATCCTAAATATTTAATTTCAAGATGAATTGTATGGGGAAACTAAAATGTAAGAAAATTATCCCATTTGTGGTCATTTATGCAAGTGATGTTAACATACTGTGCTTATACTGACCTTATATAAATTGTTCTGATATAAACTGATTTTACATAAATTACTTTTCTTTTACTTTTTATAATTTACATACTAAGTGAAAAATCAGTCTTAACTCCTCCACAGCTTTTGGTGCTCTCTCCACCGATCTTGGAGGGTTTTTTCTAGACAAAGAACCGATCTCACTTTACTGTAATTTTCCTATAACTCAGTGTTTTTACATGCAAATATACAAGGTACATTATCTTCAGTAATCATTTTTCAAGTTGCACTGGTAGCTTTTTGCACATTTCAGTCCTGTGAAATGAGCAGAGAGGCAAGCTGACCATAGCATTCTTTCACATCAGCTTTCTAACAGATAGAGAAATACATTGAGGTGACTGCAAAACTTCAACCTACATCCTAACCATTTTAACTGCTATTAACTCTGATTTGCTTCTGAAACAATGTTCATCACTTTTTTTCTGTTTAAATTCCTTTGTTGAGTGCCAGTCTACTAGTGCATCTTCTTGTGCAAACTGAAAAATTGTGGAAAACAGAGGCTAGCAATGTTTGCAAAACCTTTAAATATTTTCAAGTAGGATACTTAACTCATGTAGAAAAATAAGTCCATTTCTCTACTTCTTTACATAGGTCTTATTTCTCTACTCATGTAGAGAAATAAGTCCATTTAGGCTTCAGATCATTAAAGGAAGTCAAGTTCAATGTGTATTCTTTTCAGTTATTTGAAAAATACAGTATTTGCACCTGCAATTTATATGACATCACATTTAAAAATAATGTATTTATTTCTCTGGAAAAAAAAATTGCTATTTTTTTCTACAGATTGGTATAGAATTTTACTGTGGTGTTTAAAACTAAAGTGATCTAAGTAATAACAATTGCTGATGAATCACTATAGTCTAAAAAACAAATGAAAAATTTTAAATAACTTTTGGCATAAAAAGACTGCGTAAGTACAAGTTTAGTTTGCTCTGGCAGGTGTCTACTGCACATGCATTCTGGGTCTCAGAGGGCATACAAGGCACTTCTCTTCATTGTTCTGTTCATTAGTTAAATTCAAACCAAGGAGTAAAAAAATGTTCATTTCTTCAAGTGAACCAATGTTCAAATCACTGAACTGCAGAAAAGCTGAGAAAGTAATGCAGGAAGCATGCAATTTGTCTTAAAGATGATTGCTAAGACCAAGGTTTTAAGATATACACAGTATGTCTTCAAAGTATACAGCAAATTTATGTTATTTTATTTATATTGCAGTCTGGTGCAAGCCAAGTCAAGTCACTTTCCCAAGCAGGATTTAGGAGCACTGGAAGTTTTCATCATGGTCTAGTGGAGATGCAGGCAAGGGGCGGATCAGCATGATATATATACCCCCGACCACTGTGACAATGAAGGCGAGTAGGAAAACAGTGACAGGGTTAAGGGTGTGACCTTCCCCTCTCTAACTATGCAGATATTAGAGATTGTATCTGTGGTGGTGCAGAAAAGGTCCAAACCACGGTCACAATTTCTAAAGGCTTCAGAGACTTTCTTTGCACGGAGTTGCCAGGGAGGTACCCCACTTGGAGGCCAAAACCATCTGGGCAGAGCACTCCGTTAGTAAAGTTATCACAAAACTTCTTAATTTATTAAAAGGAAATAAAAATACTAGGCATGCCTAGTTATGGGCACAGAAAGAATTCAGCCTTTTTGCCCTTTTGCTTCAGCGCTAGCCTTAGTGCAGAAACATGTAAAGTTCTCTGTACTTTATGGCTACACAAGTGGCATGTTCCAGAGCATTTGGACTTAGCTTATTTTAATGAGCTCTCTGGTGACTTGTCTCTAGAGTTACGTCAAGTCAAAGTTTGTGCCCTGTGACACACCTTCTACCACAAAGAAAAGTCCAGTATCACCTGAACAGCCTGTGCCTTTAAGAAAGAAGGTTTTGTGTTCCTCATTGTCTCTCTTAACTGAGTTCATTCATCTGATCCTTTGGGATTCCCCTTCCTTCTCTCGCCAGGAGATAAACTCTATATGTTTTCATGAAAGCATGGGCACAATCTTTGTTCTGTCTAATTTCAGTCTTTTTTTCTGAAGATTGATTAGCAAAACAAAACAAAAAGGACATAACACATTGGAAAGGTTTTCCTATTACTAGGGTCTCCAAAAAATAAAAAAATTAGGTGAAATCTGAACTCATAAGCTTGAGTGCCTTTTCTGCATTCATCATTTTTATTTGCATTACTGCTGGAGAGGACAATGCAGATAAATTGAGAGGAAATATAGGGCTGAAATTGGCACTAGTCTTGGTTTTACTTTCTTTAGTCTCTGTAGTCACTGTTATCGAATACAGCTATCTGGGACTTAAAGCATCAATTCATTAAATTAATTTGATAGTCCACTTATTAGGAAAAAAAAAATCTTCCTGAAAACCAAAGGGAGGAAGAATGTGTGCCTACAGGCTGCAGTGCTGCCTGACAATTTCTACCTGGGCATCTCAGTGTTGCTTCAGCTGAGCAAGGCGAAGGGCTGGTTGGCTTTCATAGTGAAGTTAGCACCTCTGCCAGGTGCTGCATTACACCTCATGGATGTACCAGCTCAGTTGGTGGGTCGTTACTTCACTCTGGTTTATGGTGGAGACATGCCCAGAGCAGTCTCCAAGGCCACTGGCACTGCCAGGACTCTGTATTGGTCGGAGCAAGGTTCTGAAAGCCATCCCCTCCTAAAAGACACTGCCAAGAGCATGCAGCTTTAACTATCTGTTCTAACAAAAAACCCCAAAAAATAACTACAACAGCAACAAAAATTATTAAATACTTTATACTAGAATCACATTAATGTAATACTGCAAAATATGTTTTATGTTCATGTAGAACTGCTGCTCCACAGTTAAACAATTTTTATTCCGTGAAGATTTCTAAAGTATTCACAAATGCGATTCTTACTCATATTGTCCCATAAATTGAGAACATAATTTACAATGTTTCAGCTACCTATATGATTACTGTGTCAAGTATATTGTAAAACTTCAGAAAGCTACAGAAGCACCATTAATCATGAAGTGCTAGCCTCAATGTTACTTCAGCTTCAACCCCAGTAAACCTGCTTGTTTAAGAAAGGAATGCAGCATAATTTTAAAATCTAAGGTATCATTGGCTTAAAATAACAATCATTTTAAAAACAAATTTTAGTTTGAAGTAGGCCTTACAAATCTTTTAAATAACTTTATTTTCAGTCATACACACAGCTGTGATTTAACACTTTTTAAACCCTTGTCCATAATGTGTTTTCCAGGAAAGATATTATCAAATGCATAAAACCAGAAACCACTTGTAAAACCAGAGCAAAAAAACCCAATATGAACTAACCTGCAAAATCGACACCTAAACCTAGCAGATTCATTGTATATTTACACTAGTTATTTCCAGGGACTAAATGCAGTAGCAGTTTTAAGGTGCTGACCTACTCATGGCCCAGGAGCTGAGAGGCTCTTGGGAGGACCGGCACAGGCCCTCATCCCCCAGAGACACCGCTATGGGATGCCGCGTTTCCTGGTTGGCCCTGAGGGCTCTGCAGTGCTTAAACAAAGAGCCACGTAAAGCCACACATGGGCAAAGCCTTTCCTCTGAGCTGTGCTTCCACGTATGCCAGAGGCAGCACTGACTTTCAGAAAGGACTTCTGCCCTCCTGACAGTGTGTTTCTGCCACTGTGTGCTCACCTTCTTTGTGCTGGTACTTATGTAGCAAAGCAGTGAAGCCAAGGGGAGAAATCCTAGGTGATAAGGTCAGTCTCACTGAAAAGAACAACAGTTAATTTCTAAGTTTATTTCAGGAGTTAACAAATAAACTGACTCAGCATCTGAAAGGTTTCTCGTCTATGCTACAGAATATCATCACTGATTTTGTTTGATCTTTCTAAATACTGATTTGATTGTTCTTTAATTATTTAAGCATTTAAATTCTTCTCAGCACTTATTTAAGTTGTTATATACTGCACAAATTTAGCTCTATTTAAACACCCTAAGAACAGAAAGAATAAGTCAACGACCCTTTACTTGGCAAGGAAGAATAAATTAATATGTGACTGAGCACATGTGGCTTCATTCTGTGTTGGCTTGGACAAGAAACCAAATTTAAAAAAGAAGATTTTCTAATATCCTTGTGCCCTTTTCTGACATACAAGATGCAACACTTTTCCCAGTGTAAAAATCCAGGCTGCTGCATTCCTGCTGTCAGACTCCGTGAAAGGCTCTCTGCAAGTCAGCATAATGGCTGTGAATGGAAAAATGAGAAGACAGCAGTTTGAGAAAAATCTGCAGTTAGTCAGGGTTTAAATGGTTGCAGTGACCTAAATGAAAGAATCATTAGGTAGCATAGGAGAGAATAAAGTACTAATTTAACAGTTGTATATTTTAAAACAAAGCAAGTTTAATGCATTTCAGAAACATCCAAGTCCCCCACAGCAGTCACTGTTAGGATCTCAAGGGATGACTTCTACCATCCATTTTTGTAACACTTACAATCACCTCGTTGTCTTAAAGAAACCTGCAATCCTGCATGGTTCTCATTTTCTTTCATTGCATTAGCATTGATTGCCATTAGTACTAGTTATCCTTTCTAGTACTTTCAGTGCTTTCTACATCCTTTCAGATGGCTAGTTCTTGCTGTTATAGCAGTTGCATAAATGAACTCCCTTCTTAATTGGGAAAGAAGACTGGAAGATCGTTTGGGCAAGTATTATTCTTTTTCTACCTGAGTAGTCCTCAGGTGTAACTAGACTTTTTTTTTCTTGGCCAAAGGTTCATAAGCATTGCTGTAGTAGAAATGCAAAGGCTTGCATGCCATTGCCAATGTATGATATAACGTAGATATCGTGGTGCAGAGGGAGGACCATGAGAGATGCTGTGTTGCAACTTGGCTACTGCAGTAACTACAACAACAAATTTTATTGGGCAGCCTTCCTCAACATTGCTGACAAAAATCTTAGGAAGAAAGCATTATATTTTGTTGGTTTTACTACTATGAAATTTAATGTAAGAATAATTTAATTCATATTCCTGCTATGACTTATGTTTTACAATTGTAACCCCTTCTCTCAAAATGAATGCTTACATATAAAATAGGTAAATGTATTATATTTCACATTTAGCCTCAGAGCAAAGTAAACATGTCAAAATTAACAAATCGCAGTGCCTTCATTGCTAAAAAACACATAACCTAAAAAAAGCATATTTTATTTTGATGAATATTTATGTTCAGATTCTTAAAAGTATTCAGTGATAGCAATAATTCCTGAGGATGAAAGGTGACAAACAGGGTTAGAGGGACACCACATCAATCTCACTGTTCAGAAAAAAGAATGTTTTCATTTGACCTGTATAATAGTTATGGGAATCACAGAATCCCTCTACTTTAATCTCTGGCCACTTAATACTGAATATAAGAAAACTGTTCTTGTGTGCAGACATGCTTATACCTCTACACTGACAATGCAGCCACCATTTTACACACCGGTAATGCTGCACTGAAGAGAGGACTTTCATAACTGTGCTGCCCAATAAACACAAACATAGAAATGAAATGCTGCAGGGGAGAGAGGGGCAACACTGAAAGGAGGCACAGTGTGTACATTTAAGCCTCCAGTCTGGAAATTTAGGTATTGTAGCTATATCCTCAGTTGTGTATCCCTCTCATTAGCAGGGAATAAACTGGGCCACATGTCACAGAGGATTAAGTACAGGCCATGGCACAAAAGAGCAGCTGGAAAACAAAAGAAAACAATTTGATCCCCATTTGCTCCAACAGAAATACTTTTTGGAAATTTATGCTTAACTGGGGCCTTTGAAAAATATCTGTAGCTTCTGATAACTGGGGTGAAATTCAGTTTTTCCTAAATGTAGGTCTCTGCTGTGTAAATACCAGCAGGTGCACCAGAGTGCTAAACTCCCACCGGGACTGGGGGGAGATGCTCAGCAGAGTAGAGGGGAAGCTAAAACATCCCTGAACCTTGACTCATAACTACAATCAATGGCTGGCGTGGAATTCAACATCTGGTTGCCCCTGGGTGCCCCCAGGTGCCACACCAAACCCTCAGAAGGGGACAGGATGGCCATGGCAGCAGGGGGTGCCTATGCTCACTGCCATGCCCCCTCCGCTCGCCTTTCTTTGGTGCCCTGCTTGCAGAAGATGGGGTTTCTGATAACGGGTTGATGGACTGGCACCAGTTACAACTGGAATAATCCAAATATCAACACTGGAGGAGTTTGAAACTTTCCAGTCAATGTTACCTTTTAGGAAAGAGGATCATACCTCTATCTTCAGGTATTTTTTCCCAACATCCTATTTAACGAGGATGTTCAAATGGAAAAAATAAGCACACAAATACTAGAAAAATGCTAAGTTATCCTTCCAACCATTAACTGACTCTTATTTTGCAGGTGCCTGGGATGATTCAGTCTTTACTTGGCCACACCATTTTGATTCAAATGGTTGCTTGCACCATTAGCCAAATAAGTACCTATTGAGTATGTGCTTCTCTCCTCATTTGACCTATGTTTCCATGGCCCATTTAGCACACACCTCATACTTAATTTCTTTATTTTTAAATGGCTTTATTCACCTTTCATGAGAATGTCCTGTCTGAGTGTAAGCCTGGCTATATGGAAAATGCCCACATCCCTGATATTGGGCCTCTGGGGAACAAACTAATGCAAAAATTACATAATTAAAGAGAAAATGCAATATTGTGACTCCATGTTTTGGCCGCCCCTTAGAATGAAGGAATCCTGGGTTTCATCTGAAGCTCCTAATTATTGTATTTTATTCTATGACTAGCTACTCCAAAATACAACACAGCTTTTTCAGTAGCCTTAGTTCAAACTTTTTATTTTTAAGTATTGTTCTTCATAAGTTCTATAGGTTTTTTAGGTGCCTAAAAGTTTGATTCTTAGACTTTCTTTCCCCCAAAATAAAACACTATTAAAATTTCAAGGGAGGCGTTGGAATATTAGTGATTGTATGTCCAGTTCAGCATGGATAACCTTCACTAAAAAATTTACTGAGAAAATTTTTTTGACCCTAACAAAGGTCCCCTGTGGGGCAAAATACACTGACAGGATTGCTAAAGTTGTTATGACTGTTTTTATGATTGTTGTTAAATACAATGACTATAGAAAGTAAGAGACCTGAAGCCACAGAATATGTTAGAAATGATACGTAATTTTAACTGTGTGCATGACTACCAGCTCCATCTGTAGGATGGTGCACATAGCAGGTTGTCTATTTGTGTAGAGAAACAGAAATTTTAAATAGTTGTTTATTAAGAAGCAATAAATCCCTCATTAATAGTATTTGTATATAAATATTTGAGTACATTTTTGATGCACCAAATCGCTAAATATTTATGCATTGCTAAATCTTCGCTTAAAAGCATAAAGAGGTCATTTTTGTGTGTGCTTGCAATCTGCAACATATAGGGATGAGTGAAGTCCTGATTAGTGATGTTTTGCTGTGTAACTATAGATCAGAGTAGGAGTGAGAAGGAAGATGAAGACCTTCTCACAAACTGCAGAATACTGTAACAATTAATTAGTTTTTTTTATGGCCTACAATATATGCATTTTCTGACGTAAGTTTTTTGAGGCTGACATGTTTCTCATACTTTGTGGATAACTAGTAGTGAAACTACCAGTAGAGGGGCTGAGTTTAATGTAAAGGACCGAGAAATAGCTATGAAGCGTCACAAATTAGACTGACTGCAGGAAAATTACATTCAACAACATCCTGTGATTGCACTGAAATGATTCTTCACAAGGCTAAATTTAAAACAGATTTTTAAGACTCAGGAAATAACTACAGAAGGGTAAGAATGAGTGCAGGAAAATTACTTCCAGCAATGAGCAATGATGGCACTGAAAAACAATTAATTGTGACAGTAGATTTAAGAGAAGATTTTTTTTTACCTTTATTTTGAGATTGAGGGGCCACTGAATGTCTTCTATGAAAATAAATATTTGGGTCAAGAAATTGTTGGGTGTCTGCAACATTGCTATAAAAAGGATGAGAGCTTTCTTTCCAAGCCCAAATTTCCATATATAATCTATTTAGAATTCACTGATACCTCATTATCATCACAGACTAAATGAAGCAGAATGGTGTAGTAGCTTGGCGTGCATTATTCTGCTTCATGATTCCTGACCCTAAATTTAATTCAGTTTAACGTAGCTGTATTGTTACTGTCTTTTGCAAATTGCTTTGATGTCCTTGCCTTGCTTCTTCTTCCAGCACTGATTTATAGCTCTATTGTAAAACACTGTGTGGTGGGTTGACCCAGGCTGGGCATTAGGTGCCCACTAAAGCTGCTGTATCCCTCCTCTCCTTCAACTGTGCTGAGGAGAGAAAACATAACAAAAGTCTCTTGGTCTAGATGAGGACTGGGAGGGATCATTGACCAGTTACTGTCTGGCAAAACAGATTTGTCTTGGGGCAATTAGCTTAATTTATTACCAACCAAATGAGAGTAGGGTAATGAGAAATAAAACCAAACAACCAAATCTTAAAACACATCACCTGTGTTCCTCCACCTGCTCCCTTCCAGCAGCAGGGGATGGGAAATGGGGGTTGTGATCAGTTCATCTCACGTTGTCACTGCTGAACATGGGAAAAGTTTCCAGCAGCTTCTCACAGGTGCCACTCCTGTACCCCTCCCTCTACCAAAACCTTGCCATGAAAATCCATTGCCCATTGCTAATCCCTCAACCTGCAGATTGCAGGCACACACTGATCTCTCCATGCTTTTCAACAACAACAAAAAAAAACCCCATTAGTAATAAATACAGTACCAAGTCTTCAAAGGAAAAAAGAAACAGAACTCATGTAGGCTATTGCAAATGTTACTAAAAGCAAAATAATGACTTAGGAATTCCACAAACAATAGTCAGTGGCACCTTTTGTGGTTTTTTTTGGTTTCTTTTTGTTTCTACAAAACTATAGAATTCAGAGACTGACTTTAAAGTTATCATTCAGTCCTCAATACTCAATGATTAAACTCCACCACCGTGAAAAACATGTTGGCATATATTCTGTTTTAATTTTTCAAAGTAGCTTTTCTTCTCTTCTATCTTGTACAGAAAATAATGGAAGATCTTATTAATATGAAGATTGCCTCATAATATCAACAGGACTTTGTCTATAAGGAAAATTTTTAAAAAATCTTTACTTTCTGATTTTATCTGATTAAAATCTCTTTCAGTAAAGTGTTGGGATTCTTTATGTCGTACCTCTCAGTTTTGACATATACATAAACCATAAGGTGAATGTAAGTATTAAATTATAGAATTAAAGTGCTGCAAAACTGTTTTAATGCACATAATAATGAGGCCAAAGACCGTAAAGACAGCTACAACCTTCTTTTTATAATACATAAATTTGCACTAAGTTTCTCTAGAAGGAGAACTTGAGTATTAACTTTTGGTCAGTTCATATCTGGTTGCTTTCACAAAGTACATTGAAGATTATGAAATCCGTGTCTACTAAAATTCACAGTTAAAAATAAGATATGTTTAAATATCAAGTGAACATACAGTTACATACTCTACCGACCTTTTGCAAATAGCAATATTTTCTTGAGGTCCCAAACTATGGAAAAACACTGAGCACAGGCCACATTTTAATGCTAATAGCTTCCCAAAGTACTTATTCATGTGCTTAAATATTTAGTTGGATTACTCATTACATTTGGTGGAGTATTTTTAATTTAAAAGAGAAATAAGATATTTTTAATAAGAATAAGGAGGAGGGAAAGGATTAGTTCAGTACAATCTTTTTGGATAAAAACAATCAGAAATTAAAAATTGCTTAGTAATTCAATTTAGGAGTACTTCCAAGAGGGAGGAGTAAGATAAAGAGAAAAAATGGAGACATGATGGACAAAGACTTTTTAAGTAAAGGAAGAATAATACCCATCTAAGTTTAATCCTAGTGGTTCACCCCACCTTGGTATCTGAAGCAGGTGTGATAAACAGTGGTCTAGAAAGTCTCATTGACTATGAGCAGTTCTAGGAAATGTAGAAAAATGACTTGAAAGTAAATGCTTTCTTAGCTGACATCTTTAGCTAGATTAAATTAATGACTTCGCAACGTCATGGTGTGGTTCCTTAGGAGGAAAGGCATCTCTACACTGAAAAGTGAATGTTTGAAATGGAGTGAGGGAGAAAGGGGGCATGTTTCTGAAAAGTGTCACACTGACTAAAAACAAATTGATTATAAACAAACTACAAATTAAACAAGTAGAAATTATGGCATTATTTTCAATATAAGAATTTGTTGGTTTGGAGACAAAATGTTATATTTCATTTACATTTTTTCTTTTATTTTTTTTTTTTTTACTTTAATGAATATGCCACAAAATCACATTCAATGAAAGAATACTAAAAAATCCCCCCAACAATAAAGTGAAATTCTCTTTCACTTAAGACTTTTTCACAGTGAACATCCTCTTGCCTCTATGGCATCTTTGGACACTTACAAGTTTTGGATCCATTTATTACTCTGACCTGACTCCACATGCAGCAAACTTTCGACTCCATATTAATAAGACATACACACAGAATTTGAAGATAGACAGAATATCATTACATATATAAATAGTATTCTCTAGGTTCACCATATATCTTCAACAGTGTAAATCAAGAAGTTGCTAAACCCACTGTGTATCTAAACTACACTTCAGGGAACTGGGTCTCTGCTCTTTCTTCTCCTTCAGTGACATCAAAAGACAGAAATTTCATTCATTCCTCTCTCAGACAGCGCTGTGTAAATCCTCACAGACAACTGAACACGCATGGCAGAAGCCAGCCCCCATTTTCTGTACAAACAAGATCCTAACAAAGACAGTCTTGCTGGTTCCCTCACTGCAAACAGGCAAAAATAAGTGACAAAGAAGTGAGGGTAATTATTTTCAGATGCCTCTTCACTTTCCTGGTAAGTTACAGAAAATTGAGCAAGTGCCAGGAAGAAGATATTTCTTGCTCATAATCATTGTAAAAGGAAGCTGTGCAATCTCTCTCTTTCCCTGAGTTATTTTACCTGCAAGACCACAGACCATGAGAATGTTTCTTGCACCACTCAATCATTTACTTTCAGTTAACTTTTGTTGTCCCATCACATTTATCTCCAAAAACTCTTTTTATTAATAAACAGGCAGATTCTGCATTCATTGTTTGCAGTCTGCTCCTTGTGTATTTAAAAAGAGACAAAAGTGAAAATAAAGTACATGACTATACAATGTGAGAGAGATTACATCAATTTTGTCATTTGATTATTAAAAAAATAAGTGGAAAGGCAATTATCTGCCCAAATCCACAGACAATCTTCTACAGAAAATGTAGAACTGACACAAGCCCTGAATCCTTCATCGTATGAAAGGAAGCAATGTGTGCTGCTCGTTTTAACTTTCAAGTCTGCCTACAAGTCAGTAGGCAGATAAGTATTTCAGAATCTGTTATTGAGATCTGTCCTTATAATTTGCTTCAAAAAAATTACAGAATATAAAGATGAATTTCCTGTAAAAGTACTGATGATCTCTTCTGGAAGAATCTCAAAGAGAGCCTCTTGCTTTTTCTACAAGTAAAATCTTCAATACCTTTGAAAACCAGCACTGAAACCAATTCAAAACAAGTCTGTGCGTGAAAAAAATTGGAAAGACTACTTATAATATTTCAAATGCTCCATTTACTTTTATGATGCAGTCTTTTATTACTTGAAAAAGAAGGCAGGTGAATGGAAATAATACTGGGTTTGTCAAATGCCTGCATGCTTTTAAGAAAATCTCTCTTGGCTCCTTAGCCAATTTGTTTCAGATGTGCATAGTGGGAGATCCCTTGATTTTCTTTCAGCCAGCAAACAGAGCATTAAAAAAACTGGTCCTTACCCAATCTTTTTTGGGTAAAGACCATCTTTGGACTAGGTAACCATCCTCTGGTACGGATCAGGAAAAACTGCTCATCAGTACAGACACTGGACACCGTATGAGAAGATATAGATGCATGAATCTGAATATCAAACTCCTTTCTCCATTTCAAGAAAAAGAATCTTAGGAAACATGGCACATATGTAAGTGCTAAAAAGGCAGAAAACAGCACCATCAGGAATAGTTGTGAATGTGTCCCAGGGAGAAGCCATGTGGGAGAAAGTCATAATTTGCCTTCTCATGAACAGCCTTAGAGCTGAGATGATGCAGTCCAGAACAACTAACCTCTCTGGACATTACAGGTGGAAACTGGCTTATGTGCTCTGCTTTCAAATCCAAATGCAAAAGTAAATGAGCTTTACTACATGATAGATGTAAAAGGAGAGACTATTTCAGAAATAGGCTAAAGGCTTCACTCACATGACAGAAAGTTTGTAAAAGGGGATTGTGAAGTGACAAGCCTCTGATTTTGAATGCAATCACATTAACTCTTAGATCTTTGTTTTGGTTCTTGATTTAAATATAATTGCAAGCTCTTCTCAACAACTTATTTATGAAACATAGCAGAACAGAGATCAGTCCTGAAATCAGAACCCAGTGTTTGGGAGAGGATTGATAGCTTCTTACTCTAAAGTAATAACTGCAGTCACCACTTGCCATGGGCAGGCAGGTGTTCATCCATCTCCAGGACAGCAGGGCTCCATCACACATAATGGTGACTTGAGAAAACAGATGACATCACTCGCCCACTACCCTCCTCTTCCTGCAGCTGTTTATTCTGAGTATGGTGCCATGTGGTCTGTAAGACACCTTTGGTCAGCTGGGGTCAGCTAGTCCTGGCTGTGTTCCCTCGCAGCTCCTTGTGCACCCCCAGCCTCCCTGCTGATGGGGCGGCGTGAGGGGCAGGAAAGGCCTTGATGCTTTGCAAGCACTGCTCAGCAACAACCAAAACATCCTTGTGTTGTCCACACTGTGATCACCACAAATCCAAAACACAGCCCCATACTGTCTACTATGGAGAAAATCAACTCTAAGCCAGCCAAACCCACCACAAGAGTGCACAAGGACAGTCTTATTTAAGGCATAATGTGTTAGACAAATTTACAAACAATGTTTACATACACACACACACACACACACACACATATCATTGACAATATTAAAGACAATTGTATTTCTTTATTTTGCTAGTAGCACATATCTTAAGTCATGAAGTATGCAGCCCCAGCAAATTTTGATTTGTTTGTTGTTTTTTTTTTTGAGAATCACTGACTGCATTAAATACCCAGAAAAATTACACTGAAAATCACATCATAATTATCTTTGAGAATTATAAAACCAGATCAGATTTCTAAGCAAACAAAGAAGTAAGCAAACAAATCACACCACACTCATAAGAAATAGGAGGATATAAAAAGAGAGTTACCTCACGAACTACTTTAATCAGCTATGAATTCACCCTCTCTGAGTAGTTTTCTAAGCTGTATTGTTCCCCCTCAGGTTTATTCAAGCAACCTAGTTTCTTAGAATGTGAATAACAGAGCAGGGAGAATTTTGTAATCATTTCTTACAATTGAAAAATACTGTTGAAAAGCTTTATTTTTTTGTTTCATGTGTTCATTAGGATTGCATCACTCTGCTTTCAAGTTCTTCCTCCTTTTCTTCCTGTATCTAACCAGAAAAACTAAACAAAACTTAAAAAAAAAAAAAAAAAAGATTTGGCTCTCACTACTGAGTCTGTTGTCTAGTCTTGTTGACCTGAATCGTTAAAATAAATTTATAAGTTTCATATAAGAAATTAATTGTACATTAATTTCCAAATTACATAATTTGAGAAAAATTTATAAATCTAAACATCAAAAAAATAAATTGCATGTTTGTCCAAATCTTTCAGGGAATACTGAATAAGCAATTGATAATCAGTTGCTCATCCTTACTATACTCCTTAAAAAAATCAGCAGGCTTGGGGACAAACAGATTACCAATTATGAGGTAAGAGACAAGTGATTACAGAAACTTCTCTCCTTACATTCCCAGGCACTAGAGTAGCAACATCATCCCTCTTCTGGTGTACTGCTTCATGTGGAGTATTGGAGAAGAGACAGACCTAGTTACTCTTCACTTCCCTACAACTCAACTAAGTTAGTAAATCACTTCCTCCCTCTTTACAGCTGTATGACCATGCTCCATGTTCTGCTGGGAAGGCACAAGGAGGCACAGGAGTTGGCAGCATCCTGCCTTACTGTGAATTTTATTGTTTGACCAAAAACCTTTCTGAGATTAGTCATCACCTAGCCTTCATGTTATTTTTCCTGTTTCTTGGCAACTGGATGTTATACAGAATGTTTAGTCTTTCTGTGCCAAAGATTTGCCAGGTCAAAGCTCAGTCTCTATGTGTGTTTCCACTCTAATATGAACAAAAGCTGTATTATAATAAAAATTTAACACTATTGTATTATTCCCAGTGTCACTTGCAAGAGGTCTTCAATGTGTTACATCAGTCTGTAAAGTATTTCACTGAATGGTAACACTAAGTAGTAAACAGAAGATACAGAATTTGTTAAAAGTACCTGAAATTGCAGTGGGGAAAGTTAATAAAGACTAAATGGAATTTTCTAGTCAGCTTGAATTAGAATAAGAATTCTAATATATTTGCCTTAGCAGAGTAGCTTCCCAGTTTCCCAGGGAAATTCATGTAAAATTGGTATTAATAAAAAAATCAGAATTGTAGATCATATGAATTCTCTAAAATGGCAATGACAGATGGTATTGGCAATGAAAAATTAAAAATCTCCCACTATGTTTTCCAAATTGATAAATATTTTTATATACTTTAAAAATATTGTTTATTCTTCACATATTCTTTAATTGCTGGCTATTTTAAAAAGCTAAGAAATAACTCATACATATAAAGGCACTATTTTCTCATTTTATTTTAGACATTTGAGGTATGCTGTTTATATCATTGACACAGATCACTAGGAATGTACTAAAAGTTCAGAACACACAAACTTGGGTCCTGCAAACATAAGATGGCATCACTCCCTCAATGAGTTCAGCAGGGGAAGCACTTACGGTGCAGTATGAGCTCCCTTGTCAGCCGGCATTCCTTTGCAGTGTTCCAGAACACGGATATGTATTAAAGGCATGTAGGGACAAGGAATATTTTGGGGTAGTCTATTGATGTAGTATGACAAGAAGGTGAAAAGGGAGAAAAACTAGTGTTGAGGCCAGTCTTTTGGAAAACAGCTGAAGTAACAGATTTTACACTTTCTAGTGGAAGTTTGGATTAATTTTAGGGACTGAAAATCTGAAACGACTGCATGCTCCATGTTATGAAATGGCATTTCAGAAATAAGAAACAACAGAGAATATATGCCCCTCCTGTCTACTGTAAAAATTAACCCTATTGTGGCTAGAACCAGGACAGATCTCAACCTCATTTTATTTAAGTTATTATTAATTACAATAAAGATAGAAGGAGCAGGTATAAGGAGAATACTTCTCTTAAATGTCCAATGTTTGGATGACTGTCTTGCTGTTGCAGTTTCATTTCTATGTCAGAAAAGTATTTTTTTAGTGGAAAAATAAATAACTTTCAAGATAAAAGTCAGCTGAAGATCAAATAGTGTTAAGAAAATGCGAAAATGTGACTTATTACTTGAGTCAGTCTCCAGAATTATGGAGTGTTGGCTGCTCCCTTTATCAAAACCTTCTTCAGAGACCAGGTGAAGCAGTTGCTGAAATGGTTTGAAAAAGATTTAATACCATTGAGTATATTGAAGAGAAAATTGCTCAAGCTAAAGCAAAATGCTTTGTCAAACAGTTCCATCAGGAATTGAGAAACTGCATTTAAAAATTTTCATATGTATAGTTACGATTTAAAAAATAAAGGTTGTGAACATTTATTGTACTAGAATAATTGTTAGGTTCCATGTCCAGGTAATAGAAAAACACATCAGATTCATGCAGTAATTTTGTATTGTTCTGGATATTGAACTAACAATTGCTCTGTAAAAAAAAAAAAACAGATCTCAGTAGGAGTCTTGGATAAATAGACTATCTTGCAAACATCTTCTTCCAATATTACACATCTATGGTAAAGTTTTAATAACTTCCTTTGATGGTGAAAGCTTCAACTGTTCTTAATTTATTGAAAATTTAAGTATTATAAACTGTATCACAATCCTCTGTTGTAAAGATCTCAATTCTCTTTAGAAAAAGCATCTTTTATCTAATCTTTAATTTCTCTTGTTGGTAAGGAGTTCTTTGAAGTCAGTGTGAAGAGGTCTTACTTACTGACAGTAGTAGGAACAGAGTTGAGCCTAAAAACACCTATTTCTGATTTTTTTTCCCCCTCAGCATTTGGGTTTTTTTCCAATAATCAATAATTCTAAAGTTTTTTAGTGTTAGACACTACAAGACAAAATCCATTGCTGTAGTATTTCAAAGCAAATTAACTACTGATACTTGAATGTGGGTTATTGTAAACTCAGAAGCTAAAAATACTCTGCTTAAATTGCACATATATCCTCATTCTTAGAAAAGACCCAAACTTTCTCTTTAATTCTTTTCCAAAAGTCCAGGAGGAAGACCCAAAGGGACAAGAATAGTTTAACTTTATTGCAGTCTTTTCATCTGTCTTTATACAGAATTTACAACACATTTGTTTTAAAAAAATGCAAAAGTTAATAGTGTTATCAATATGAATTTGAAGAAATAGATGTGTCTGGAAGTAAGATTTTAAAAACATCTACCCTGGGCTGAATTTAAAGCCTGATCTAGTGAGACAGCTTTATGTTGCAATTTATAGAGCTCTGAGCTGATGTGTCTTTTTAAAATTGAAATTTCATTAATATTAGTACTGCAACCTTAATTTTGTTTTAAATTAAATAAATTGAGATTCCCAGCAGATACAAATGTGTGCCTTCTCAGCACAAATGAACACTGTACACTGTACTGAGTACTCTTAGTAGAGGCAATAAATAGATTTTAAAAAAGATTACCTAAGCTATAATTTTTGCTATAACAGCAGATTTCCTAAAAAGTAACAGAATTTTTCTAGTCATTGAGATGGTACTTTAAAAAGTCAGAAGGATATTTTGCAATATATAGTCTTCTCTTCTGGTGGGCGCAATTTTTTTTTACAAGTCTTATCTAAAAATGTCAGTAAAATTACTTTTTTTGGCCAGATTTAAAGCAGCCTTCTTCGAGGATATAGGGTGGGAAACTAAGGGATTATGGAGAGAAGTACTGTTAACAGGATTTAGTCATCCTGGAATGTTTGTTTTATATTTGTGTTTTTGCTAAACAAACAAACAGAGAAAAGGTAAGATTTTATAAGATTTATCAATACTGCTGCCTAATAGGAAAGCCTTTGTTACTCCATTTCTAACTGCAAGATGAACTGATGAGAAGGAATTCCAACCATCTCCTCTCCAGTGATATTATCTTCATAAAACTTACATTGTTATGAAAACAGTTTTTTTAAAACTATGATACTAGGTTCCTAAACATGATTTTTCCATTGTTTGTGTGAAGTGTATAAAATAATTATCAGTTATTATCCAAAATAAAGGAAGATAATTTTCCACTATATTTGATTCCTGACTGGAAATATTGAAAAAAAAAAAATTGAAATAGAATATAAAATTCCATGGAGCAACCTGGTGTGGAAGGAGGCTCATGGGGGGGTAGACAAGGAATGGGGAGAGACCACCTTTCTATAGAAAGAAAGTCAATTATTAAATCTGGTCTGTCTAACAATGCATCTGAGAGATGATACCAGCTGTCATTAAACTCCATCAAAGGGGGAAATATATCTTTTAGTCAGAATACCCATTGCATCTCACAAGCGAAGTGGAAGCAAACACAGTTTGAGGAGGAAGATTACCCCTGACTGGTTTCCTTTCTAAATGTTTGCAGTGGGATGGCCCTTTGTTGACTGGGAATGAGTCAGAAGAGCTCTGGCAGTCAATTCATACAGTGGGACTCTGCCTGAACCCAAAAGTTCCTTCCAAGGATTGTCATAAAGTAACTCATTATTTCTAGATATTGCCCAAACATTTTCTTTTACTTTGAAAGGGTTGCTTTTCAAGGATCTTGGCATATTACAGAAAATATTTACTGAAATTCTATATCTTAAGCCTTTTTAAGTGTAGATGTACATGCATTGTGAGATATTACAGCTGCCCTGTTTACCCAATTTATTTAGCAACTTCTTAACTGCTCAATATGCAGCTAATTAATCTGTCATCAGATCTATTCATTTTCTGACCTAACATTTATAATTTCTTCTTTCTTTCAGTTCAGTTGGGGGGTTTCCCTTGTTTTTTTCCTACATTTATCCAAAGATTAAAACAAATTGATAAAAATATGAGGATCTATTTAACTTTCATATTTCCCTGGTTTTGCATTTGACTTCAATTCTCTTTATAGCTAAAACCCCACAAAACAATCGAAGCTCTGTGGCTAGAGAACTCTGTGACCAGGTGTAATGGAAATTTGGGGTTGTTGAATGCAGATTGGGCTGTGGTGGATTGATCCTGGCTGCCAGCCTAGCTCACTCCCAGCTGCTCACTCACTCCATCTCCCCCAGTGGAATGGGAACAGGAAGACAAAAGTGAGCAAATGCATTGGACAAGATAAAGGCACTTTAGTAGCTGAAGGAAAGAAAAGGAAAAAATACCCAAGCAAAGTAAAGGAAGTTACTCATCATCTCCCAGAGGCAGACTAGTGCCCAGCCAGTCTCTGAACAGTGACCACCTTGGAAAATAAACCTGCCCCTTCTTCTCCTACCCGTTTTTTTCTTTTTGTTTTTGGTTGTTGTTGTTGTTGTTGTTTTTCTGACTTGTGATGATATATGCTATGGGAATACCCCTCTGGTCAATGTGGGCCAGCTGTCCCAGCTGTGTCTGCTGCCAATCTCTTGTCCGTCCTTCAGCCTAATCACTGGGGGAGGGAGAGAGTGGGAAAAAGAAAAGGGTTCGATGCCTTAAGGGCACATTTCAGCAACAGTTATCAACCCTGTTTCAGTCACAAATCCAAAACAGCACCAGAGAGGCTGTTGTGAAGAAAATCCACAGCCAGTAGCCTACCCCATGTTCATTCAGCTGTGTGCATTGTTCTTCACCCTGTTTACATATCAAACCATATTGAACCAACCAGAAGAGAAAATAGATTTACACATGATTTTCTGATGCTTTGAAAAAAAGTATTATAGAAGTCTCTGACCAGGTTTCAACCTTTTTAGGAATAATACTGAACATAAAGAGAAGCAGGCTGTAGAGATGGTTAAATGCCAACAGATTGTCACTGGCTATTTTCCCACAAGCTTTACTAGTAGCTGATTATGTTGAACAGAGTTGTATGGTTTTAAAACAATATAATTGTTCAAGTAAGTTTTGCTGCTTAGACTACAGATGTTTCATTCAGTGTATAATCGGGGCTAATAAAACAGTAATACTGAATAATTGGTCATTAGATTTGACTCAGCATACTTCTGTGTTTATAAACGCTCTAGATAGAGAATAAGCTTTATTCTCTTGAAACAAATATTTCAGATGATGAGGGAGGTGCTTTCTCTGATTTAATTTAATTTCTTTATTTTTTGTTCCATTTGAAGGTTGCTGAAGATCTTTCTAAGGACAGAGAAGACAGCCAGGACTCATTCTTTCAGTCCAAAACTGAGGAGAACAGACTATTTCACCACAACAATATGTGTCTTCACAGACATGTTGTAGAAATCAGGTGGGTAACACTTCTGGTGGATGGAAATTATTTAACCATTCACTGAAGACCAGTTTAGCACAGGAGACACATTCACTTACCTCGAGGCTGAATGCTGATATTTCTGATATGCTCTTAGACTGAGCTTTCTCTTGATTGTACCGGGCACTTTTGATTCAAAACTATTAGTAAGGTAGAAGAACACAGTAGACAAAAATATTTCTGCTTTTAAATTCATTTTGTGTTCAAAATGAACTGTTAGATATTACTAAAGAACTCATTCATTGTAACTAAATAATACAGAAGCAGTTTTTGTTTTTCTTGACAATATCAGAAAAGCCGAGGTCCTTCAGATCAGGTGCAAATGCAAGCCACTATGAATTCTACACCTGCAATAACAGAGTAAAATGTCCAGACTCTGTGAAAGAAATATTACATTTTTAATACATGGAAAGATTAAAATTGCAATACCCACTGAATTGTATATCTATAATGGGGGAAGAATCCAGACTTCCTGAAAGGGATATTACATTTTTAAATATATGGAGAGCTTAAAAATCAACAGGAATGACTCAAAACAAGCAATGTTTAGGTTCCCTTAAACTACACCTTGGATGCAACCATTCCCTATTTAAATAACTAAACTAATTGCCATATCAGTACTTGCCCACAACAAAAAGAAGGAGCATATGGAAGCTTTACTACAGAGCAGAGTAATTAAATTTGCCCACATTTTTAGATCCCCAAATTAAAATAATTCAAGATGTATAGAAGGATATAGTTTTACTATGGATGCTAAGAGAGAGTGCTGTGCTTCTGGCCTAGAGACTTCACTGGGAAACACATGCAGGTCTATCTCTTAAAGCTGCACCTTGGGATTTTTCTCAGATTTTGCCAAAGGAGCAGGTCCTTGGGGGCTGAGATCTCTCTGCCTGTTGACCGAGTGCTGCTGCACCTCCCTGCTACTTCCCCCCCTCGCTGCTTTAGAATATCCATATTCCCCATTTCTTCTGCAATCCCAATATCTGGTGATAAAAATCAGAAGTCCCTTTGGGTTTTTCTAAGAGATGATTCATTCTCTGACCTCCAGATATCAAAAGTGGAAATACACTGTTGTGCATCCCCCTTGCTACGTGCCTACTTATAAATCAGCTCAGAGAAGATATTGGCACTGCCTACAGAGACTCCAAATGGTAGAGTCCTGGTGTTAAATATTTATACTCCAAATACAGATTATATGAATACAAAATGAGTGCCACAAACCAAAATATTCTCATTTTGAATTGCTATTACAGTTTAAAATTAGCTCCAGAAACTTATGTAAGACCTGCTATCTCTTTTCCTCTGGCATTAGTGATCCAGGGAAGGTTTTATCAATCTCTGTGAGCTGCAAGGCTTGTGATATGGTTTAAAGGGAAAAATCATTATTCTGAGGATTTGGGGTCTTGGGTTTGTTTTTTGCACTTTTTTTTTTTTTTTAGCATTTGGACTACAGTCTCATTCCCAATACTTGATATTTAAAAAGATGTTAGTGTGTGCCCTAGCCAAATATTTCACAAAATATATGCTTTCTTTGAATGGAGGATGTTTTATTCACATGACAAAAAGTAATGTGCCCTCTCTATTTTCATATCTGAAATCATTAATAAAGGTATGCTTTTTATGATACATATTAAAAATAAAGAATACTTTTCTAAAGAGCAGTTTAGTAGAAAAATTCTACTACACCACAAAGTTCTTCATGTGACAATGCAATGACTCCTTATTAGCTGGCATGTCTCATTTCAAGTTTAACTTTTACAAATGCCGTTACGGAGGCATCTTTGGAGAAGAAAAGGAATCTTCTCCATTTTTCTTTCTGTTGTTAAGTATGAAACAAGGAGGATGAAAGCTCCATGTTCTAGAGATGGAGAAGTAAGCAAGGAAAAAAACCAACCAAACAAGAAAACAGAGGCTCAAAGCCTCTCCCCATAGCAGATGAAAATAGGCTCGTAGGCTGTACCAAAGCAGCGATATGCTCAGCATGATTTATGGACAGAAACTCTAGTTCTGAAACCAAATCAAACATTTTACTCCTGTTAGAAACCGCTTGGGAAAATCAAGGCTAGCATCCGTCTTTCACTGTGCCAAGAAGACAGTGCTGCCCCAGAAGGATTCCTGGAAAAGGCTGATTTGCATATTCATCACTAGAGGCAGCAAACTCACTCAGATGTGACCTCATCAGTTTGTGGAGAAGGGCTTCTCCTGTTCACTCCTCAACCACCTCCATTCCACTCTGCTCCTACTCAATCAGCTCACAAAAAAGTTCCAAATTACACAAAGCGGTCCACATGGCTAAACTGTGTCAGAAGTATGAAAGTCTGATGTAGCTTCTGAATGCACTATGTTTTAAACTATGAATTCTTCTTATTTTAAGATAAATTTTAATAAAGGTAATGTTCAAGATACGTAAGAAATATGATGTACAATTTTTTAACTTCAAAATTCAAATTTGCTGGTAACAGCAGCTATTTAAGAGCTGTAAATATGATTTGTGCTCATGCAGATGAGTTTTTTAAGGACTTAATATTTATACCACTGCAGTCTTAAGTTGCTCTCTTCTAAGTCAAATAATTTTGACTTCATACAGGTACCTTACAGGTCTTCATGATTGGTTTCTTTATATGATTCCATTTAGGACATCAGCCAATACAAGTGAGATTTAGATCACCAAAGTTACGGCTGGTACACACTCCTGAAATGTGAGATTCTTTGCAACAGCAAGGACAGTTAATGAAAATCATGTTATTCACATTCTGGAAAGCAAAAGAAACTTAAAGCACAGACTGTAGTAAATAATAGAATAAAGAAAATATTTTGGAAATACTGCATTCAAAGTCTTTGTTTTTATCTTACTTTTCAGTATCTGTGTCAGTTTATTAGATGAACCTGACAATATTTAATAAAATAATATTTAAAATAAATTAGATGGAATGTATATTTTGTGTTAAATTTGATCTTTTAGAGAGGAACAGGATAAGTATATTTAAAAAGACACCAAAACCCACCTCATCTTCACATATGATTTCAGTCTCAGAACATTTTCTGAACACAGCCTATATTTCATCATGAAGTGAATTTATGGTTAGAATAGTGGTTAACAGCTACTAATAAAGCAAAGCTAATAAATATGATTGTATCAAAAAATAAAAATAAAATAAATTCAAATTGCTTCAAAGAAAAGAAATTCAAGTTGCTTCAAAGAAGTGCAGACAACAGCTGTTTATAACAATTTCAGGTGTGATGTGGTGCAAACCAGTGTCCCTCCCTTCCACCAAATCACTATTTGGGCTTTTTTTTCTGAAGTCTTTACAATGCTGCACTTGTTCTAAGTTTTTCTAAGTTCTAGAAAATTAACACCATCAGGGTATGGTTCTGAAAATGAAGGGTTTCTGGTTTTCAACACTGAAGCTCACCACAGCAAAACTTAGAAGACTTAGAAATATTGCCTTATATTTTTTACAGTTACTTAAAGCTTTGGGAAATACTACTCTCAGGGTGGGATTTCCCTGGTAAGAATCTATCTTTGATTGACTATTATGCACATACATGTATACAAATACATACATTTATGTATGTATATATAAATTTCTAACAAAATATTCCCCTCTTCAGAGAAGGTAGAAAAGAAAAGGTTTTGTTTTTCTTAAAAATATGGGTCTAATATTGTTTGTAGAATGCTAGTTTTTTGTTGTAGGAAGTAACACAAAATTTGTCAAAGAATTCATCCTGATGTCAAGAAGATGCTTTCACTGCCTTTCTGCAAGAGATGCTAGATTTCATTGATTCCTGAGTTCCTAAAAGATATCTCAGAATTTCTCACAGTCAAGCTGTCTAAAGATCCCACTTCTACTCCAGACTTCCCAGAAGGGCAGACAACAAGTTTGAGCTTTCCTGAAATTTTTCTTCTCTGCTCTGGGAGGCATTATGCTACAAGACACCAGAACTGAGAGTCTGGTCTTCCCTCACAGGTAAGGAAGTATGCGAGAAAAATTGTCTTCTTACATGTAAGTAAATAAGAGGCAGAACTCAGGACAGCAGAAAAGAAAGATAAAAAAGGACTCTTTGTGTGTGGGAATAGAAGTAACACTCTCCACAGGCAAAGTGAACATTACTGCAGTTGCAAGAAATAAGAGAATTGGTAAGAGTAACTCCCATCTTCCTCATTTTCTATACAACAGGTGAAGGTACTCCCAGTCACTTTTGCAGATACACTCAGGAGAGCAAATGCAATTATTGGGAGATCTATTTTGAATCTAAGAATATTATCAAATGCTGCCGAGTCCTCTGGAAAACAAAAACACCTTGGGCTTCTGTAATTAGCATTCACAAGTAATCATTTCTTGGAAATTTGGGCATTATCCATGTACTTCAGTTCCAGGTGTGCAAGTAGGTATAATTTCACATTTTTTACAGAGGGAATACAAAAATATATACCTTAACATCTGCTAAATAGTTTGGAAAGAGAAACTCTTAAAAAACAAGTAGTTATGTTTTCTGTTCAAACCAGAGTGGATTTTAGTAAAGAGGTCATTTTTTCAATAACTGATTGATGTTTATGAAAAGTAATACTGAGTAACTATGCATTCAGTGAGAGAACTAGGGACATTGTGACAAAAGAGTAGAATGAGAGCTTGTAGTTGAAATCTGACTTCTATAGTCATGTAGGATCCAAATTAATGTTATATTGACAAGAACAAAAATTACATCTTTCCTAAAATTTGCCTTATTGATCTAGCACTTAAATACCACAAAGTTCTTTCAGAATAGGTAATCTTTTATGTAATATTCATATACTTTAGAGAACAATTATTCCCACTTATATTGAGTACTGTGTGGCAATAAATCTCCTTGCAGCACAATTTCTATAAGCTGTGTTCTATTCCCCAGGGTGCCTGAGAAGTTGAAAATTTAGAAAATTTATATTTTGCCTGGCTATTAAAAGACATGCTGCCTACCAGTCAGTATGGAGATAATATCTGACAGCCTCACCATGATTCAGGTATTCAAATGAAAGCAAAGTTAGTTCAAAGATTCTGAAAAATACTGCCAGAATTTGAACAATTTGCAATAGCATAAATCAACAATTTATTAATTAGTTATAAGAATCTGCAAATATTTACTTAGGTTTATCTCCACATAATTCCTTCAGGAATTATTGTTTGAAGTTGCTCATTAATTTGTATTCATAGGCTACCTTCAGCAAAATAAAATATTTTTAAATATGAGACAAAGAATGGATAAATATTTTCTCATGAGTCCCTGCTAAAATTTTGCTGATATACACAATTATATACTAACTCATTCATCCTTCAAAGGTGAGGTAGTTCATGTGTAGGCAGAGTCTCATTAAACTATTTCACCAATGAAAGGTATTTACTTCCAGAAATTCCCAGTGCACTGACTAGGGACAAACTTTTCTATTGCATACCCTATGAAAAACATTCTTCAAACATTCGCTATTAATTCCTTGGGGGTTTGATGGCATTTCTACCAAACATCTTCAAGGACAAATATTTTGCCCTGAAGAAATCTAACTTTCTGGCACAATGGTGAAAGTTAATGTAGTTGACAAATATAAGGGATGTGTCCTCAATAATGAGAAATGAGCAACTACATATTAACAAATAAGGAAATTGTGTGACAAAAAGTCCCAAATTGCAGCTCCTGAACCCATGGTGGCAGCCTGTTTGCTGCTCCTTCTTGAGGGCTTCTGTTTCTCACTTCCATTGGCCAAATCACACAGAAGGTTATGCAAGAAGCTTAAGAATAGTATTTCTTTATAATGAATGAGAATTTAATAAAGTCCAAGAATAAACATAGAGTGCAGTGACATTTTCAACACTGAAGAGTGTCCTGCCCAGTCTCCAGCTCCCACTTGCAGAGGGAACAGCTTTCCCACAGGAGCAGATGCCTCAGATGCTGTTGTGCTCTTAAACCAGAGCTAGACACTTAGGTCTTTGTGTGTGGACTGGTCCAGAGGTCTCTCTGAATTCCCTTAAAACCTTAGCATATGGAAGCAGGGAT
The DNA here is from genome assembly GCA_035583185.1 of Anabacerthia variegaticeps. Lineage (NCBI taxonomy): Eukaryota > Metazoa > Chordata > Aves > Passeriformes > Furnariidae > Anabacerthia > Anabacerthia variegaticeps. Next base: position 40,148,924 of record JAWWEW010000041.1, on the reverse strand, counting down.
ATTTTTCTCTTTTCTATCCAGTTTACAATGTTGAGCTCATAAGGCTGATTTATGCTAGAGTAAATGAAAAGAGCACTGGTCATACAGTCCTACAAAGCACAGTGATGTGCTTTATGTAATTTTTGTGCTCTGCCACTCTTGATGTCCAGTCTCTAAAAGGCATGTGGTATCTCCATTTTTGCTCTTTGTGGTAATAAATTTGTTTATAGTTTTTTTAGTTGCAACTACACATATTATCAAGTTCAGCTGGATGCTAATAATTCTTAAATGGATGCAAATAACAGCCACTAGAGATTAAACGCAACCAATACCTTTATTTTACCATTAGCAATGTTCAGTAAAGTGTGTGTAATTCAGTAAGATTTTAGAAGAAGTAGAGACTGAAGGAAGGATAACGTTTGAGCTGTATAGGTAAGAAATGGCAGTGCCCTTTGTGTGGGACAGCAGAAGTGCTGTACCAAATGAAGTATTTGCTCTAACTAACTGGCCTGGAGAATGCTAATGGCTCTGTCTAGTTCACTTAATTGTTCAGAGGAGAAATACCATTTTGAAGCTAATCCCCTGCTTGTGTCCATTTACCATGTGTTGCTTGACTGCTGAGAGCAGATTTAGTATTTGTGAAATATATTTTTTTCAAAGGTAACTAAATCAGAAGCTCTGCTCTCTAAGAGCATCAGTGCTAATGGGGGCATTATGCTCTGAACCAATGTGCAGGTTCCACCACCACAAGGTCTTCCATCATGTACTTAAAGAGTTCAACCACGTGAGTAGCTGAAACAGCTCAAAGAATGGGTTGAATTGCTCGGTCGAGATTGAATTTAAACTGAAATAAGCCCTGTGCTATCATATGGAGGGAGTGGGAGTAGCCACAGTTTCAGTCACTTCTGCTTATTCCTCCTTTCCCATTGTGCTGCATTGCCTACTAATATTTATTATTTAAATAAACTTTGATGATTTCAGAAAACCAAAAGTGGAGACAATCCTATGGCTTTCTTTTTTTTTTAGCAGTGGCAGAAACTTCAGCACGAAATCCAGCATTTCCTTTCCTCATTACATCTTGCAATAGATAGTCAAAACTAGTCCTATACTTGCTGTTACAGTTAAAAAGTGTATTGCAAAAAGATCTGGAAAGAATATGGAGTCAGTTATTAAGACTTTTCTCTCAGATATACTTCAAATGTTTCTGGATTCTGATAATCAGAAATAAGGGTTTTTTTGGTGTCTCTGGCTACTTATGAAATAAAGATGAGGAAGGCAAGGTTGCTTTCTGTGCACTGTGGCTTCAATAATGGTTTAAGGAATCATTTTAAGAATGGATACTTGGAAAACAATGGCCATTACTGATCCAGAAATTTGATTACAGGATAGTGGATTTATAGAAATATCAAGCTGCAAGAAGCCTCAACAAAGCCAATATCTTTGTATTTATGCAACAGTAAGATCCAGCACTGGTAATAGGGAATATAAATATGAAAGCAACTTCTACAAAGTCACTGCATAGCACTTTCTGTAAGTTCTGCATATATTTTACCTACAAAGTATAGCTGTTGTTAGCTGCAGATCTTAAAAAGTGTTGGCGTTAGTAATGACAGTGATAATTTTTATTAGGGTAAAAAAAATATAATTTCTATAAAACCTTTCCAATAAAGAAAATATAAACTTATATACTAGTATTTTTTGGTGTGAATTTGCCTGTTATTTCCTATATAACATCTTATTTTTCCTCAGAACAAAAGAAAAAAGTCCTTCATAATAAGACAGTCTTTTGCTATGAAAAATAATCCAAATATATAAAGTATCCTGTATTTTACAAAATTACAATATTCTGTATATGAAAAGAGAAAGGTGAAAAGAGGACTCAAGGAGTTTGCATGCTACTGAAAACCCTTTCAAAATCAAAGAGAAGACAGATAATTTCATGACCAGGAGCTAAATCTTCTCTTCTGCTAGTCCAGCCAGTGTTGGTTAGATAAGGATTGCCTACGTTTGTGCTCTCATTAAAGTCACTAGGAATTAGCAATTGAGGCTGAAGAGTCAAATGCAAGTCACTGGTCCCTCTGAGCAGTAAGTATGACTATCAGAGGCAGATGCAGCCACATGGAACAGCCACAACTCCTGTATTACTGGGGAGGCGAGTGGTGTGGGTGTGAGGTGTGTTGCCTGGGTGAGGGACATGCCTTGAACATCTCTCTTCTGCCATGGCAGGTATGACAAATATGGAGAGAAAGCAGAAGAGTGCTTTCATACAGGCAGACCGAGTCACAGCTGAGATAGAAGACTGAGCTTGCAGGAACTGGCTTACAACTCCTTTGAATCCTGAAATATTTTCTTTTTCTATTCACCAGCACTGCTCAATATTAGGTGCACCATAAAGGGATTTATTGCCCTCTGGAACATCTGATGATCACTTCCATAGTTAATAATAAGATCTAGTTTTAGTCAGAGTTTTCAGTGATAACTCTGAATCCTTCACAAATGAGGCCTCACTGTCTGCATTTTATAAACAGGAAAATGGATGCACAAAAATGACTTTGTTCAAGTCATCAACATCAAAGCTGGGAAGGGATATAAACTAGGAATTTTTCCACTTTTGCTTTATTCAGAAAAATGGCTACGCAATATGTGCATTAGATGTATCTAAGGGCTGAGACAGCAAAATATTCATTGGTAATTTTCCTTAAATTTCATGGGAAGAATGGGCTTTCCTTTCCTTGTTTTATGCTTGTTGAGAAGTAAGTTTTTATCAGCAGTAGGGAATGAAGGTTTTGTTGAAGAAATAATAGCAGGCTGATGGTGGACACAGTGTGGTCCTTCTCTGGTCTGCATTCAGCCCAGCAGGAGCACCAGAACAGCAGCATTCGCTCACTTATAACTGTGTGTTAAAATATCAGTTAAAGTTTTTATAATTTTTTTTTATTATTTTTTTTAAAATTGGTTTTTCAATGCATCCTGTCAGTAGCATGCAAACTCTTTCAGTCCTGTTTCCATCTCTCTCTCTTTATACACTGACTGTTGAAATTTTGTAAAATGCAGGACACAAAATCTTTCCAACTTGAAAAACAAGAGTTCTTTTTTGTTGCATTTGTGTGCCATCATTATAATATTCAAACAATGTTCAGCAAATCAAACGGTTGCAAAATAATGTTTGTGTACTGTACATTTGCCCTGTGTTATGCATATTTTTTTGTTTCCTTGTAAGTTGTCACTACTTCAAGACAATTTTAAATAAACCCCAATGCATGTGCAAAACTAAAATACTTGATAAAGAACAAAGCACTTTGCTATTTATAGGCTCAGTCCAGAAGATATTGCAACAGTCTTTGCAAATACTAACCACTTTGCAGCTGTCAGTACTCAATCAATGTTTATTTATTAATAATGAGAATTTGAGAATTTTTTTAGTTATGTGCCTTTATAGTATTATGGAAGTTGTCATGCTTTGAGTCTAATATGCTGCTCCATGTTTTGGAGTTTATAGACCTTGTAATTTATATACAAGGAGAAAATAGGAATAACTCTTATGGCACTTGCTTTACATTCATCTCCATTCACCATTATTCTAAACTATCTAAAAAGACATATTCATGGCTGTGTCTGCCACTTTCTTATTTAGGACCATTGCCTTTGTTTCATTTTATGGCCCTTCTCAATCTTTCAGACTGAATTTTAAGAAATATTTACTTGCACCTGACAGTCTTAAATTTCCTCTTAGAAACTTTTAGATTCTGGCATTTGTAGCTTAAATGTATCCATTAGTTCAAAGCATAGACATAAAGAAATAATGTCATAAGAAAATAATGTCTCTCCCACTAAAATCAGCTGAAAATATTTATGGAATATTTATTCATAAAAAGAAAAATCTGAGAGAGAACAAGGGACATATGGGCATTAATCAAAGTGACATTTTTTGCCCTCTGATAAATATTGCAGGAGACAAGCAACTGGAAGTTAGAGCACTCCAAACCAAGAAGAAAGCTCTTATCCTAGAGAATATGTACTGAGTGTTTAAAGTGTTACGAGCTATTTAAAGTGTAAAGCCACTTAGATGCACAGATGTAACATTTTCTTGGAACCGAACACTCCATGAATCATGCAATTAATTCCAATAAGGGAATAGAGTGTCTGTAAAATTCCATAGGGAATTAACCAATATTAAGTATTTCCAAGATTCAATATTTTCTTGCTGATTTATATACTTAACCTTTGAAGAATTCGTTGCTTAAAGCCTAATGCAATGTCAGTGTTACACGCTGGTGGTTAGTAAATATTTTAAATGGATTTTGTTTCAAACCATACCTTATGTCTATATAGTGAAAATTGTGAGTGAAATTAGAGGATACAGGGACAAAATCTTAATATTTGAACAAGTTTCTTTAGTCTTCTAGATCAATTATCTTCAGTAGTTATTGTATGATGGGAATTACCTATGGAAATTTATATACATATATATATATACACACACACGTGTATACCAAGTCAAGACATTACTCAAGTTATCCTTCATTTTAAGAATCCTTAAGACCGATTCTTGACTAAGTGTTATGAAGGGCTGCTCTGATGGGGCTGAAGTCCCTTCGTACATCTTTCACCTTCCCATCTCTCTCTTTTAAAAGGCGTCGCTGCATTCTGCAGCTCTCAGAGTAGTACTTGTGGGTGCTCCTTATGGGTCCTGGCCCTCTGACTTTGTAATGTTCAGTCTTTTGGAAAAAAATCCAGGAATTCTGAGGACTGCAAGTGACAAGGAGTGAGGAAATTTGCTGCCTTGTGTCACTTGTAAGTGGTAATTGAACTGAGACAAATCTGCCTGTAAGTTTATTTTATAAGTTGTAATAATGAGTTAGTTTCTAATCAGTAACTATTAGTTAGTGTAAAAAACATGATGCATGCTCAAATTGGAATAAAGAACCTTTATAATGCAAATTGTTAGGGATTGTAGATTATTAGCTTATCTTCTAATATCTTTACATTTTATGCAGTTACCTGAAACAGATAATGTGTGGTAAGTATTTTAGGTGAAACGGCTAACATGTAAGACATTTAACTGACTTTGTACTACATGGCAAACAAAGAGGTACCCATAAATATTGGACCTTAAAAATCTTGTTAACAGGGGTAGAGAAAATGTGCAGGTAGCTCAAAGACTGTAAAAACTGGAATATTACTATAACAGTAAAAAGCAGAACATATAAACAAAATATGTTTTCCAAATCCAAATGTTTTTTCTTGTGAGAATACCCTATCTGACTCCCTAAATGGTGAGCTATGTTGTTAAAATGAAGAAACGTTGCAAAGTTACTGGAACCACAGCCTCAAAAGACACTCAGAACACAAGCAATACAAAAAGAAAATAAAAAAAATTGCAGAGCACAAGTGTATACTTATGATTGGATTGTAAGAAATGATTAGGGGTTGTGACAAACAGAAGAACTGTCACTTTCTGAAAATAAATATGTTTCAGTAGCAAATTAGGGTCCCTGAATTTGCAGTGCTCATTTCCTACTTATTTTCTTCCAAAACTTGATTCATAATGATTTCCTGTAAGAAGATCCCTGAAGAAGAGAAGTTGTTTTAGCTTTAAACCATAAAATCCTTATATGGCAGCTACCATTTTATTGACTATGGCTGCTGTTTGTTTTTTTCTGTGGCATCTGTGTTCCTCTAAAACAATAGCAAGCTTGTTTGACGTGAATGGTGACTATGAAACACATTATTAAAATTTCCTCTTTCTGTAGGATAGCTTTCTTTCGAGGATTTTTACTTTCTCTTGAAGACCAGTGACATGATATTCAGCTGGTGGAAATCAGCAGAATTCTGTGATCTTCCTCCAGAGCTGTAAATCAAAGCTATTTGGACAAGTAATAAAACTTACTGGTTTTGCAGCTCAACACCTACAGGGGTTGTTACATCACTAGTAAACAAGATTTCTGCTTCAAGGTGTTTTCAAAATACTTCTGTAAAGAAACAATAAAAAGAAGCATGAATTGGAAGAGAGAGCATTCCCTTCCAAGAATTCATGCTGTTCCTGAAACATATTTTCTTACTGTTTCGATCAAGTACTTCTTATGTGCACTTCTACAAGAAACTGCAGAATAATGATGTTGTCTTGTATATGTCAGCTGTCAGTATGGATGTAAGCAACTACGGCTCTGATGTTCATGAGAAGTGAAGAGGCAGAGGGTGAATGAATGATTTGCACTGGAAGAAGTGCTTTTGGTGTCATCTAGCTTGTCACTGCCTCTTGACCTACTCTGCTGCTTTCCGGAGTAAAATTCAATAAACTGGTGTCAGTCAGTGTGTTCTGTTATTCTTAAATCATACAGTTGATATGAACAGTAAACGAGAAATAAAAAATTAAAACTGAGCATCATTCTGATTTCATACTGGTGTTACATCAGTGTATCTCCAAGAGATGCAAGGAAAGAGGACCATTTTTTTAAGCACTGAGATATGACTCAGAAAATGTGGGTGAAATTTCCAGTTTCTCAGATTTTTTGTCACTGCGAGAAAGACATTGCAATCTTAATATATATTAACTTATTCAACCTATTACAGAAATAATACTGTAAGGATTATGTGGGGATAAACTCACTGTTTTTTCAAGAGTTTCTGCAAAACAAGTAAGAAATGTATGTCATTAGGATAAGACCTCCTCTGAGCTCCTCAGAAATACCTTGGGTTTGGCAGCTTCAGTTTAGAACAAACATGTAGGAACTGAATGTGCAATGATGTGCAGTAGAAATGGGAGGATCAAAAAATGTTGGAATGCATAGACTTTGCTGTATTGTATGCTGAAAACTTGGTGAGTCAAGTAGGATAAACAGAAGTTTTGGGTGCATCTGTGAGGTTCTTCGGGGAGCTGCTGGCCACCAGGCAGCAGCAGAGTGGCAGCCATCACTCATGCAGAAAAATAGGCAACAAGAGAAAAAAAGATGACTTCTTGGAGTACAAGCAAGATTCCAGCCACAGGCAACTCAGAAATCAGGAAATCTTACTTTGTGAGCAGCAGAAAATGTGTATTCAAGGAACGTGTTAGGAACAAATCAACTTTTCCAAGACCTCACCGGTGTGATGAATGAGAAACTCTGGTGTAACCCTCATGAACAATTTAGGTGCGACTGTAAATATTTTCTCAAATGCATATAAAATTTTCTTAGGTGTCTGAGGTTTATTTGAGGTTATGATGATATGGGGAATGTGAGGGAGAAGAAGAAAGGATTATTCCTGTGATCTCTAGGCTATTTCCCTGACAACGCCTCAAATTTGAGCTTTTCCGGGTTGACCATTTATGAAATTATTTCTCTTCCTTGATTAGATTGATGTGATTGCATTCTGTTGGGTTTTTTTCACGTTGAAAGTAGTGGGTCCTGGGAGAATTACAGCTGATGTGCCCTGATAGAAAATCTGGCAGGGTGAAAAGATGAAAAGCCTTAAAGTTGTAAACATTCCTTTCAGATAGAAAGAACTATATGTTGTGCAAGATGAGGGAATTTCAGAATAATTTTAATAATGATACTTCAGCATTTACTTTCTGTAGTGCTTATTAATTTCCTTAGAAAAACTACATCACATCAAGTTTATCAATAAGGTATAAAGAAAAATGTTCAAGTTTTTACATGGGAATACATTTAACAATATAAAAATTTTCCCTAAATGGCTGCCACCACAATTGAGCTTTATCTTTTCTTTGATTTTCATGAAGATTACAATAAAGACCTTTGCTTGATGTCACAGAGTTTTATGCAAGTCATGGACCCCATTTTTGTAAAAGAGGCACTGTTGTTTCTTTGCTATCTGCCCTTTCAATTTGAACACTCTCTTTGCCATTCTATTAAAATAAATAGAAAACTCTTGCCATTAGCAACAATGGGGACAATAAATTATATGGCACATACAGTTTTGTTTCTGGCCAGTTGTGATGAGGAAATAATATGATAATTATAAAACAACAACAAAAAAAATCATCAGTAGCAAAATGAAAAATCTAGAAAGGAATATTTCAGTGTAAGATTTTATATTAACATCTGTATTGGAGTACCAAGTATATAAAAATAAAAAACAACTTTCCTTCTGATATCTCCTTTAGGACAGAACTCCTATTTAAGACTCAGCAGAAACTTGTACTTTCTGGTTTTCCCCATATATTCCGCATCTGTGATCATTGGTGTTGAGAAGTACATAATTAACTACAACACAGCTCTTTCCCCTGGCTTATCATGGTTAAATCTTAGATTCACCCTTTGAACCTTAAATGTACCAGGATTAAATGCTTCTTTTTGAAGAAAGAATTGTTTGCACTAGAAAACAGGTGGAGTGTCAATAATATATTTCATTGGGCTAGCACTGCATATTGTTCCCAGATGTTTGTGTAATTTTTTTTAGTTGCAAATGTGAAACATAAGTACAGTTTATTACCTAGGGCTGCTTGCATAGGAGTATATTTGGAACACAAACAGTAAATGGACTGAGAGAGATTGTTAACAGATTGCTCATCGTGCAGCTGTTGTCAGGTAACAGACAAAGGTGTATGTTTTCAGCATGTAAGTTCATCATAAATCAAAATTGAAAACTAATTTAGGCAAGCAATTAAAACTCATGCAATATTTACATCCCCCTAGAATGAAAATATTGGTTCCTAATTCCTTTCAGGTGTGTATGGCTTTGCTTAACTGTAAACCTCAGGGAGAGTCAAAGTACTCAATGCTTTTTGAGCCAGATTGTTTCTCAGCTGAAACTGAGCAAGACAAAATGCAAGTTTCTATTTCTGGAAAATAAAAACTATTTTATTTTTTTTAATGTCAGGATCTCGACTGGATCTAATCAGAAATAGAACAAAGAAATACAGGCTGATTACAAGATGATTTGAGGCCATGAAAGTAACAATACCTTCCCAAAATTTGAATTCTATATATAATTCTGTTCAAGAAAAATGTTAGAATTGCATAAGAAAACAAAAAGATTGCTAAGCTGATAAGAAGAATGAAATGTTTTCTATATGGAGACTTAAAAATGCTCAAGTTCTTTGCTTTAACAAGTTCAGATTGAAAGGAGATATCATCATTGCATAAAATATATAAGGACAATAGCAACGGGAAGGGAAGAAAATCTTTACACTAAGAGCCCAGACTAGCACCAAGGCGAAATGGCAACAAATCAACCAAGAACAAATTGCTCCAGAAACTAGAAAATGTTTTGGAACACATCTAAAATGAAAGTCACGGGCACAAAAATTGCTATTGTTTCATGAAAGAAGATCATGTAGCCCCGCTATCCCTGACAGCAAATTGCTGCACTCGGTCTCTCTCAGGAGGGTCATTCTTTCCACCCTTATGTCTTCCAAGGTCCATCTGTCTGAACACAACAGTAAGAGTCAGTTCTAGGTTTCTAGTGAACTAGGACAAAATTTAAACAAGAAGTTTATATACTTATTTACTTGCAACCAGATTAATCCTGGTGTGTGAAGAGGACAGATGGCAATAAAGTAAAATTTGCAACCATGTGCATGCATGTGCACTATGCACATACACATATTTCTGCATAGTTGCTTAGCTCAATGGACAATAATTCTTCAGCTGATTTTTATTACCTGGGAGCTATTTAAACATATATGGATTATGGAAGCAGATGTCCCCAGAGATGTCTAAAATGAGGCAGACACTGTTATTAAATCACACATATGTCCCCTAATTCTCTTATTTAAAAATAGAAAAAATAATTATTGGTAAACGAATTGAGGGCTCTTCATAATACCCACAAATAAACTTGCCAGTCATTTACAAAGAAAGAAAATGTATAATGGTATCTATCATACAGAAATGAATCCACTGAATTTTCTTAGTTAGCAAAAATTAATTTATGTTTCACTGTAGGAACCTTTGCTCTGACTCAAACAGAAAAGCCCCACCACCACAATTAGAATTTTCCCATCCAGAATAAGCATCCACAAGTCTTTGTGTATTAACACTCTCTAATTTACAGTTCCATTTTGAAAAACAGCAGAAGCAACTGGACCGTGGAATAAATTATCAAGGGAAGTGGTCATGGCAACATCACTTCAGAGAGTGAAGTCTGTGACATTAGCAAGGATGGCTTAATGAACTGCTGTGCCAAATGTAGGTCGAGCTCTATCGCAGAGATAGTTGGATTATCTGACCCTGAAAACAGAGACTTCAGTTTCTACCAACATCAGCCTGCACTTACCCTTTCCCACAGCCTTCTTTTCTCATTCACAGGCTCTTTCCAGCTGGGGGTGATTGCCAGTGGTGGGGAATGCCTGTGTCTGTGCTGTATCCTGCAGCCCAGGAGTACCAGCTATTTGGGTTCCTGATTGCCTCCACTGCCTTCAATGTCCCTGGAGAATCCTCATTTCTTGTTTTGCCCCAATGAGAAAGCCATGCACAAAACTCACGAGCGCACCAGTCTGACAGCCTGCATCTGCTGGTGCAGTAAAGTAGATGAAGCAGGTGGCATCCACACTTCCTCTCAGGAATGGGAGTTAGAATGTTGGAAAAGGGTTGTACCTACATGACAGCCCATTTAGTTAGAGTAGATGTAGCTAATACCAAGAGTAGCTAATACCAATACCATCACCACAAAGTTTTTGTTTCTGTCTTTGGTTTTGTGTTGTTGTCCCCAGTGTCAAATTGATTGGTGGTATTTTTTAACTTTTGTATATTTTGAGGTGTTTCAGCTCTACACATGCAGAGGTGAGTGCAATCTCAGTATCTGGATGCAGTACATGATACAACGTGTGAATATATTCTTTGTGAACCTAATATTCCCCTTGGCCTCCTTTTTAAAACTTTTCTTTGGGCCAGGGAGCTCCTCAAAGGAGAAATCTCTACAAGAGTTTCTTTTTCTCTCTTTTTTTCTTTTCTTTCTCCAAGCTTCCATTACTGACTAGAGCTGAAGACAAGATAGAGGCTGAGTCAAATTTTAGGTCCTGAGCCAGTACTGTCACTTTGTTTCATGCTCTACTCTTACCACAGAATCTCATCACAGGATTCAAGCAGAATTTAGTTGCTTCATATTTCTTTAAATTGATGAAAATTTTAATACAAATTACAGCATTCCTGAAGCCACAAAAGGGTTATTTTACTGAAGTATAGTGTTAAAAAGAAAGTCTTTGCATGACATTGGCGACAATGCATTTTGTAGCTGAAGACTATAATTACTGAACCTCTTGTAGTTTCATAATAAAAACAATAAAAAAACCCAAACCAAACCAAAACAACAAAACTCCTGTCCACAGAACATGGAAATTAAATTCACAGTTCACTGAAATGAAAAACTACCTTGAATCTTTTCCTTCCAGACTGCCTTCTTGATTTAGTAAGTTCACTCACAAACTGTGTCCATGAAATGTGAAACATGAAAGGCTAGAGAGGCTGAAACTTTCAATAAAAAAGCCATATTCATCACAATAGCAGAAAAGATTCATTCCACATGAAAGTAAAAATTAAATATATATCTCCATATGTTGTGATAGGTACTGGTCTGAATGAGGTACTATGTATAAAGGACTGAGTGGACTTGGGCTACACGATTATATATGCGTATGACTGTTACATTTATTACAGATATAAACAAATCAGACTTCTATATCCTTTAGTTTCCTGAAATGCAGTCATGACTTCAGCATGCAATTTACCTCACATATAGCCACAGAGTAGTATTCAGTAACTGCTTCCTATGGGCAGGCAGGTGTTCAGCTATCTCCAGGAGAGCAGGGCTCCATCACACATGATGGTTATTTAAGAAGTCAAATGCCGTCACTCCAAATATCCTCCCTTCTTTTTTCTTCTCCCAGCTTTATGTGTGGAGCACAACATCATATGGCATGGACCACTGGTCAGTTAGGGTCAGCTGTCCTGGCCGTGCCTCCTCCCAATTCCTTGTGCCCTCCAAGCCTCCCCACTGGTGGGGTGGTGTGAGGGGCAGAAAAGGCCTTGGTACCTTGTAAACACTGCTCATCAAAAATTAAAGCAGTGAGCTTATAAGGAAGCTGAAGAGGGTCTTTTTGTCAGGGTATGCAGTGACATGGTGAGGGACAATGGTTTTAAACTTTAAGAGAGGGTAGATTTATATTGAGCATAAGGAAGGCATTTTTTACAATAAGGATGGTGAGACATTGGAACAAGTTGCCCAGAAAAGCTGTGGATGGCCCACCCCTGGTAGTGTTCAATGCTAGGTTGGATGGGGCTTTGGTCTAGTGGTCTAGTGGAAGGTGTTTCTGCCCATGCGGAAGTCTGGAATTAGATGATGTTTAAGTTTCCTTCCAACACAAACCATTCTATAGTTGTGTTTACATCTATTCATTCATTTATCTATCCAAAACGCTTCCAAACATAATAATTACTTGTCCTACAGTTGCCTCTAGAGTGAAAAAACACAGACAGAAGAAATGTAAAAGAGCACAGTTCAACTATATTTGCTTCTGGCACATAAATATTTTATTGAAGTGAGGCATTTGAGTAGGTCATCATTTTTCAGTCTAAAGCATTTTCTGTATCTTAAACCTCATTCACTGGCAAAAATTAAATGGGAAGCTCCAACATTCCAGTACAAGCAAAATAAATATTTGTCTCTATTTTGAATGTGTATGAACTAACATCCTCATATTCTTGTCTTTAACAAAGCTGTACTAGTGCAGATTAAATAATGACATTATTCTTTGCATTCTCGCCTTCTTTTGCTTCCTTACTATTTTGAGTTCTATGAATTTGAATTTTTCAAAACAATAAAAGAGGACTAGGATTCTCTCATGCCTATACCTCCTGTATTCATTTATACCATCATTGTAAAATGGTTGTAAAGAATTACTGAGACTGGCTAACAGAATTTTATATGCATTTTACTGTAAATGAAAACAGAAATAGAAGCACAGTGTAAATCAAACAGTTTATGAGGGGTGGTTACGAGCTGAGAGCCATGTGCTGATAAAGACCTGTCAGCAAACAGATGACTCCTGGCCGATCTCTCTCTTGAAAGCATTTCATATTCTTTTGGAAGCAATTTTAGGAAGTTTGAAATTGTTGTGAACTCTGGCCACATTGCTTAGAAAGATGCCTTCCAGCATCTCAAGTCTTCAAATAAATTTGGGGCAAGATATGCCCTAAGTATCCCTGATAGGATCTGAATTTGTGGTTTGAGACACTTTTGCAACCTTTTATTTATACATTATCATTTCATGTTTGTTTAAGTGAATCAGCTAAGTAGACCAAAGACATCCTTACCTAGTCTTCGAAGCAGTCAGTTTCTTTTGGTACTGATATAGTGGTATGAGAGGTGATTCTGTATCCTGGAATAACTGAATATTGTGTCTTTGAGGATTGTGCAGATAACAGCTGCAGTATTATTCGTGGGAAACAGCTCTATTGGTGCTTACTGACAAGTTCTTTCTGTTAGTGTGATTTCAACAAAATGTATCTTATTTTAAAAAGCATGCAAATAGACTAAAGACATGTTTCTCTTGTTTTTTTCCCATTTATTGTTAAAGAATATATACTTTATGATTAAAAAAAATGTTTCTAATAATAAAGTTAAAAAATACTGCTTTAAAGAGGTTTTAAATAGGTTTACATAGACTAAACCTATTAGGCGTTCATGATGTACTCAAAAAATTTAAAAGTCCAAAGTGTTCTAGTGGTACAAATGAGCAATATATTTGGTTTTCACGCTTATACAATAAAACTCTTTGGTACAGGTGGTGAAAGTACTAAAGCCTATACTTAAGGATGCCTACTAGTTTCCATTGAAAGACTCAGTCTGTAATTACTTTTAATCTTGTCAGACCTAATGTACTGCTTAAATTGGAATTTTCCATGCTATGCCTACTAAAGAGAGAAATTGCTGAGGAAATATCATTTAATATACTTCAGTCTTTTCCCAAGAAGATATTAAGGAAAATATTTTGATTCGTTATATTAATAAAACCTTTAAAGAAAAAAATGTATTATTGCCTTATGAAATATGTAATATTTTCTTACTCTCTTAAGTATAATAGAGTAACTGGGGTTTTTTTAATTTTTGTTAATGTTTTCCCAAACTTGGCCAACTGATAAGCCTTTAACAAATTACAATATGCAAATGGCAATTAATGTTCTACTCTGCCTGCTGTGACCCATCCACTCTCAGCTCATTAATGTGTACTAGCTTTGACTGGAAATATAAAATATATCTAGGCTGTTGACACAGTAATTGGCAGCAACAGGGGGAATGCAAGAAGCATTCAGTTACAGAAAGTTTGCAGGAAAGCAGGACTGCTAGATTTCAGAGAGACAACAGCTGATTACTGTTGGAAAACTGAGTGTATTTGTTTGCTCCAGGCAAGTGGGAGGAGCTGTTGAAAGCTGAAGCCTCATGTCAGTCATACAACAGTCAGTCTCACATGACAGTCCAGTGAAGTCACGAAGTGGAAAGAGAAGACAGTTGCTGGTGAACACGTGTATGGAAAAGGATGGTCAAGTTCCCCTGAGGAAACAGCACTTGGTGTCCTTCCCTTTTGCTAGGTGTCTGATTCCACCTCTTCCGTTGCCTCCTCCTTCTCCTTCCACAGGAGATGTGCTATGAACATTTCTTTCTGAAAGACCGGACTAACTAAACTAGCACTTGCCAATACAAAGTGTGAGGGATGGATGAGGAGGACATGGTCACAGGCGGCTGGAGTAAAGAAGGTATATGAAAATGGTCACGACCTGACTAGGTTGCAGTGTACCTTCCTGAGAATTATCAACACAATTTGTCAAAGGAATGATATGGAATGTCATGGAACAGGGGGCTGTTAAGACAAGAGCTGGCATTCTCAGGAGGGAAAGTTGTGCAGAATACCAAGGTCTTAGTCAGCCAGGGAAAAGGAGAAGAGTTGGATAGCTAGGCAATGGAAGAAGGATTTTGAAGAATAGGAAACAGGAAAAGATACTGGGATGGTTTGGAAATCACAGGAGGAAGAGCAGAAGGAAGAGCTAAGAAGAAGGAACATTAGGAAAAGGAGGTTGGAAAGATGCAAGAGAGATTAGGTCGGGAAAAGTTCTGGTATGTCCATAGAGTGGAACAAAATAGTATTCACAGGGGCATGGTGTCTCCACTCCAGAACTGTTGGGCTTAAGGTGAATGTAAAAAGGAGAGTCTGAGAATAGAGACAGCTACAGAGAAGTTTTCATCCCAGGAGGACTACATGCTCACAGAATGTGTGTCAAAGAAATTATTAGAGAAGTAGTTATACTATACATAGTCACATGATCATAAGCATGGTCATCCCTCTGCACAAGATTCTGATCTTACAAATTACAAAGAACAAATACAAGTAAGGGCAATAGTAATGCAATAATAATGAGTTAGTGATCTTAGTGTCTCTGCTGCATCCAGTCCGAAACTCATTGAACAAAGCAGGGATGCACCAAAAAGAAAAAAAAGTGATGCCCTAGAGTAGTGGAGCATGGCTTTTCTTCTTCCACTGAGTGCCTTTGTGAGAGGCTGGACAGTTCGCTTAAACAAGACTGTCAGAATGTGGTTTGGGGTATGTCAAAGAACTCACCTTAGCTCTGTTTTACAGAAAAGATCAAGGATTTCTGCTCTCATTTAGAGAAGTAAAATGCATACAAATGCTATCAAAGTACTAAGTATTCTGAAAAACTCACCTGTATGTCTTTCAAATTAGCACTTTGAAGAATGGATACTTTGGAAAATTTTGGCCTTAAGCTATTTTTGATAATTTCCCATGTGTGAAATGGAGTTACCTCAGAGAAGGACGGTGTAGATAATTTCATTAGCATCTTTTAAAAATGCACTGGATGCACTGGCAAGCATTTAGAAAAGCTCATGAAAATGAACAATTTTGTCTGCTTCAGTAAATAATAGATGGATCCATGTACCTAGAATAATGAAGAAGAAACAAATAAAATAAAATCAAGCCATCTGGTCAAAGAATACTCTTTATTCTTGCACTACTTCAGACAGGGTTCTGAGGGAAAAAAAGATACGTGCCTACCAATGAAAACTGTATTATGAGATGTGGGAAGCCTAGTTAACGTAGCCTGAGCCAATTTTGCAATTTTGATATGGATTTCAGGAGTGGCAGAAAATGTGTTATTATATAACACTAGAGCTTTCAATCAGTACTTGATTCTTTCGTGTAAATACAGCATGTATGGTTCCAGAAAGCTTTTCCTTCGTAGATACTTTCATTAAAAGAGAATGCTTTCTTTTGGGCCTCCACTGAGGTAGAGGTAAAGGTCTCATTTAGTTTCAGAGATGAGAAGACTGAAGCTGTTTGCTATGCTCCTAAATATACAGTACTCATCTGAATTTTCTGTCATCATTATGGCTATTTAATAAAAGTCAGAATTTGGAACTGCAACATTTTGTAAAAATTGTCTGGTGCTTCTTAAATGAACAACAGTATCTATTTGTATCTTTGGCACGTTTTTCCATTTTTCTCTTTTAAAAAGCATTGCATTTAGTTATTCCATCCCAAATAATAATCGTATCTTGAAATACATTGTTGTTTGACATGAGGAAAAGAAGATAAATGTGAACCTGTTTTCTTATATTTTTTCCTGCACATCACACACACGACTTTTGGCAATATGGATTTGCCAGCCTTTATATATTTTTAAAGGTTTAAATACATGTAAAAAAATCCCTTGTGCTTTGTTTCTCTGCTTGGCAGTTTCACCATGATCCCTGGTTACAAACAAAAGTTTATACTCTAAGGACAACTTATGTAAAAGAAGCACTCTTGAAGCAAAATAGTGACGTAACTAGCTATATCATTAAAACCTTTCTGAACATAATGATCACTGTCAGGCACACAGAATTACAGACTAACATGATTCAGTTTTAAATTACAGAAAGACTCAGACTGTGTTGCTTGAAAGTCATTGCACCGAGTCAGCAGTGACCACCTATTCCATAAACAGGTCAACATTTCATAATAATTCAAAGTAGCACCAAGCTGATAGTTCATAAGGAAGAGTGATAATTTTCAGTATAAGAAGGTAATTTATTATTTGCTTTCCATGTCCAAATTCATCATTAGTATGAGTGAATGAGAGCTCAGAAAATGAAGACAGGATTATGTCCCCCGCTTCAAGTGCCTGTTCAGTTCAACCATGAGAGGATTTAGGAAAGTTTACCACTATGTACTGACTTTTTGTCACTTATAACTTATTCATAGAGATGATTTAAACTCAATTTTGTGTTTGAATGGATGTGGTTACAGGGAGCACAATATGTACTTGAATACATTGCTTTTATATTTTATGTTTATTTTTTTGAGAGTTTAAAACAGATTTCATCATTTGGGAAATGATTGAAACCACCTAGCCTGTTACCCTCAAAAGACCCAGTGACTGCAGCTACGTAAGAAGTAATGTCATACTGCATGTATACCTGTGGCATGTATAATTTTCAGACAATGTAGTGTGACACAACATAAAATAATGAATGGTTTCAGAGGAACTGAGTGTTGTAAGAAGTAAGAACACCGATGAATATCAATAGACCTGTTGGAGCAAGTTCAGAGGCTATGAAGATGATTAGAGGGCTGGAGCACCTTTCCTATAAAGAAAGGCTGAAAGAGTTGGGGTTCAGCCTGGAGAAGGCTACAGGGTGACCTTATTGTGGCTTTTCAGTACCACGGCAGGGGGGTTGGAACTACATGAGCTTTAAAGTCCCTTCCAACACAAATAATTCTAAGATTCTATGATAATAATAACTGCATGATTCTATCAATAGAAGATCACTTGTAAAAACATCAATGCTCAACATCGACTTGATTATTATTAGCTTAGGAGCACATTCTTCTTCAGGATAATCAGAGTTCTGCCTTCTATTTTTAAATGAACTGCTGCACTTCAGTCTGAGAGTCTGAAGTCAACAAATATGTTTTGCACAGCTCCTTGTCTGGGGGGAGTCTGTTTTCTACTTTGAGAACAGTTATCTGACTAAAGAAATATTCAGAGAAATACCAACATGAATTAGGTTACTTATGGTCTTGTAGCACTGTTTTCTCTGTTTAGATAATAAAATATTGATTGAGGCCCCAAGAGTAATTAAGTGCAATACATCACAACTAAACTGCATATATGAAACAAAGTAAATTTTTCTAACATTAAATATATTTACATGATAATATGTTTTGTAATTAATTTACACAACATAAAGAGAAGAAGATAAATGTGGTCAGATTCATTGGAGTCCTGAACTGGTTAGTGTGATTCTAATTATTCTTCCATTTAGAAACAGTTTTGCATGAGGGCAAGTACTTGGAGGTTTTTTGCGCAATGTAGAGTGGCAACAACTCTGCACGAATATTCGAAGACATAGCTTTTAATGGTACTATAATAATTCATACGAGGAGATAGGTCACCTACATCATGTCTTAAATACTTTATAGCCTTATGTAAGCAACAGATATTTGAGGAAGAAAAATATTAATCTCTTTGAAGAACAGAGAGTTCACATAACAATCTTGTTTTCTTGTTGCTTAGTTGCCTTGCTTAAAATAAGCTAAAATACGAAGAAAAATTCCATAATAAAATATATTGCATTCAAAATTAAATATAAAATTATGCAACGGTAAAATTTCATATCTCTCAGGAACAGGAGAGAGTCCAACTTCCATTTTCTAACAAAACCAGAATTCCCCTGCCTTTGGAACAGAATGTTACAGTTGAAATATTAATGGAAATTCTGAGGAAAAGCAATAACTGCCTTAACCACAATGCAAAGCATGGAAACACAGAGTATGTGGGATGTCAGAAAATGGGATTAACTAGGCAAGATACCCATGGACATAGCGATCATCTTTAGACTAACTTTGCTTTCACTGAAATCAGAAGCAAAATTTCAGCAAATTCCCTGGGACCACTGTTAGTACAAGGCAGAGAGTCTTTGAAAGACATACTTTGGAGACATGAGAAGAATTCTTTATTAACAATCCTTTTCATCTGCTTAATATCATCTTCCCCTTGTTATTTGTGCATCTCTAAAATGTGGGATGCAAGACTATTTCTGACTCTGAAGCTCTGAAGCTTCATATAGAAGAAAGTAAAAGTGAAGAAGCTTCATATATACATGCCCATATGCATACACATATATGTGTATACATACAGCTTTTCCTATACAGATAGGAAAATCTCTGTTTAAACTGAGGTGAAAAGATTTCCTGTTACCAGCATGAAAATACAAATCCTCAGTGCAGCCAAACAGCACACTTGAAAAGAATAAATATTAGAAATTATCTCAGCAGAATGTTGTGAAACTCAAATGGACAGTTACATTCCCTGCTGTTACCACCCAAAAGTCCTATTTACATCAAAATGGGTGAAAAAAGAACTGAAGATCATATTCAGACATAAGAGACTCTTGATATTGGTAAAGAAGGAGCTGGACAGCAGCAGAGGCCTTCCTATTCAAAAACTCTAAACTTTGAGTCAGTGAACTCAAAAATGAAGAATTGATGGTTATGGAAAAGTTATCTGAAACAGCTGTGCTTTTTCTAAGTGACTGTGTCTTTTCATCCACTTTTTGTAGATTGAGTTATAAGAAGCTCATTAGTAGCCAAATCTCAGCTGCAAGTTAGCTCTGCAACTTTGGGAATGTAGGTCTAAGTAACACAATCATAATTGTGATTTTATAAATCACAAGATTTCAAATTTTCTTATTTTCCAACAAACTTCAAGTTTCAGAGGATTCATATGCTACATATCAATATACAATATTGCTACAACAAAAAACGTCCATCCACCTTTGAACTTGCCAAGAAATGTCATCATTGCTATTATCAACATGGAGTGAAAAAGATTTAGATATTCAAATTTAGAAAACAGCTTGTTGCTCACTGCACATAACCAGAAGGAAATGGAAAAGGAAATATTTGGGGAACTGAAAGAGAGATAGTGATGGATCAGCATATTAATTGCCCATCCAAAAATTATAAATTTTAGATATTGCTCTCACTGAGAAGCAAAAAAGTGGTCAGTCACCTAAAATCCTGTTTAATCACTGGTCAGACTAAGTTAGTTGGTAAAAGGATCAACTATTGACTTAAAGTTGCACTCAGGTTATTCACATAAAGAACAGATGGAAATGCAGCACTACAGTATCTTTTAACCTTAAATGTTTCTACTTGCTATGCCTGTTTGAGAGCTACAAATTACATACTACAAAAATTATTGAGGCTCTGAATTCATGTGTCCTCTTTTCTTTTGTCATGACCTCCATTTTATGAGGAGCATATGTGAAAGTCTCTATTTTTTCCAAATCCATGATTCATAGTAAATAATAACTATGATGTTATTTTATATAGTCTTAAATTAGATGCTGTGCCTGAAGTTGAGACCAATCAATATTACTACCCAAGAGAAAAAAACCCGACCAACTTTAAGGACCTAAATTTTGGAATGTTCTTGTGTAAAAATAACATGGTTGCTGTGTTCCAGTACTGACATGTTATAAACACAGATGTCTAATAGAGAAAACAGATGTTTTCAGACATAGGTCAGAGACAAACCACTCTGAGAACCTCCACTCACCTGTGGTTATCCTCTATGCAGCACCTAAAGGGTTCTGTGAGAGTCTGAAATGGTTTATGACTTAAACATTGTTGAAATCACTGAAAGATTTTGGCCACTGGAGTAAATTGCAAAGGAACAACTGCTCACCAAAGACCACCTCTCCCCAAACATGTCTAAAATTTTGGACTGTAAGGGGAGCTTAAGATAAAGGTGGTGCTATTGTTCAATTATCCCAGGAAAAGAATGTATCCACAAGAGTGAGAAGCAGAGACAAGTACCTTCGGGCTACATATGAATTGTGCTGCTAGTTCCCCGGAGGGGAGTTATCACAGCTGAGTCACTTGTGTAAGGACAAAGAAACGTTACCCGATTTTGCAGGATTTGCCTCTCTGCATATCTTGTTCAACACCCAGCTTGTAGTTGAGCTGTTGAGTGTGCAGGTCTTCAGCACCTGGGGGTTACTTTGCAAATCCTCAGCTTGCACCTGGATTCTCTGAGCCATTAGCATTCCAGTCTCTTGAATCTATGATACATTCTTCTGATCCCCTAGGCTTCTGGCCTGTCAAAGCCCAAGTACAATACCACAATGGCACTAAATGTTCTGTTCTTCCTAATGGAAAATCATGGACTTGCACAGAGATCAGCATCTGCTCTTCGATTAAGGAGACAGTGTTAACAAATCAGAAGTTTTATCTGCCTCTCACAGAGACAAAGGAAACTAGACTAAACAGATTCATCTAATCAAGGAAGGTGAGAAGACCTAAGTTTCTGTCTTTGAAGCTGCATACCTTTAAGTAAACCATGCTTTTGAAAGCATCAATTTGCCTTGACTGCATCCTAGTGATTCTGGAAGAATGATATCATTGAATAATAGAATGGTGTGGGTTGGAAGGGACTTTAAAGATTATCTGTTTCCAAACTCCCACCCCAGGCAGGGATACCTTCCACTAGACCAGCTTGCTCAAAGTCCCATCCAACCTGGCCTTGAACACTTCCAGGGACAGGGCATCCACAGCTTCTCTGAGTAACTGTTTCAGTGTTTCACCACCTGCACAGGGAAGGATTTCTTCCTAATATCTAATCCAAACCTACCCTCCTTCAGTTTAAGACCATTGTCCCTTGTCCTATCACTACTTGTCCTTGTGAAAAAACCCTCTCCAGGTGTGTTGTAGGCACCTTCAGTTACTGGAAAGGGCAATAATGTTGGGCTGGAGCCTTTTCTTCTCCAGGCTAGGCAACCTCAACTGTCTCTCAGCCTTTTCTTATTGCAGAGAAATTTCATCCCTCTAATCATCTTGGTGATCCTCCTCTGGATTCCCTTCAACAGGTCTATGTCCTTCCTGTGCTGAGGACTCCAGAGCTGATTGCAGGTGTAACTGCTTGTATGTCAAATGCACTTGGTCTGTCAGAATGTCTTGGTCTGAGACTGGCAAAATGGTGTACTACACGGAAAGAAAAAGGAGGGTTGTCAACGCTGTCCCCACAAGAGTGTGCTTGTGCATATGTAAAAGGACTCAGCAATAAAACCCAAGCTCCAGCCTGGAGAATAATTTGATTGTTTTCAAAGGAATGTTTCCAGTTTGCATGAAATAACCAAGCATCTGTCATTCTTTAAGCTGTGGCTCCCAAGATTTCTAAGACTTTTTTTGCCAACTAATCTTAAAGTAGCAAACACTTTGTAGCGTGCCTTCTGTGCATGTCTGCTGCTTTTTCTTTTTCTTTGTCAGGACTTCCTTTGGTGTAAATTCAACACTAAAGAATTTTTTAGGGCACAGCAGAACTGAAGAGCTAAACCCATATAAAGTTATAAAGAGACTTGAGAAATAAACTGAGATATGCAAAGACATGTTTTGTACTACTAGCTACATCCAAATAAGCAATGGCACAGATACACCATCTAAGCAAGCAACTACACTTATCTTCCTGTTGAGAACCTATTTCATTAAAATACATGGTGGCTTAATTGAGAGCTTTAGTCTTTTAATTTCTCTTAAGAGAATGCTTTGATGCCAGTTTATCTGACAAGGCAAGTCTTTAATAAATGAAGGAAAGAGCTTAGCAGACAGAAGTGCAATCAGTACACACTGCAATTATTCAAAGCTCTGCATCTGCTAAAAAAATCCCCCCAACTCATAACAATGCAGAAAAAGCTAGTTTTCCTTTCTGTTTTATGCAACTCACTTAAAAAGCTTTACTCAATTATCTAGAAAAAAATAGTAACGCTGAAGTTTAAGAGAAATAACTTCCCCACCTCTATTACCTTTACTGAAGGATGGATAGTGTTCTTAAATTGTATATATATGTATATGTAAAAGATAGCTCTAAGATTGTATTAGACAGTAAGTATTTGAAACACTTTAGGAAATTAGATAGAAAGATAGAAGAGATTTTTTTTTTCTTATTCAAACCCATGTTGGAGTTAGATATGAAAGGGACTTATCTAGATAATCCTTTTATAGACCTCCAGGACTGGATATGAATATGACTAACATCATATCTATCAATACTGTCAAAAACACTTTGATATGAGAAATTGCAGCTTCTGATAATACAAAACCAATATTAGGTTTTCTGCAGTATGTGTGATAACCTGCAGATTTTTCTACCATAGTCACTGAACTGAAAAGAACTATCTTATTTTAAATGTGGTGTTCTTCTTTTTTTTTTTTTTTTTCTTCTTTTTAAATAATGAGGTCATTAAAAAAGAGCTAGGAGTAAAAGAGCAAGAAAAATAAACTTGGGTTGATTGACCATAAGTTGATTTGATTGAATAAAATTATATCTATAACTAAAGTTCTCCAGCCTGACTCATTTTCCGTCAGGCTTCTCTTCTTTAGGGAGGATGCCATTTTTCATTAAGAGTTAAATCAGGAGAGCTATTGGTAAGCAAGTGGGAAGGCAACACAATGACTCAGAATAGTGTCCCACAGCAAACACTTGAGGGTAGTTTGAGGATGAGTCACTGAAGAGGCTAGTTCAGCCTTCTGAATTCATCGAGCTATTTTTCACCCCAAACAAACAGAAACCCAAAAGCAGGCTGAGAAACAGAAATTCAGTCAAAACTGAAACTCAAAATGGAAAAGGAATGTAAGAACTATTCAAAGGACTGATAAAGAAGTAGAGAGGCCAGGTGCCTTTACTGAACAGTGAAGTTCAGTTGTTACTGACATTTGTGTAGGCAGTCTGTTGTTTTAAATACCTTATTATTCAATACAATGCTTGCATCTGATGTTAGGAGGATGATGATGAACTCTCTGTTTAGTCTGTTAATCACCAATCACAGCCTCTCAAGTGGAATAACACAATCATATCTGTTGGCTAAGAACAGTTGATCCAGAAGATACTGTTAATCAAGGCTCTGCCTGAAAACAAGAAGACCGGGTAGTACAAGAGATAGAGGATGACAGATAGTAGCCAAGAAGCTACCTTCCTATTCCTGAAAAAAGGATTCTGTAGTGCTGAAAGGCCTAGGGACTGGTTTTGATACTGAGGGCAGGCAGCACTGAGTGGTTGTGCCCACATTTCATATTCGTGTTTGGCTCAAGGTAATTTTCATCCCACCCTTGCTTTCCCCAACTCATTTTTTGTTTGCTCTATTTTATTTTGATTGCAACAATGTGAGGAGTGTGCTGTAGTTCATCAGAACGTTGCTATTTCATATGATGAAACTGAGTGCATCTATCACCTGTGCCATGGTACGGTGTGAGGACACAAGAACGTTTAGAGGTTGCAAAGCCTAGTGGGAGCATAATGTTGGAAAATGACAGAGAGAAGAAGGAGTTCAGCTTGGTGAAATCCTGTCCATGCTGCTTATTGTGAACAGTCTCTGGAATGAGCTGTCTTCTGACCTCTTCCTGGTGTTGTCTCAGGGGACATCCACTGGAAAAGAAAATGGTAATTGAAGCTGAACAGAGGCTGTGAGTTTCATTCACTATGCAGATGTTCCAGGGGAGGCAGAGCTATCACCATCACCGTCATCAGCTACTGCCCTATCCCCAGAATCAGAGGAAAGTTACCAAGGGTTTTCTTGCAGCCCTCTGGGATATACAATTAATTTTTCCTGGGAATCCTGAAGATATACTTTAGACTGAGAAGCACTCTTCCACTTTGCTAGTACTTTGTTTGTCCAACCCTGATGGTAAGAAGTCATATCCCACGTTCTTCAATTTCCACACAGAGGGCACTTTACCAGTTTTTGGAAGCATGGTGCAAGCCAAAATAAACTTGACTAAGGGACCAAAATAGGTAAGAAACAATTTAATAAAATACTTTTAAGAAGTTATTAATATGTTTTCAAAAACTGGCAAAAAAAAAAGAAATAACTATAGCCTCAGGGAAAGGGAAAAAAAAAAAAAAGATAACCAAAGTATGCCACTTCTATGTGAAAGATCAGAGAATAACAGAATATGCTGAGCTGGAAGGGACTCACCAGGATCATCAAGTCCAACTCATGACCCAGCATGGGACACCCAAATCACACTATGTGCCTGAGCTGCCCAAACACTTCTTGAAGGCAGACAGTATATGCGCTATGCAACAAATTGCTATTGTATTGACAAAGAAAAACAAATATGAACATAGTTGAGATAATCTATAGAAATGTTTGTTATAGTTACGTGCATTTCATTGCACTTAAGAATCTCGTGTCAAGGATATAAAGGCTTAATGAACTGGAAACTAGTTGTCCTAGGGCAATGGAATCCCATGCTAGGAATTATAATATGTAACCTACATTTCAACTGACAACTAGAAAGAAATCATAAAAAGAACTAATTACAAAGAAGTAAATTTACATGATGATTGTTTTGTTCAAGACACATGCACAGGAAGGAAAAGAACATGATGCTGATGAGTCATGCAGGTTCTTAGGAACAACATCTGTTGGGTAGCTTCTCTCTGTCATCCAGGTAGAGTAAAGAGCAAGTCAAGAAATTATGAATCATGATTGTCTAGGCAGAGCATAGAGTAAAACAAGAAAGTTGGGTAAAAAGAGTTAAAATGGACAAATCAACTGAATATAGAGGAAATATATCATTAACCCCCTGCATGTATGACAGAGTATGGTACAGGTACGTGCAATAAGTGGAAGAGCAAAAATTATAATCAGCCATATGCAATAAGTCATGCTCAGCTTGTTCCTCCCTAACAGCATTTGTTTCTTATACAGCTGTTTTCATGAAACTTGCAGGAATTTAATAAATTTATCTTCCCCTCTGGAGAAACAAACAGACATCCCACATACAGTGTGTAGTCATGAAGTATATTATATTTAAAATGAAATAAATTTCATTATCTCAGCAGTGAAATCTTGTTGAAGTACTTAAAACAATAAATTATGGCTGAAGTTTTTGATTAAAACAATTAAGTTAGCTAGCAATGATGGTATATAGTAGTTAGGAAGAATTCATATAATCGTGGAATACCCTAAATTGGAAGTGATGCTTAAAGGTCAAATCCAACTAGGATTTATAAAATTCTTCTGAATTTTTTTTCCTTTTTTAAAGTAAAATAATATTGTAAATAAGCAATCTTATGCAGAAATACTTGAACTGTTCAAATTATATCTGTGCAACTTTTTAGTTTAGAGAAGCCCAAAGATGAAAAAATGAAAAATCATGCTTTGCAGAATTGGAAGTAAATGGATTTAGACAAGGTGTGTGGAAACAAGTGATTCAAACAATCTCATTTTTGTAAAAACTTCAATTACCACGTTTGCCTGAATCACTTGGCAGTGAGAAAATCAGATGGTATGCCTGTGAAGCTAATGACCAAAAATTCATTCGAAGTCCACCAATGTCATGCAAAATCAAAGATAACCTTCCTTGAAACTTTAGGTTTATTAATGCCTTCAGTGACAGATTGTAATATTCATATGTCCTTATTTCAAGACAGATAGTTTGCTGGATTCCCTCATGTATACTAAGAGATCTTATTAACGTTTTTCTTCATGGGAACACTAATAGGATTTCTTTTGTCTATCCAACTATCTTTTTTCATAAATATTTAAATAACATTTAAATATTCTGAAGTGAAAAATTTCATCAACACCGGCCAATGGGATCAGAAAATATTGGGTGAAGGCAGAGGAGGTGTCTCACAATACTCGAGTATACATGAATCTGCTGCAAAACCAATTCGGGAGCAGCGTCCTCACTCAACTATGCATTCTGACTTCTGCCCTTGCATTGGGTTACTTTCGAGTCCACATAAGCAAAATCTGAGTAAAACACAGTCACACTATAAAATTTCACACCTTTCTACCTTCAGGGGGATGCAAAGGAAAAAACTGAAGTTCACAAAAGCCAGGAAGTGCATGAATGATAAAATGCCAATGACAAGCAAAGATTCCAGAATGGAATGCCTCAATAAAGAAAGGAGATATAGGAACTTCAGTTTCTCAACAGATGCTCACTGAGATCAGGCTAATAAAAACAGCTTCCAAAGTGAATGTAGTAGTCAGAAAACTTTATCTGTTTTAAATAAAATCATTTCAACCCAGTTTGTCCACACATATTGCAACAAGGTACACACATTTCTGTAGAAAGGTGCAGTTATAGTGGGGCTGAAGGTTTCTGCTATATATCCAAAAGACTGAGTTTGAGTCTTACTTCATACTCATGTCAAAACTGACCTTCAATGGTCCAGCCCTAAGGTTATCAGGGTTACCAAGAGGGGATTCAAAGCTAACTGAAATGTTTCTCATATATTGCCAACAATAAAAACTCCTATCCTTTTACTATTCTTACTCAACAAACCACCCAGGTTTAAAAGACATAATTTGTCTGTGTTTGAAGAATACCAGTGATGTCATTTAAACATTTTTTTTTAAGAAATTTCTGTTAGATAATAGTTCACAACATATTTATGACATGATTCATGCTACCATCATATTGCCCTTCCAAGTCTTCTGGAAATTATTTCTGTAGCACATAGAGTACACAGTACACAGAGATCCCAGCCATACATCAATGCCTTAAAATGCCCTCTGCATCTCAATATGTAAGATGTAAGACTACACAAAAAAGAGGTACACTGCCTCAACAGTTCTTGCAGCTGACTTTGATATGATCCAGTTTGCCCTTGTAGCAGTTTTGTATCACTTTTTGTGCTCTTTTCAATATTGCATGAGAGAAAATGCTACAGACTCAGTTGGAATTGCATCGAAGGCAATGTTTTATGCTAGAGAATATGTGAACATCTGCTACTAACATCAATTAAGTTGATCAATTAATTAATTGATGTTTAAAATACCTTAAAAATTAAAAGTGCTATGTGCCATTATTGCTTGTTGATGCCTTATGATGAGTGTATTAAATGCAAATCTTTCTGTTAATTCACAATATCTCAGAATGAATCTTTTGCTGAACCACTGCGATACTGGAACACTTATTCTATGGATAGACAGAAAAGATAATGAGATGACTCGTTTCCAGTAAATCATCTGCAAGATGAATGGGTATTTTCTTTAAATTAAACAGAGGAAATGTGAGTTAAAATCAAATTAAATGCTTAGGAATGGTACCTTTTATATAACATACTCTCTTTTTACTTTTTTTACTTCTAATAAATATCATACATTACTGAATAGAGAATTACTTTTCATTGATAACTAAATGCACTGTTGACAGTTTTCAGTCAAGTTAATTGGTACCAGGATCAAGTACTCGCTGTCAAATGTCATGGGTAACAAAATACTTACGTGGAGTACACAGAGCACGGAGAATTCCAGTACATAACCAGTACACAGAGCATGCCAGTACCTCAAGGGCTAGTGCAATTATTTGCTAGATTTCAACAGCAAATAATAGACTATTGGAGCAAAGACAGTCTCTTGCTTCCTCAGATGAGACCTACATTTGAGAAAAGAGCAACTCAGTTTCTTTGTTCTGGGTCACTTGAAGAGGGATTATTTAGTTTTATAATTTCTAGTTTTAAAAATCGTTATTGGGTTTATTGTAAAGTGCCTTGATTTTGAATAAATGTACACATAAAAAAGATGTAAAATAATTTGGATAATTTAATAATCTTTTTTCTGTGGGGAGTTGTTGTGTGTGGTTAAAATGGGCTTAATTTCACAACCTCACTGTTAGTAATATTAAGAAGGGGAAGCAGGGAGACAAATATTCTTTTTTTTTTTTTTACTCTAGGACGGGCCTTAGCATTAATTTCCCAAGGACGCCCCTCAGAAGTAAGTGCTACAATTTAGAAATCAATTTTAACAGTTGCTCCCATTTCAGAGTGTGTTAGATACATTGATTCATATGTTTGTGTATTGTCTTATTTAGCTTGTTGATAAAGATCTTTAATTATTTTTCTAGTGTTTTTTTAAACTTCTGTCTTTTAAAAATTCGAATTTTCAAAATTCTCCTGGTTCCTTTCCATAGAAACAGCCAAGTCTTAATTCTGGAAATATATGGGAAGAAACAAATATGCCTCTTTTCAAAATATTATGTCTCTGTCTTTCCACTAGAAGTTTTGAGTATCTCTGCATTTCATACCTAAAAATGTGAAAAATTTGAGTGTGGAGTAGAGTTTGGATTCCACTTGGCTATAGCAAAATACATCTTTTTGTCTGACATATTTTTATTTTGTCTACCAAGCAGATAAAGTAACCTAGTAAAATCTGTTTCTTAATCTACATGAGGCATGAAATCTCTAGGGCTTGAGACATGCTCTCTAAAAGGGCTGACAGAAGTGACTGCACAGTGTTACACACACACACACACACACACACACACACATCCCCAGCACCAGCCTGTTGTGTGATGAAATGGCTGAGCAATAACAAATTTGCAGAGGGCATCAACCTTCTAATGGTAAATTGATGTTTTGCTTCCTTCTCTAAAGACAGTAATTGGCTGGGAGAGAAGGGAGCTGGAAAGACGTTTGGAGAGAAGATGGCCAGAAAGTCAGGTTCCCTTTGGAGCCAAGGAGTTGTTTAACGTGGAGTTGTCATGGGCAGGTGGTTGAGTGCACTGTGGCACCTTACCAGGAGGCAGAGACAGCAGCTTAACTGGTGGCCTAAGCACTGATGCACTGTGCATGTGACTACAGAAATTTCTGGACGTTACATCAAATCATTCAGTGCCCACATAAACGGAACTGACGGTAACAATTATGAAAGTGCCCACATTAGGAAATGGTAGAGAATTTTTCCACCAGAACTTCCTTCCAATAGAAAATTAAAGTTTTCTTAACTAAGCTACCACTGCTTCTCTCAAAAACATTACACTCATCCTAGACTAATAACAATTTCTCAAATGCTTTCAACCAATATTTCATAATAACCATATTGACCAATAACCATTTTAACCAACATTTTATAACCTTATTAATTCAGGTATGTAAAATTAATCCCCCAATCTATATATAGGAAAATCTTTTAAATAAATTGATACTTTTAAAAATGTGACTATGTAGTGAAATAGTGATGTCACTTCTTACAATATTTGAATGAGTGGAAATACAGAAATTCACCTGTCCGTAGAGATTTTATTTTACAGAAAAGTAAAGTTATTAACAGCAGGAGAACTAAGTACTGAATAACTAATAGTTTTCTATACCATTATTGATAGTTTTCTCTAAATTATACCAATAGAATTGATTTATGTGTTACTGTGATAACTAATTGTAGTTTAAATAACAGACACAAACAGAAAGAATTCTTTTAGTGAAGACAAGTGGAGGCACCAGGAGTAGAAAGAGTCTTAAATGGCTATTATAAAATAACATTATTTGAATGTGAAAAAAAATCATTCATGCATATATTTAAAAATAATTAAGTGAAAAACCTTACTGACATATTAACAGGAGAGTGTTGAAAAGTGTTTTGAAGATTTTTTGCCTAATAGATTAATCACTGGGATGCAAAACCCAGAGTTTGAAGATACATTATTTCTAGAATGGAATGCTAAAGGTGATGGGCACACTCGGGTGTTGGCTTGGCAAAAAATCATGGTTTAAAAAAAAAAGCTTTTTAATTCCAATCTCCCTGTTTACTATTAAACTTTACTATTTAATTACTAATAAATTTTGAAGGAGAAAAAAAATCCCATTATTTATGGTAAAAACAATAAAATAATCTGGGTTTGGTCCTGACAGGGGCAATTAAATTATTTCTGATGAAGAAACTGAATGTCTTAAAAGTAATTACTTTAAGAAGAATATAGATCATAATTTATTAACACATCATTGATGTAGTATATGAAAATAACTTATTTATATTATGCAACATCTTACTAAGTGTCTTCAGCAGAGAATGACCATTGCAATAGGCAATAACATCTCAATCTTCTTGCGAATTGTGCTGAAAAGTAATGTTAAACTTGACTGACAATTAAAAAGTCATCACCTTCTCAAATAATCTTTCAATACAAACTCCTCCAAAATTCTTTTTCTGGTTTGAAAAAAAAGAGGCCTTTGCTAAAGCATCTCTTCCTATAGTTTGATTATTGTAATAGCAGTGACACAGGCTATGATTTTTTTAAAGCGTGAGCATCTTTTTTCAAAAATTAAAAAAAATTTTCTCTGACCTGTTCTACATCCATTGTGATTGTAGCAAAGTACTGTGGCTATAAAATAAGCCTTTGTAAAACCATGCTCAGACCAGACCAGTGTTCTCAGGATCTGTACATAAAGATATATATATATATAGATATATATATAGATATATATATATATTTATGATCATGCTGACCCTTCACATGAGACACGTGAGTGTAGCATAAAAGGGTATACCCAATATAGACTAAATGTAGCAGGGCAAAGCAATCAAAAGTTATCAGTTCAGGTTTCCATACAGACCTGTGAGAACATTCTTTCAGAAACCAAACTATAGGTATGATTTTTGCATAATGATTGCTTCTGCAAGCTGTAGGAAAACAAGTTTGAGTATAGTTATAGTTCCTGCAATCATGCAGTTGTAGTGTAGACATAACATAAGATCTCCCATGGAGAGATAAATCAAATGCTGAGAGTCAAATATATTTGGTTTCTCCAACATGTTTTAGGTAATTTACAATTATAACATTTGCACAGTAGGACTGCTGCTTCAACATGATATCAGGCCTTTGATTGTGCTAGACCAGTCCTCTCTTCAAAAGTGAACACAAGGATAAAAAGTTATTTTAAATTAGCAGAAGAGATGCTAAAACAAGAAACTAATCTAAACCAACACTTTCTGGCAGCCACAGATCAAATTATCTGTGACATTTTAAACTTCATCTTGAAAACAGATCTTTAAATGAAAGGCAGGGAAACGTGCCTTTTTCTTTCCTTGATTTTTCTCCTCAATAAATCTGACTGACTTGACTCAAAGATTTTTCATACCACAAAACAGAAAAACATATCTGACACTAGGATTAGGTTATAGTCACATTAATTTGTGCAGCTACACCTATTACTTACACTAATACAATATTTTTTACATTTCCCTTCTCTAATTAAGCAGAAAGCAGTACAACACATGCAAAAAAAAAAAAATCCTTTTGCAACAAATATAAGAACTTACAATGAAATACAATAGATTTCTTTACTGCTTCCAGTGACAGGTTACAAAATTATACACTGATTTCTTGTTTCACACATTTTTCTCATACTTATTACATAGAAAAACATGAGTCTAATAAAATATACCTATCACAGAAGAGAATCATAGAATCATCAAGGTTGGAAAAGACCTCCAAGATCACCAGTCCAACCTTCGACCAAACACCACTACAGACATTAAACAATATCACAAAATGCCATACCTACTCTTTCAATGCTTACAGAGATGGTTATTCCAGCCCTTCCCCAGGGACTCTGTTCTAATGCTTAACCACTCTTTCAGTATTTTTTCCTAATACCTAAACTGAACCTGCTCTGGGCAGTTTGAGGCCATTTCTTCTCATCCTGTCACTAGCTGTTTGTGAGAAGAGGCTGATCCTCAGTTTGCTACAACCTTCTTTTATGCAATTGGTCTTCCAAGAGCCTCCTTTTCTCCGATCTAAACACCCTCAGATGCTCCTCATAAGACTTGTGCTTCAGACTGTTCACCATCTCTGTTGCCCTTCTCTTGACATTCTCCAGCACCTCTCTCCAAAGAACAAAAACTAAGCTAGTACCAGTCTGCTCCTAATTATTAACTAATACTTATAAAACTTCACAACAGATGTATATTAGTAAGATACAATGTTTCCTCTTTGATAGATTAAGCTTCTTTATTTTAAGTCAAAACTGGATGGTATTGTTTATAAAGGCCTTTTGATTTCTATTTCAAGACAGGACTTCAGGCTGAAGGTAGTCTAAAGCACTCATTCATCCAGCTTAAAATCTGAAACACACTCTCTTTGTGACAGACTTCTCCCTGACTGCAGAAGTTAAGCATTACAAGGCCTTGAGAACTACTAAAAAGGAGTTTTAGTAAATAAATAAGACAACAATATTCCATGCCCAGGTACATGGTGACAAATGTTGTTATGTCACATTTAGTAGGAGTTTGAGCCATTAACTTATGAAGTCAGTAGAAATGATGTCTTTATTGAGAAAG
The DNA here is from genome assembly GCA_035583185.1 of Anabacerthia variegaticeps. Lineage (NCBI taxonomy): Eukaryota > Metazoa > Chordata > Aves > Passeriformes > Furnariidae > Anabacerthia > Anabacerthia variegaticeps. The sequence goes on along the minus strand of JAWWEW010000041.1, from coordinate 40,115,879 downwards.
AGTGAGACTCAGAGCTCTATGGACTTTTTAATATCTTACTAGGTACTTTTGCTCAGTAGTTAAAGTCATAAAAATTCCTCTCACTGGAAGAAAAAACTAATTAGTAAGAAGCACTCTTCTCTTTGAAAGAAATTAGCTCCCTACAGCTACTCAAAACTATGAACAATTTTGTGCAGTTTCATGTACTTTCAAACACCAGCTAATGTTGTATGACTGTTGCTGTCACTCCCTTGTATTGGTAAAATATTATTCTTCACTGTCAATTGTTTTAGGAATGTCAATTTCATTTAAATATGCTAGTGCTTAATCTAAGTACCAGCAGCAAATAAAACATCCCAGGAAAATGGATATCAGCAGGAGCTGTAGATTGATATGAAAGTACCATTGGTGGCTTTTTTTAGGATCACCTGGATGTTTTGAGAAGAAACCAAATTTTCACATAGGACATGACTTGGTCCTCTGTAAAATTAACACAATTTAGTAAAAGAAAGAAATTAACAGCACAGATATTCTGTGTTTGTTTCAATTTCAGGGACGCGTCTATGCAGGTAGATGTAGAATATGATGGGCTCGTTGCTCTGAGCCAGCTGGACTGCAGCAGCAAGGTCTGGAAGCCATGGAGACTCAAGCACACAGACTGATGCCTGAGTCAGTGAGCTCATCCTAAGAAACAAAAGAGAGGACAGAGTGTGGAAAAGGACTTGCAAGGAGGACAGGAGGATTATATGGATTTCTTCACCCCCAGATCCCACGCATGGCCTATAGAAGCTTCTAGTACTGCCTGCCTCAGGGGCCTCTATCTCTCCCAGAATTTCAAACTTTCTGCTTTGGAGATTAGCCCCAAGTTCTTTCTTCCTGCAATTTGCAAATCCTGGTGTCCTCTATGCTCACACCTCCCTCTTTCAATTAAGTGCACATAGTGCCCTACTGCTTTTCTCCAAGAGTCCCTAGGCTTATTCAGCATATTTGAGAGCTTTTCAGTGGTTGCCAACCCTTCTCTTACAGAGTCCTCACAATGAACTGTCCTATGAAAGACATCTTTCTGTATTTGCCTGATCCAAGACTTTCCATAGAGAACCTCATGTATCTTTCATTTGCATTTATGACCCTGGAGTTAATTCACAGAATTACATTAAATACTATCATGAAGTCTTAATACTAAGTAGATAATTGTGTGTCCTAATTGTCTGAGATTCTCAAGAAATGCAAGTATCACTGACTTACCAAAATGCTTGGGTCCCAAAATGTATTTGATGATCTGGGCTTCAGTGATTTTCAAAGGTGACAGAGGAAGCTAATGGCAGAAAGAGAAATTATGGAAGAATGCAAACTGTAAAATGAACTTTGTTTTTGTAATTGCTGCCTTTTCTTTAAAGAAGTGCAGAAAAATTCTTATATTCCTGGATATACTGCATGGAATTGTAAATTGTTCCAATTCCTTAGATGTATCCCTTCTTCCAGACCATGCCTACTCATTTATTCACATTCACTCTGACTGAATGTCCGTGTTCTGTCTAACTACTCATCAAACCACAGTCCTTAGCCCTGCAAAATCTGCTTTTATGGCTTCTGAACACTACTAGAGCTCAACACTACAGCCTTGCTTCCAAACAGCCTCTGATTTACAGCACTCAGGGAAAGGATTTCAAAGTAACAGATGTGTATGTACTCTTCCTGTTGGCTTTCCCTCAAGTCCTTACATAGATAGAATTTCATTATGATGTTTCCAGCTCTCACGAGGGCAAAATGATAGCCTTTTTGCTACAGTCTAAAAATTACACTGGGGTATCTCTTCATCTTCTTTCTTTATTTGCAGGTTGAATCTTTTCCCCATTGATTCTTTTGGTCTGCAGATTCTTATTTTCAGTAAATGAGAAGGTAACATGGATGTTTTGCTGCTTATCAAGCCTTTCTTTCACTTCTCCTGATAACAACCTTCCATGATCTCAAAAGTAATTTAGTTTAAATGACAAGTATAACTGTTCTCTCTATACATATATTCTGCTATTCACGATGCTCTTCTCATTTAGGGTAGCATTACAATTTTTAAACACTGTTTTTAAATTTGGGGTTAAACTTTGTACAGATTAAAATATCAGAAAATATCATGTGTGCACTGTATTTTATTTTATTGATGAATTCAGTGACCAAACTGTCTTATTTTCTTTCAGGTCGTCATTTAATCTTTTTTAGTTATGACTCACACATTAAAAATAAATGATCAATATTTATGTGTATCCTGAGTGCTCTTATACGGAAAGATGAAGATGCTCTTTCAGAGGACCTAAACTATTCTGTAGGCAAGTTATTTTTAAAAAGTGACTTATTTTTGAGTAAGTAGAGATTCTGCTACTTTGGGAATATTTAACTGCATCCAATCTTGGCATTGATTCCACCCACTTCAGGCAGTTATTTATCATAGCGCTTATTGGTGCACTATAGCTGGTTAAGGGCATAGTTTCCTTATCTTTGTTAATGCAGTAGAAACCTTTGCACCTTCATATAGCCATCAGACTATTAAAGAAAGTGTAATTCAGTTCTGGAAGCTATAGAAGTACATGGATAGGCTTGTGATGTAGATTACAACCAGGGTATTTTCTGTCTTGCAACTGAGCACTCTAAACTCAACAGGAACACAACAGTAATTTTTACGCATATGAAATAAAACTGATAGTAGGAAATGAATCATCTTTCAAACTTATGTATATATATATATTTGCACATATGTATATACAAACACAATTGTTTTTCTAGTAGTGGCTCTACATGCTATTTGTGTTAACTTGTGCCTGGCAAGCCAGAAAACATATGAAATGATATTTGTGATGCTATGAGAAGCTTATTTTGGTTTCTGCCCTGTGTGCTGGTGGGGACACACCCACACAGTTTGGCTCATTACTCTAAGCATGAATGATTCATTTTTGATGGAGAAAATGGCACAACACTGTAAATTAGTCAACTGGAGCTATAAGCGAGAGTAGAGCACATGAAAGACTTACTTTGAATGCCCAGAAAAATTCACTTGACTTTCAGTACTTGCACCTGACAAAGCTGGCAAATACTGAAGTGCTATAAAAGTTTAAGATGTGCAAAAGCCTTTGATGCCTTATTTGTCAGAACAAGCAGTGGAAAATATTATCTGTTTCAGAGTGGAAAGGTGAATGGCATGAAATGTGATGAGTTTGGTTTGCTAACATTATAGCTGAGTCTTATTTAGTGACTTAAAGTAAATACAAGCTCCAGAAATTTTTCTTGGCTTCACCCTAATCCAAAAATTTCTGTCCACCACAGCGTCCTGGAAAGTAGTCTGTACTTTGCACTGACTGTATTAATTAAGCAACCTCTTAGAATTTGCCATAGGTCTTTATTTTTTTCAGTCAGCATTATAATGGGAAGATTATCGAAGACCTGACTCACAAAAAAGCTTAGAAAATAGAATGAATTTTGGTACAAAATCATGGCAACAGAAAAGTACAGTAATACTTGACAGAGGATAAGAATCAATATAAATTACCAGTATCAGCAGATTCACTACAATCTTCCCATCTTAGCTGGGAACTAACACAGAATTACAAATGACTGCTCCAGGAAGGTATTGATCCAGTTTGTTTGAACTCCCAGTCAACAGAGAAAGTGCCTCTGATCAGCTACAGAAACAGATCTAACTGCTTTGGGTTGACCCTGGCTGGACACCAAGTGCCCACCGAAGCTGCTCTGTCCCTTGCCTCCTCAGCTGGGCAGGGGAGAGAAAACAGAACAAAAGGCTCCTGGGTTGAGATAAGGGCAGGGAGAGATCACTCAACCAATACTGTAATGGGCAAAACAGATGTGACTTGGTGAAATTAGTTAATTTATTACCAAACAAAACAGAGTATGATGAGAAATAAAACCAAATCTTTGAAATATCTTCCAGCCCTTCCTTCTTCCCAGCCTTAACTTTACTCTCAATTCCCTTCACCTCTTCCTCCCAGTGCAGGTGGATGGAGAATGGAGGCTGCAGTAAAATATCACACTTCCCTCTCCTTCTCAGTGGGAGGAGTCCTCACATTCTTCTTCTCCAGAGAGGGGTCCCTCCCAAGAGAGATAGACCTCCTGGACCTCCAGCGTAGGTCCTTTCCTTCACAAACTGCTCCTGTGTGGCTTCCCATAGGGTCACAGATCCTGCCAGCCAACCTTCTCCAGCACAGGAACAACCAACTTTCTGGTGTGGGGTTCTTTGTGGGCTGCAGGTGGATCTCTGTTCCACTGTGGACCACTGTGGGCTGCAGGGGCACAGCCTGCCTCACCATGGGCTGCACCACAGGCTGCAGAGAAATCTCTATTCTGTGCCTGGAAAACCTCCTTTCTCCCTGCCTTTTCCACTGACCTTGGCATCAGCAGGGTTGCTGCTCTCACATATTTTCATTCCTCTCTCTGGCTGCGATTGTCCGGCAGTTTTTCCTTCTCCTTACATCTGATGTCCCAGAGGCACTACCATCATTGCTGGTGGGCTTGGCCTTGGCCTGCAGCAGCTCCACCTTGGAGCCAGCTGGCATTGGCTCTATGCATGTGAGGGATGTTTCTGTGAGCTGCTCAAAGAAGCCACTCCTGTAAGCCATGCAAATTCAATGCACCAGCCCATCTAACAGAGCCACTTCTTTTATTTAAATTACTACAATGCAGATACAGTCAATATTTGTTGGTTTTGGTTTTTTTTTTTTTTTAAATATCATTATCTGCAGAGCCCTACTTGTGAGACAGGTGATCATTCTGTCCAAAGCAGCCACCTTTAAGTATCAATGGCTAATGTTAAGTGTCAAGGGAACTATTAAAAAATTAGGGAGAATCCTGGGAAGCAGATATACTGCACTGCTACATACAACAAAGAGAATTTTGAAATGGACCTAATTCCTTATTTAGGCAGGATTTAGAACATGACTAAATCCCAATAATACACACTACTTAGACAATCCTTATGGAGAGTGCTGAGAAAGGAAGGTGAGATTGTGGTAAAGAGCATTCTGAAGAATTTCCCTCTCCATTACACTGTGTTCAGACATTCCTTTTGCAGAGTTACTTCTGTCTGTACTCCTCTCATTGTGAATTTCTGAAGCACTGTATTTCATTAGATGTACTTATATAGTATCCATGCTAACTATATATGTTAACTGTGAAAACAAAAATGTAAAATTGTATTACATAAATCTACAGTGTTACTGTGAAAGTGTTTTTTACTGTGATTTACACTTCTTCCATTAGCAGTTCATTAGTTTTCACAATGCCTTAACAAGTCCTCTAAATTTTTCAGCCATTCAGCAACAATCAGTGTGGATAAAATTTAAAATCTGTTTTCCTAAAAATCAGCAGAAGCAGGACAAGATTTAGGCTTTGTCACAAACGTTTGGTAGCTTTGACTGGAAAATGTTTGCTATTAAAGAAGCTTACACTTATATGTAAGGTCTCAAACAGATTTCAGTCTTCCTGTGATTAACACCTCTACTAAGCAGTTTTGATTTCTATTCCAGATCACTCCCACATACTGAAAGTTGCTGCTTGGATTTTTCAAACTTTAGAAGATACTAAGACTTATATTTCTTCAAGCTGCAAATGAGCATAAACCACATGGAGCCAAATTTCTGTTTATTGCGACTCTTGTTAACGTGAGTTACCTACTGAATAAAATGTCTATTCCTGATTCTAATTCTAAAGTATACCAACATGATTAAGAAAATAATTTACTTCAACAGATATAAAAATGGGACTTACTTAAACCTAAAAAATTATTTCATAATCCATCAATTTAATATAGGATTTTGGGTTTTTTTAAGTCATGAAAACATTCTGCATTATAGAGTTTGAACACGGAAATATTTTTCTTCTTTAATCCAGTTCTTTCTTTGTTTCAGATTGTTTTTCAAATATATTCTTAGATCCAGTCTTGTTACAGCCACAGGTATCAAGATTCCGTCATAGAGTCTCATTTTTTATATGGTTCAGCTTAAGATATAAGATCTAATTTTAATTAAAACAGTGCAAATTTTGTAGCTAGACAAGGCCTACATTCCAACTGTTAAATATTTATTATTGGTAATAGTATGATTCAAGGACGTACTGTTGCTTGCTTATAATTCCAAGTGAGAACATTCATGCTTTCTCATTCCCCTTCCAGCCATGTCTAATACTATCTAGTATTCAAGCATTGCTCATTTGACATGAGACATTAAGCAGTGACAAGAAATGTAATATCCATAATGTTATTTTTACAGAGGTATTTCCAAGACCATTGGTCATTTCTTAACAGGTTGCAAAATTTGCCTGAATTGCAAGTTATTAGATGACTTATTTATTTCTAAAAATGTAATTTTCTTTTATTGTTTTATTTCCTTTTATTTTACATTTCCTTTGCTGGCACAATATTATTTTTGATTTTTCTTTTTTTTTTTTTAGTGAAGCTGTTATAATTTTACTGTAATTTGTGTTTCCTATTTTGAATGCAATTGTTTTTATACTGCTTTCCCAGTTGAAATTCAATTTTTTCCTCAAGGAAGTTACAGATAGGAAATATTTACACAGATATTTCCTTTAGCGAATTTTCCAAATTTTCTTCTGAACTTGAGATCAAATGTCTCCCTGCGTGCAGAGGGTAGAAAAAGAAATAAAAGTCTGTAGATGCTTGACTGATGTTGAGTTTAAAGATGAACAGCATTCTTCATTCCTCCAGCCTGAGAAACTACCTTCCTAAGGGAATAAAACATGGCACAGCAACAAAGGCTGCATTCTTCAATGACCACAGCAATAACTAGAAAGCTTCTTTTTGGTGTGTAGGAAAAAAAAGTCCCATTTTGAAATGTAAATGCTTCATTCATATTAGACTACTGAAAATAAGTAACCCTAAAACACCTCAGACAGAAAATAAAATGCATTAAACTGCTTTTACCTTTTCTATATACAGTAGAATTATCTAGTCTAAAGATTTGTGATTTTAAAAAGAATGAGACTGTGCTTTTATGAAATAAAAGACCTTAGCTCGGTGCTCACAACACCTTTATTGCTGGATTAGGAAACAGGCCTTCTCATGTTGTCACACTAATTTGTTTCTTCTTTCCTTTGTTAGCGTTTCCATTTTTCTTTCTTTTGTCCATTTTTACTTCATGTATGTTTCAACTGGGCAATTCATGTCTCTATTTTTCATATTCTAACAATTAACATTTTTTTTCATCCTGCTTTTATTCTTCATTTCTGTTGCCAGTCTGTCCTCTAGTCACCAGAAGCGACACAGAATTGGTATCCAAAGATGAGTTCTGCAGACGTAGCAACAAGAAAGGTGACACTGTTGTCTCCTCCGCCCAAGTTAGTACTCGTACAACTCTACATATCAGCACAAAACCGGAGTTAGAAGAAAGGGTGGAAATAGTCACAGTGGACAGAAAACCTATTTACATTTTTGCATACATAATAAGGGTGTATTTGGTTTACTTGTGATTATTTGAAACCAATTTTTCTGATCCATTTGAAAACTTTTCTATTCAGTTTGTAATCTCTTCCACAAGAGAGGACATCATTCTGCAAATTGTTGCATTTCATTACAAGTTTGAAAAAGTTAAAAGCATCACCAAAAGGAAATCTGAACAAGCTTGTATTACTGATTTGGTATCAAAATCAGGTGATCAAGATACCTCTATTGCTATGTTTTAGCACAGTGCATCCTACTACTCATTGAGGAATGCTGAATAAAGGTGTGTAAATAAAATTGTAATGGTAGTTTAGAAAAATGAAGAGGAATGGGTACATACACATTTCACACAGGTACAGCAGCACTCTTCAGTTGTCCAAAGTACTTTTTGAAGAAGTCTGAACTCACTCTTTTGAGGGACTTGATAATTCAAGTTTTTTTTGCTCAGGAATCTGCTCTTTGTACATGTTATCCTCGTCTGTGTTGGGGACTGTTTGGTGCCTCATTTTTGCTTTGGTTTCTTTTGTGTGTGTGTGTTTGTACATGTCTGTTTCTCTGGTTGGTTTTTATTTTACTGCTGTACTGCGTAAACTACTTCGTAGACAAACATATGGTAGGTATCATGTAAAAATTACAAGCAATAATAAATGTCCTGTTTTCCTCTGCATAAAACCCCCCTAACAGACCAACCATCCCAAGCTTCAGACAACTAAAACAAGTGGTTTCTAAAGGAATGAATTCTGAACATGCCATTATTCCACAATTAGTCTCATCATCGTCAAGTTGGGTGCCACAGTAGTTATTGAAAAAGGATGTCCAAGCATGATCCAAGAAAAAGGCAGAAGTGATATAACAGTAGATGCAAATGAATTCAAGCCCTGTAGCTGTAAATGTCATCCTGTGTTGAGAAAAATTTTAATGTGAAAGATTTCATTTTCTGCTCTATTTGCTGTCTTGGTGCAAAACATATAAAAATACAAGGACGGGATTATTCATTTGTTTTGAAAAGAAATATATCCATTGATTAACATGTTGACCATCTAGAATCATTTTCTGACAAAATTTAAACTCCTGCTGATTAGTATTTTACTTTGAGAACATTTAATTGATTATTGGTTTGGCCTTGATTCCAGGGAGAAAAATGCCTAGTATGTGTTCTGGTTTGGTTTTCCTTTACATCAGTGATGCACAAGGAAGGACAACTGCTATGTCACTTGAAAAGAAGTGATGTCAAGTCAGTGTGTTTCTTCCTCTTCTGCCACTTGCTGAAGAGTCAGAAGGGCGTGTTTAGACATTTGAAGACTAAGAACTCTTTCTTGAAATCATTCTTTCCAAAGAACACCATAGCTAGGTATCTGAATGATCTCTTTCCTCTCTTCCTGCCCTCCCTCTCTCTGTTTTTCTAAATACCAGAGCAAGTGCTATTACTTGAGATGCTGGATACGTGTCTACAATGAAGGACACAGCAAAATGAAAAGTGATGCAGATACAACTTATTTCCACTGTAACCATGGTTTCTTCAGTGAGTACTTCTATTGTTAGAACATCATTTCAAAGGCAAAGAGGAAAACAACAGGTCTTTCTGATAGCAAGATAGATTTGACTCCAACATGACAGACCGTCTCACATATAGAAGACACAAGACTTGGGCGGGAGGAGATGGGGGGCGGTATATTATAGGTGTCATTATTGCCAGGACATTCCTGAATTGCTAAAATATCAAATGTTTGAAAACACTATATGCCTTAACTGATATATTTAATACTTATACATTATCCTAACTGATCAGTTATTATCCTAATACTTTCAGAATACTCTGGAATTATGAACACTGGTGCATGCAGTAAATAGACAAAATAGGACAATATACACAGATAGTTTATAGTATATTCATTAGTATCATACATGCACATCAGATATTTTCTTTCTGTCATTTGATCTAACAAGCAGTTTTGAATTAATTCAATTATTTTTAACTATATTCATTCACAAGTAGACATTTTATAGCAGGTCATATTAACACGTTTGGAAGACATATCTCTTCCTTTTGAAATTTTATCTGAAACATGTAAGACTCCATCTTTAATTCCCACAGTTGCTCTCTGCTTCAGATATAATGGCAAGGATTAATGCAAAAAGAATCAAAGGTAGAAACCAGTAAGGGAAGCTGTCAGAAAAAAAATAAACACATATGAATGCATCTCTATTTCCTAGAAATATTGACTACAAATGAATTAAACTTAATATAGTAAGAAGGCTGAAAATTCAAGCACATGGTTGGCAAGTAATTTCAAACACAAACACCAAAAACCATAGGGAGAATTACCATAGCTATATTTTACTATTCTGTATTTTTAAAATCCCTATTATAGGTTACCTATAAATACAATTGTTCAAAAGAGTCAACTCTCTGAAACTGAATAGAGTCAGGGTAGTAACTTAGTAGAAAAGTTTTCTCTCTTTGTGAACATACCAATGAAAGTTGTGATAGACTCTACCCAAATAATGTGCTTGGAAATTCTGCCACAGGAGTTTCTGGAAAACAGATCTGGACCGTGGGACAAACAGCTTATATGAGCCCAGAACAGCTGACAGGCAGACAGACAGACAAAGTATATCTCTTGATTTTAACGCTTGCATTTTAAAGGTAATATTTAACAACACACAGATTATTTATCCTCAGGCCAGTCTACCTGCTGTGGAGTTTACTGTTCATGTGGAAAAGTCAGAACAAAGAATTAAATATTTCTCATGCTATTTTTACTTTCTTTCCTAATTCTCCAAAGCTGATTTCACAATTGCAATCTCCTTGGAACTTTTTCATCCACATTCAGAAACACTGATCCACATTTAAGAGGAAAACAAAACAATACGAAAGAAGGCACTTATGTACTCAATGATTTTTTTTTTTCACAAGCATCACTCTAGTTGTCCTTATTCTGTCTCTTTCCTCCTCTCTCCTTAGAAGTCCTAGTTAAACTACATGTTTGACATGCCTATCACTTCAAATCCCAGAGTCATAAGATTGCATGAGAGCAAGTTTATTTTTAAACAAAATATCAAACCCTCAGGTTCCATTATGTTGCAAAAGAAGTCTTGAAAATGTGGCCAAATGTAACAAATACAACCATATGTGCAGAAAACCTGAAACCCAACTACTGAAATCTGTCACAATCAGATACAGCTGGAGAGGAGAGTGCAGACCTCACAGCCCTGTGTTCTCTGCCACACCACACTTGTGACAGTGCTCATACCATGAATGAGCATCCCTTCAGCTAAGTATATCACTAGAACTAGCTGCTCTGGGGACCCAGCAACAGTGTGGCAGCAGTGACAGGAGAAGATGCCTCTCCGGAGGTGAAAAGGAGAGAAATGTCCTCAAGGAAATGCCACTCCATCTTGAGAGGGGTCCTTCAGGAGCCACTGACTTGTGTTGTATGTCAAGGCAACAGAGGACAGCTGTAGCAAAGCGCTGGGCACAGGCTGAAAGGGTCATTGCTGGGACCACAAGCTGACATACATGCTCAGGGACACCTCGCTCACTGCAGCATGCCAATGTACACCTCTCTCTAGGTTTAAAGACAAGTATCAGGGCAGGAATGCAAAAAAAAAAATTAACTCTCTCCCCAGATGGGTTTTCCTCTGTTCTGCAGCTGGCCTCAGATCCTTTGTATCCCTAACTCCAGAACTCTAGTGGTCGCCCTTTGGTCTCCCCAGGAACTTTCTGCCAGAGGCTCCAGGAAGGGTCATTCTCCCCAGCTGCAGTGTAGAGGATGTTCTTCACATTCTGTTCTGTCCTGACTGGCCCAAGGGCTACTGCATGGGCAATCTCTTATTTGATCTGCTCAAAGGCCTGTAGTTGTTCAGGACCCCATTTGAAATAAATTTTCTTCCATGTCATAAGGTAGAGAGGGCTCACAGGGATACTCAGGGATATGCATTCTCCAAAAACCTAAGGTGCCTAGGAAAGCCTGAGATTCCCTTTTGCAGGTTGGTGGGAACATAGATGCTAGTTTGTTAATCAGCTCTGTTGAAATCTGGCAACATCCATCTTGCCACATCACTCTTAGGAACTAAATTTCCTGAGCAGGTCCCTTGACTTAACTACCCTTCATTTAATGATAAAACCAGCTCTTAGGAGAATCTGGGTTATCTTCTCCCCTTTCTCAAAGACTTCTTCTGCCGTGTTCCCCCCCACAATGATGTCATCAATATGCTGTAGATGTTCTGGAGCCTCACCCTGTTTCACTACAGTGGTCTGGGGAACAGAGAGTTCTGTTTTCCACCTGGTCTGGTTTTTTTACTTCCCCTCTCCACTTGGCCCTAGTGGAGGCAGGGAAATGATGGGGGGGGGGGGGGCAGGGGAGTGGGGCAGGGAAAAAAATATTAAACAGAGAGTCACTTCAAAACAACATTGGTAAAAGGAATACAATACAAAACCTCTTGCAACCATGACAGCTGCTCCCAAAAAAAGCTCAGTCACCTCAAACGAACCCTCACTTTAAAAAACAATAAATAAAAAAGCAAGAAAACTGCATGTACTTCAGTCTCTTATTCTTTAACTTTTTCCCCATTTATGTGGCTCACTATCAGTCTTTGTGTATAGTCAGTATGAAGTTATTTGTAAAAATAATGTGTGGCAAATTGGCAGACAAGCACAGTTTAAAATATAGGCAATCTGTTGAGTGATTTAGAAAAGCTGCCATAAAATTTCATTTCTTATATTATTATATGCTTAACATTTTATGCAACATAGTACTTCAAGAAAAATGATAAACAGTAAAGATTCTTTGAAAATGCCTTGTAGGAAAGAACACATGGGGTAACTGCCAGGGGAGAGTGGGGGCCAGGGCTGGGGTGGTAGGGACTCCCCTGGGGTGGCAGGGGAGAGTCCATTGTCAGGGCTCATCCCATCTCCAAACAGGAATGGGGCAGCTGGGGGACATCAAGGCAGCCCCAGCCCTGGGCACTGGGCTCCTCCCCGGAGATGGACTAGGATGTGGGCCCATGACTGGGTAGGGCAGGGCTGTGGGGAGCTGGAGACCAGCCCTGCTGCTGTGAGCTGACATAGGGCCCTGTGCCCGGCTAGGGTGGGGGGAAGCAAGGTAAGGGACAGGGACAGTCAGGGGTAATAGTGCCCTTGAGGTTTATTGAGCTTTCAAGGGATAGAGAAATATCTACAAACAATACCATTGTATCCTTCAAGAAAATAATATCTGTAACTGATATTCTATAATCCACAGAAAGAATCTTCAGCATATTTTTCCAGAGTGGAGCTGATACTACTGTGCCATGGTGAGTTTATAACATAACAGGATTCCACTGCTTGCACTGGGCTACAGAAGTTTGCAAATACCTTGTAATATATTTGGAGCCTAAGAGTCCTGACAGCTATCAACAAATGCTGGTAACCTTCTACTTAGATTCACCACTTGTTAAATTCCATAAAGACTCAGAAAACAACAATTATTTTCTACACTTAAGATTTCACTTAAGATTGATATGGGAGTCAACATAACAAGTTGTTCAAACACAGGAACAAAAGAAAATATAAATTATTTTTGTAACTGGAATTAAAAAATTAAACAGACATAATGCATGATTATTTCGCACAGCCAACCACTGTGAAATCCCAAGCCTGCTGAGGCTAAAATCCATGCATATGTATGCCAGAATTTTATCCCAGTTCTTTACACTGATATCTAGCACACAATGTAGTCTCTTTATGTTGTCATCATTCTGTATTGAAAACTATCTCAAGAAAAGTAGCAAGTTTACAAAACATTCTTACTTTATTGAGTTAAACTCAATAGATCTGATTTTAAAAGAAAGTAAATGGACTTTTTTTTTAGATGTTTATTAGTCAGATCTTAAATAATAAATGTGGGGGGAAGTGAGTTATTTGTGAACTACCACTATCTGGTAACTATGTGGTAAAACACTTAACATAATGTTAAGTTCAAGATCTGCAGAAACTTTCTCCATGTTTAAGTATATAAATTACTGACATTAAGACTTCATTTTGTCTGTGTGTGTTCCACATATATAGGTTTTCCTTTATCAGTAAAATATTTTCTATGCCAAACTCAGTTTTCTTTAATCATTTTGTTGACAAGAGTACACTTGAAGGTTTTTCTCCATCTGCATCTGTAGCACGGAAGTTCTCAGCTTTGGAAGAGCTAATTGGCCCCACCATACTCTTTAGGCCTAAGTTAAGTGTTAGATGAAGAGGTATCCTATTGCTTCTGATAAGAGCCATACGAGAAAATGAGCTATGCATGAAAAGCAAGCTCTGAAGGAAAACAGGGTTTAGTCTAGTATTCTAAGAGGGCCATACTGCATTGTGGAGTGAGACCTGTGAATAAATACTTTTTAAATCAGTGGATGGGAAAAGATCATCTGACACTTTGTGGGTGCTTTGACCACTACTAGTGATAGTCACTGTCATTAATCTTCTCTCTCCCTATCAGAATGAGTATTATGACAGTCATCTTTTGAACACAGCTTCAATTTAATTGGAAAATAACTGACTAATTCTATTAATCATCCTACAATGATAACAGTTGTTTTTTCTTTCTGAGAATGCTGCGTAAATGTATTCATTGGTTAACTACATCTCTTTCTTACCATCCTGTCTGATGTTTCAAATGACTCCTCTTTGTACAGAGTTTTTTGTTGTTTTTTTTACTTTAAAATGTGCATTTTTGTCCTTTGTGAATTTCAGAGTCTTCTTCCTATCACTTGATAGATTTTTATCTTTTATAGTAGTTATCTATGCATATTAGATTTTATTTGCTTTTACCTCAACAAATGAAGACAGACAGAAATGGACAACCTGGATGCAAAAGGTAGAGTTGCTTTTGAAAATAACTGTTAATAGTCAATAATAGCTGTTAATGGTCATCTTCAGCTTTCCAGTAATAAACTGGAAAATCATTCTTACCAAAGTCAGATAAATGCTGAAAAAGTAGAAAGAAAAAAATCTACTGGATATAAAGGAGACATGGAGAAGTAGAATGCTAAAAAAAGATAATTTCTTAGGTGTGGGTGAAAATTTAATTCTAAAATATAACTTCAACTGGTCACATTTGATAGCAAGATTTGCTCATTTTCAATACTTAAATAATGTTTGGGATTGTGATAAATTTACCTGGTAGTTTTCTGGAGAATTCTTATTGCACTGAGATTTTGTAGGCATGATTTTTTATAAATTCTATTGGGGGTCTTTTGCTCGGTGTGTACACAAGTATGTGCATGTGCATGAAATGTATTCAGTCTTCAGGTGGGATCTGGAGTTCTGCAAACAATGAGTTTTTGTTCATCTCTGCTCTTCTGCTTGTCTTTCCTTTCTTTCCTTTGTTAGCTAATGGTAAAAGAAGTGTTAAATTTGCCATACATACAGACATTAAGAAATCTTTGCCATGACAGAAAATAGTTTAAAGTAACAAGATAAATTGCTAGCAGCAATGCACATAATTAGCAGGAAATATGACTCACTTGAAGGGTAAAACTTGCAAATAATGCAAATACATATATTTCTCCCTACTACTGAGTTTCTAGACCATTACTACTTTTTACTGTGATTTTTTTCAGATAATTGAAAAAAAGTAGAATTAACATTTCTATACTTTTTATTAAATAGAGACTTAAATAGAACTACAACTTAAAGGCAAAAGTAACATATTTGACAATCATATATAATGCAACATGTGCTATAGAATAACTTCCCTTTTGTCTACTGTAATCCATAACAATCTAACATATTGACAGCAAAATAAAGACTAGGCTCAACGTAACTGAATTTTGTGTAAATTTAAATTTGTACTGCTACATATTTAATGGCACCACAAGCACTCATAGTTCTGTGTTCACGGATGGCTGATTATTCATGTTACTGTGTCAGCGTGCAAAAGAGAGCAAACCTAAGAGCCCTGTATTGGTCTGCAGTCCAACAAGGGGAGAGGCTGAAAACTAACAACCCTCTTGCAATGCAGTTAGTGCTGTTTGGACCACAGTATCAAATCAACTTCTCATTGCAAGAACAGTTGCATGCAAGCCACTGCAGTCTCTCTTGATCTCTCTCTTTTTTTTGTTTGGTTTTGTTTTGCTGTTGTTGTTTGGTTTGGTTTGTTTGGGGTTTTTTTTGGTTGTTTTTTTGTTGTCTGTCATTTTTTATTACTATTTGAGATTCTCTGTCAAATGTGTTTTGAGGACAGCAAACCTGACAGGTACATAATAGAATGGTTTGAGTATGAAAACACAAGTGAGTACATAACCTACTAAAACAAGGAACTAGCAGTGACATTTTGTAGTCCTACACTTCCCACTGTTTCTCTCACTAATGATTGCAAATCTAAGCTTGTGCCACAAAGACGTATGGTCCATATACTGACTTCTCTTTCTCAGTTTTACACTAATTAAGAAAATATTTGGTACAGATAGAACTCCCACATTCAATCTCCTCTTTTCTGGAAATGAAAGTGAAAATCTCTCTATAGCACCTTACCGTTACCAGGTCTAACAGGATGGTTAGACCTCACAGTGAGCAAATAATCCAATTTCTGTTTCTTGTTCCCTCTGTTTTTTAAAGGCCTGATTTTGTAATTGGCCTTATGTATTCAACAAAATTAATTTACATTGTCCAGAAAGCAGGAAAACTACATTCTTTTGCTTCAATGTAATCCCATTAACCAACAATTTGCACAAAACTTCCAAACAAACAAACAAAATCCCAAAAAATGCAATCTAAACCAAAATAAAAAAAACTATGGAAGCATTAAAAGAGTGTGAAAGAGTCAA
The DNA here is from genome assembly GCA_035583185.1 of Anabacerthia variegaticeps. Classification (NCBI taxonomy): domain Eukaryota; kingdom Metazoa; phylum Chordata; class Aves; order Passeriformes; family Furnariidae; genus Anabacerthia; species Anabacerthia variegaticeps. The sequence goes on along the minus strand of JAWWEW010000041.1, from coordinate 40,099,648 downwards.
TATTTGTATGTGGTAAAGTTAGAAAAATATCTTGGTGGAGGAAGATTTAAAATAGTATTGCTATTTATTTTTTTTGTTCTATAAGCTTATGATTTTTTGTTTTAAAAAAATACTAATAAATGCAATTTTGCGTATCTGTGAGGAAGATTTCCCAGACACAACACAGCCCCAGAAACAACTCTTCAATCTTTGAAGCTTTTTATACCCAGTAAGAATAAACACCAGCAGATATCAGAATGTAGTGCTGCAATCTCCTAAACTATTGACTATCTATTGACAAAGCAAAGCTTTACTTTGTTGGCAACCAATTATCTTATGAACTTCTTTCATAGAATCAAAAGTTATCACTCTGTTAACTGCACCAAAGTGGAAGTGGATGCACTTTGGCTACACATGAAACTGATGCTTGAAAGCTGGGGAGACATAAAGTAAACAGATAATTTTTTTTATGAAAATGTGTTTCATTTCCCAGGTAATACATTTAAACTGTATCGTTCCTTATATCCTATTCTCCATGATACTATTCATATACCTTTCAAGTAATTCACAAAATGTTTTCACTAACGTGTTTTAACTAACATCTCTTGTGCATTTTTATTTTATCTTGTCACAGGCAGGTGGTGTACAATGAATTGTCTTACTTCAGCATGTTTTCTTGTGTGTCTTTGTTTTGGCATGTTTATATACTGCTGCATTCAGCCCAGAAGCTAAGAAAATCCTATGAGAGTCCCTCATTTCATTATTTTTGCTGAGCAGATGAGATTTTTCCCAATAATGAAACATTCTTTTATAATAAAAGAACATAACTGTCAAAGCCAAAACTTTAATTAATCCAAACTACAGACACAGAATATTTGAACACAATTAGAATCAGGACTTGTTTTAAAATTCTATATTCCTGTGTATAAAATCTGGGATGAGGAGTGGAGTGTACATTTTGTCTTTCTCTGAGCAAACTGTCTAGCTGAGGAGCCATATTGCACCACAGTGCAGTAACGCAGTTTCCTGATCATTGAAGGATTTTTATCCAGATGGATAGCATTTTTTGTAGCGAAGCTGAAAAATTATGAAATATAAGTAGCTGAAGCTAGCTCATTGATGTTACACTGAGATAGAGTTAACTGGCAATCTAGTGATGAAAATTCTAATTCAAATACTGCTTTGTGTGGGTCTAGTGCAAAAAAAGGTATGTGTGAAAGAGTCAGGCATGACCTGAAACTCCTGTGTGATGCCTCAATGTCTGGACATTTTCAGACGGAAAGGTTACTGGTTTTTACCTTCTAATCTTTTTTGTTTGTGACGGAGCAAGAATGTAGTGGTGGAAAGATAGACTAGCAGTGTCAGTTTGTTGTGATAATGACTACGATGTCTGTTTTATTGCCAATGTCATTGTAGATTGGATTGTTTCTTAATGACAAGGTCTTTCAGCAGCAGAAGTTATGTTTCATGTTATTCTTTGTTAATTCCTCTGGTCAACATCTATTTTGTGGTCCTTGCACTTGGCTTTGGAATTAGTTCCTCCTTTAACTCACAGTATGTAATGAAGTGGATTATGAAGTAAATGACCTTTAACAAATGCATAATAACCACTAATTTGAAAGTGCTTTAAGTATTTTTAAAACCACGATGCATTGTTTCTTGATTATAGCTGCTATTTTGATAGTCTGCATGGTTTTACATTTTCATGGATTAAAAGGAAGCTCCTTAGCTGAGCAAGGTGCGTAGGACACACATTTCTCTTTCATGTGTCTCAGTTTCAGTGGCTTTTAAAGACATCACTGTTATCCATTCAGATCAGTTCCATACCATTGGTAGAAATTCATTTACAGCACTTTGTAAAAACATGAAACTAGACAAAAAGGAAAAATCATGCCAGAAATGCGAGAATTTTTTCTTGCCTTCATGAATTTTTTGCTTGCACCTATATGTTGAAGATAATTAAAATAATAAATAAATTACAGTCTGAGAATCTGATAGCACAGCTAGCTACTCTCAGTACATCTGACTGATATGTTTCAATTTTTTATATTATGGGAAAGTAAAATTTTCTATTACACTTTAAGTATTTCAATAGCAGACTGAATTAAAATGTTTACTCATACCTTATGCCTCTTTAGTTGCAAGCAACACTTCAGCTGACCAACATGAGACAGGGTGGAAAAAGAACAAACCGCTCTTGAACAATGTTCCCAATCTTAGATCACACGCACACACAAAAAAGTTCCTATTCAGTTTCTGGTTCTCATCCACAACAGTATGTGAGTAACTGGGCTATTCAAGCAGGTCTTTATCCATCCTTAAATCACGTCACCAGAAAAATCACACTAAAAGAGCCCAATAAGACCAGAAAATTCCAATGATCTGAATTGGAATGTAATTTATTTAGACAGTATTACACTCTTTTCCTATTCCTAGCCAAGATCTCCTGAACTTAATTTTTGCACTCCTCTCTTGGTCTCTAATGGCTCCTTTATCAAGTGAAGACTTGTTCTAAATATTGCTGAGTTTTGTTGGTTTGGTTTTTTTCTATGTAACATTTCTAAGACAGGTTTTCCTTTCTCAGTTTTCATCTAAAAACCTTATGTAGGCCTTCATCATGCTGTAGTACCTGTCGGAAGGCTTTAACAAATGAAGTGGTGCATCATTAGTATGATTCAAAACAGTACTATAGGAATCACTTCCCCCTCTTGCTGTGCCGACTATATCACCTAACTTTGCCACCATTACTTGATCTTGCACTGTATGTCTTGAAAGTAACAGCAAATCTTTTCTGTACTGATTCTTCATCTCCCTATATGATCAGTTATTGCTTGAGAGCATGGTGATGTCCGTTCCCTCTTTTCTGAATTCATAGAATACTTGGAGTATTCTATATAAGCAAAACCATGTTTTGGATATCTGATGGTCAAATTCCATTCAAGGGACTTTTAAGCTCATAAGATAATAGTACACTCAATACTTTTCACTACTGAAGTTTCCATAGAACATATAATTACGTTTTTGTGCTCTTGAACAAAACTCTCCGTTTAGTTAATTTTCACAAAAAGCTGCTCTCTAGTGTAGGGAACATTCCCTTATTATGACAAAGCCCAAAGGTCTTTCTCCATCCCAGTTTTTGTGGTTCTTTCATAGTTCTTCATTTTCCATTCTTTCGAGTTTTACCACTTTCTTCCATCTCATTGACCTCAAATCCTTGCATGCTTGAATAGAAAGATGCTCCTGTTTGAATTGGTGCCACAAAGCCCAGGCACTAACTGGCAGCTTCTGCACTATGCAGTAACCTCGGCACCGTGATACACAGTACTTCAGCCACTTACTCACCTACGAATCTGGCAACAGAGAAGCCACGGGCAGCAGGTCAACTAAGACAACACTAAGAGTAAGATAATAGTCTTTCTGTGCTGGGTTTTTGCTCTAATGATTGAAAAGTAGTAGGGAGGATGGGCACAAGGAGATAAGGGGGCAACAGACTTCCCAAAGTATTCTACAAATGTTTGTAAATCAAATTACTATGACGGAGGTCTGTCTGCTATTCAGCTGGCAAATAACTGACTCCTCCAGTACACGCAACAGGGACTGGAATTTTTTTTGAGGTTAGTGCTGAAAACAACCATCTTGGGTAAACATGGACAGATCTCCCACAAGCCTGGCAAATGCTTTAAGAAGGAAAATGCTGTTGGGAAGAGGGGAAGAAGGCAGTATGTCATCAGTCACAGCCATCTTAATCAATACTTAGAAATACTTCCATGCATACAGATGTGCTATAAAAAGTAGCAGTAATGAGGTCTAGAGAGTTTGAAGCTTCAAGTCCGGATTTGACCTGGGTACCTTATTGCACATAATAAGATCTTTTAATTTGAAAGAAAGGGGGAAAAACTCCCTAAACAAATAATGAGAAAAACCCATCAGATAATGCTCTTCTTCAAAGAAGTTCATATTAAAAGGTCCATGTGGATGCTTTCTGAGCAAGATTGCTCTCAGGAGTGCTTTCTGTGCTGCTTACTTTTTCCTTACTTGCTTAAGTAAAAATTCACATTTGTGATAGCCAGAGAGTGTAAGAATCTGATGGATGATGGATCTTACTCTCAGCTGCAGTGAGATTACCAGGCAACTGCTCTAATGGTTTGTATGCTGATAATTAAGTCAGGATAACAATATGAAAAGATCAAGTGAAATGACAAAAAGCTACTTGGAACAGTGGCACAGCTGGAGGGGAAGAGTTCTTTTATTTTAGCTCTTAATCCATGTATTGCACTGAAAGGCCAAGGTCTGGAAACACACTCTGGCATGGCACTAGTACTTTCCTTGCACTTGGTTTTGAAATGTCCATGTTGGCAACTGTCCTCAGCTATTTGTCTTACACCATAGATGTGCATCCTCAGTGCATTTGTATTCCCCACAGTATGGTGTCATGCCTGCTGTGAAGCCAGCACAGCCGTGAGCATCACTGACACTCAAAACTCTGCTGGCTGCGGCTCGCTCCCATCTCCGCCACCTTTCCACAGTGGATGAAGTGATTTCAGGCTTCTGAAGGAACACAGTCAAACCTTCTTTGATAAAACTCTTCTTGCTATGTGGAAGAAATGTAAACATATACTGAAATACTTTTTGCAAGAACAAAGTTTGTGCAGTTTATACTTGCACATCATCCTCAAACTGGGATGAACTCAATTCCAAACAAACACTCTGAAAACACCGACTTTAAAACGTTTTCTGGTATTCGTTTATTCACAGTGTCCGGTTCCTCCAGGGACACCCACCACTGTCCCATCTCCCCATGCCTCTCCCACCCTCCCGCCTCGGGCCGTCCGGGCCAGCGCTGGCGGTCGCAGGTGGCTCTGGGCGGCCAAGACGCCGCAGCCCCTCGGGACCCTTCAAGCCTGCCCGAGCCCTCCCAGGGGCCGCGCAGTCGCGGGCAGAGGATTTGTAGGGGACAACGAGGAGTGGAGGGAGCGCCGCTCGACATCCAGGTCGCGCCCTCCTGTCCCCGTTTTTCTTTTTTCTTTTTTTATTCCCCTAAGGAGTGGGCGTGAGGGAATTAGCGGCGAGCGAGCCGCGAAGCAGCAGCAGCAGCTGCATCTGGGGAGCCGCGTGCGTGAGGCAGAGGAGGCAGACGCGATTACTTCAGAATTTATTTAAGGACTGGTGAAAACCACTGCAGCGGCTTCCAGGGGAAGTCCCCGCGCCGAGGAGCGCGCCGAGTCAGCAGCGCCCGGAGCTGCTCCCTGCATCCCTGCCGGGCTCCGGACCCGCGCACGGGGCTCCTGCCAGCGCCTGGCGCTTCCCAAGGCGTGATATTAATTACACGCCCGGGCTATTCAGATTATGGTTCGGGGTTTAGCGCTGCTTTGTCATGGTCGGATTACGGCAGATGATATGTTTTATGACACGATTAAATGAGATGTAGTGGCATTTGCCTGAGCTCTTTAAATGACAGAATACAGCAGTGTAGCGCTCTCGGGCTGCTTTGGGCGCGGGCACCCCCGGGCTGGGTGCAGCGGCGGGGCTGGCAGCGCTGCCCCGCGGAGCGGAGCCGCCCGGGACGCGCAGGATGGCATGGGTGACACGCCGGGGCTCTCCCGGTCCCACTGCCACGGCTGCTGCTCCGTGCCGCGGAGAGCGGGCTCTGTGCGGTGCCAGGAGCGGTGGGCAGAGGATTTCTTTCTATAAAGCAGAAAACGGCGTTTGGTTTTCGATCACGCAGGCAGTCGTGCGTGCGCGCGGACTTCAGTCACGCACAGAGGCATAATTGGCCTGGGAGGTATCGAAGAACAAAAGACGCCAGATACCACTCAGCTAAGTTTAACAAAAGATAAGAAATAAAAGGAAGATGCTTTTGCCCTGGCCCCTCCCCCCTGCGATCGCTTGCCTCCAGCTGCAAAGATGTTCTTGCTCAAAAGGAGCTGCTGGAGCTTTAAGAGCCGCTCCCCCCCTTCCTGCTCCCGACAATGGTCTGAGCCGAGCTCTGCTTCCCAAAGCAAAATTTGTAATATGCCATTTTTCCCATGGATGCTTTTCCTTTTGGCTGCTGACGAAGTGACCGAAGAAAATGTTGAGATGCCAAGCATCCAGTCTTGCCGGAGGACGGGTGTGGGCGCTTGGGGTTTCTCGGAGCAACGCCTGAGTCACCATTGCTAGGAAGATGGTCCAGGAGTGCTCAGCTGTGTGAGTCCCCGCTCGAAGCCGGTGGAGACTGCGGTTGTTACTGATCAAGTGAAATAGCAGACGCCGAAATAAAAGACACTAGGTACTGAACCTTCTATTTCTGAGTTATATATCCCCTCCCTAGCCCAAATACCCTCCGGGAGATGAGGCGCAAATGCAAATCTTACTGTGTGCCTTTTGCTGTAGTACTTGTGTGGTATTTAAATGCATTTCTGTAATGGGAGTTGGGGAATTTCGACTAAAAAACGTGAAGCCAACTTCTTTTTTTTTTTTTTTTTGGTGGTTGAGGGAGGTAGGGGGTCAGAGAGATGACATAAAGAACAAATAGTTGGCATGAGTCCTTTTTCTAAGGTACTGTGTTGACCACTCCTCCTGTGTGGAAGGAGTGTGGGATGCTTCTGTTAAAGGTGATATCATAGTTTAGTGGAGACTGGCAGGTAAGGAGTTAACTAGGAGGAGGAATATGCATGTAATGCAACTCAGACAATAGGAAGGATTTTCCTTATGGAATTACACTGTGCTGCCTAAGAGTGATCCTGCTGAGGACATCTGAAGAGACATAATTGCAGTAAGATCTGGTTTTATCAGCCACTGTATTTATTTAATTATGTGGAAAAAAATAGCTTGTAAATGCAAAATATCTGGAGTGATCCAATGAAATGAGTTTTCAAGCTGATGTCACTGTGGACAGGCTAGAATGTATGGTAGTTAGATTTCTAGTTCTTTTTCTTGCAGCAAAATTGCAAGTAACTTGAAATGACTCTTCAATCATGGTGTGCAAATCAAACATCAGAGTAAACAGAAAACAAGCTTTTAAAGCCAGTTATGGGTAGAAAGGTGAGGGACTAAAATTATATTCACATATAAGGTGGTGGCCTTCAAGGTGAGCAAAATGAATGCTTTTCTAAGAGCCTTTGTCAGGCAAAAGCCAAGTAGCTTTCTGTCTTCTTATTCTCAGAGCTTCCCAAGTGAAAGAAGTCCAGCTGGTAAATTATTCCCAGACTAAATGATATTGCCGAGGTGTTTTTTACAGCATTTGCTTTAAAAAAAATAAATCCCTAGACTCTTGAACATAGATGACAGAAGATAGGGTGGGGTCCAGTGAGAAGAAAGATTACAACTTTATTTTCCACCTCTGCAGGGTATGTTCTACATAAATTTCAAGTTGTTTTAGAGAAAGTCGGTCTGGAAGATGCACTTTGATACCTGGTCCATATATGATTATCAGCATAATCAGAGAAAAGTTAATATAAGAGAACTACTATCATCTTAGTTGTTAATGGAGTAACTCCTGAAAAGGAGCTTTATATAACTCTTAGCCAAGGGTGGCCATATCATGTGCTGCTTGTTGGAATTTTTGTCCATTCACTTGTTTGGATATTTAAACTGAGCTGCAGAATTCCTAATTGAGCTAACACTCTTGATGGAGACATAACGCAGCTAATGGTATATATTTGATGTGGCATTTTTGCATGCAGCCTGAAAAATCTTAATGCAATGACAGTGAACCACATTCATCCCCCCTTTCATAGAACAGGTCACTTTAAAGAGTCACTGCTTTTTCCAGTTAAATGTTCCGTGTTTAGAGGGGAAACCAGTTCATTATTTCTGATGATACTGTAGGCAATGACCACATAACATCCAGCATGCTCCCTGATATCACATAACATGCATTTGTGATTTTTATGCCTCTCTTTGGAGGTAGTAAAATGACAGGAGGCTGATGACTTCTCTATGTTAGTGACTTTTCTAACCATCTATATTGGTCCAAACTCATTGAATTCCATGATAGAATTTCCATGAATTCAAGCATTTGTTGAATTAGCCTTCATACAAATGATTGGGGAAAACACTGAGCTAAGAACCAATCAACCTGTAATAGATTTCCTAGTAGATGGTGTAATAGATACACAATGGGCAAGGAAGATAATGTGTTTAGAGAACTTCAATATACTGCTTCGTAGGCTGCCATTGTGTATAGCTGTGATACCTAAGGACTCAGAACTACTATTAAAATAAGTGCCTAGGTTTCGTTTCAAATTAGAAGAGTTCTAAAGTTATTACATGGCCTAAATGTCTATTTCTAGGGAGCATGTATGTGTATTTTACGGGAAGCAGGAATTTGTCAATATCCTACTGCCCCTTCAGAACTTCTGTGAGCCTTTGGGAAGTTGAAAGGTGCTACACAAGTTCACTGTATGTTGCAGTCCTTGCAAGTTTTGTACACTTTCTGTGCACCCTGAGCAATGGAATTATAATGTCTGCTCTGTGGCTCACAGAGACAAATCTAAGAAACAGTGTTTGTGTATTAACAGTAAAATGCTGGTGACTTAATGGATATTTCATTGAGGGGTCGCTTTACTTACATACAGAATACTGGATAAAGTGATAAACTTTGTACTGCAGAAGTACTATGCTCAGCATCAATGGAGCTTTCATTGTCTATATATAGAAAAAGAGACACATTTGAAAAGTCTTATTTTTGTTGACTTAGATCAGTCAAGCATAGCTTTAGTTAAGTTTTATTACTACAGGGCAAGTCAGCCTTTTTGTGTCAAGGAACACAAAACTTCCCTTTTATTCTGTTAAATAAAGGGGTATATAGTGCACGTTCAGCTATTAATGTCACCCCCCTAAGATAAAGCATGTATCACCTTGTTGAACCCCTTCTTTCTTTGTAGCCACGGCTGCATGGGAAGTATGGCATAGAATAATAATGTTCATGAGAGTTTATTCAGTTATCACGGACTTCCGTGGTCCTGAAAATATGGGACACAGGTGTTTAATCCACCACTTGCAGTCTCTAACACCCACTGAAAGAAATTCTAGCCTCCTTGAGGCTCATTCTTGGATGCCTGTGTTCACTCAACATGTCTTCAGGCTGGACTAGATGATCTCCAGAGGTCCCTTTCAACCTTAATTAATTTGAGATATCCTGACAGAGCTAGGTGGCTGTCCACTCGGTAGTGGGTTGCTGCTACTGTAGTTGTCTGGCCTGCACCTCACTTACTCCTGAGGAACAAGATGGTCAATTAAAGTCTTAATTATCTGTTCCACCTCCATTCTTCCTCCAGCTCATTTTCTGCAGTTTCTTGGGGCCAAAAGCCTGCAGTTCTCCTCAAAGAGCTGTGTAGCTTGCCAGATGCATGGGTGGGCACCACTGATACAATCAAGTAGGATTTGAGGTATCAAGTTAGGAAAAAAAGTTGGATTCCTGAAATACTCCTTTTTCATCTTTTCCTCCTTCTTTCATGTGGCCATAGTCTTGGTAAAGAAATCCTTTGTAAAATACTTCAGTGGGAATTTACTCAGTCTCTGCAAATCTGACTCCTGATGGCTGTGTTCAGATGTCCGAGTTTGCTCAATTCAACACCCTGTGTTTTTCTTTTGAAAAGAAACGAAGTCTGTGTTTCCTGGTTCTTGGATTTGTTTGGTGGTTGATTTGTTTGTTTTGGTTTTGTTTTTTGTTCATTTGTCTGGTGTTTTTTGTGGGGTTTTTTTTTGGAATGAATGCAATGAGTTGAGCCACAATGTAGTGGGGGAGTATTTATTTATTTATTCTACTATTTATTTATTTCAAAGTTTTCTCTGGCTTTATTTTGGTGTATATTAAATTTCAGAATCTCTGTGCTAAATGGGTGAATTCTTTGAACTTAAAACTCTTTCCAGTCATACAGAATTATTCAGTGTGGAAGGGATTTTGGGAAGTCATCTCTGTCAACCCCTTGCCCAGTGCTGGGCCATCTGCAAAATAAGATGAGTTTGCTCACTTCAGGTTTGGAAAATAAAAAGTAGCTTCAGTGCTCACCGTACATTTCTGAAATTTAAGGCAGATATTTATGCACTCCAATTTTGCTTATACTTTGTCACATCACCTGAAATTTATATGAGAAATTACTTGGTACTTTAGACTTGTAGCAGTGCAATTCAAGGCTTCTATTGTAAACTTCAGAAAAGGGAAGCTAATGCTTCCAGTACATAGCTGTCTTTGCTCATCTTTCTTTTCTGTTACTGTCAGCTTTGAGTTCTTTTTCTACTAATAGGACTTATCAAAGAAATATAACTGTAATTGCCTTGTAGTAGTTGTTGGGAATGTATTGATTAGTGAAAGAAATACTACCCCGGGATAACAAACACACATATATAGGAGCTGGCATGTGCAGACCAAGTGGAAAGATTAAAATCATACACAGACTTGAACATATCAGATTGTGCATCTGATTTTCAGTGTGCACATGGAGTTGAATGAGGAACTAAAAACCTCTTACACTCTATAAAACCAACTCAAAAAAGTAGACCACAGAGAAGCTTCATCCTGATCTTTTTGGACTGTTTCTGGGCATATGGTTATATACAATCATACAACAGGGGATCAGGGTCTCAACCCATTGGCTGATAAACACAATTAGAAAACATGAAATATCCAGATGTCAGTTTTTGACTGGTTGGTCTATCCAGGAGTTACAGTTTAAAAAATCAAGTCATATGGGCCTAACCAGTTTTTGGAGCAGTAAGAATGGAGGACAAAAATGAAGCTTAATGATGATCTATTATGTATCCTGTTCAGTTCTGTTCTCAGTAGAATTGATATCTTCATGATTTAGTGAGAACTGTATACTTGAGACAAGTATCTGCCATGTATGCATGGAACTGTTATTCCTGAACTGTACATATATCAGTAAGTCCAGGATGCATCTGACCTGTGTGTATGAAATTTGATTCATGCATATATAGTGAAATGTATCAGATCATCCACAAAAGTGTGTGTGGCTTGGTAATTCTAAAGTGTAATAGAAGTGGGCCTGTCAGTAGCCTTGTTCTGAGCCTTTAAGAACTGCAGCATTGATTGTGGCTCTATTTCCTTTATAAATACAACTGAAAAAGGCATACATTTTTCACAGAAAGAATGACTAATTCTGGTTAATGTAGTACTGGAGAGACCACTTTCAGTGTTTGATGATTGAAATCCTTTCTATAAAAAATATACTTTGCTTAACACAGATTTATAGTCTGTGATTAGCGGGGCAAGGGTAGGCAGTTACAGTAATGCTCCCTAATTTCATTGTATGAAATATTTCAGCTGATTATATTATGAGACCAGAGTAAAATTTTTTTGGGGTTTGACAGTTTTTAATCACCAAATTTAGGTTTAAAATTCAGATTACACAGAAGGAAAATTAGAAATGGCCCTCTTCCCCCATTGGAAGTTTAAAAATGTAACTCAAATCACTCAGGGTATCACGACATCAGCAATCATTCCAAACTAATCATAGAAATACTGTTTTTATTTCATATTTCAATGTGAATCCTTCAGTTGTTTCTGTCTGCATGTCTTGGCTTGCTCCTCTATGTGCTTTTGGTGTGTGCAAACTTAAATTCCTTTCAGCTATAACTGAACTGGAAGCTTACTCTTAAATCTAATTGAAGGGGGAAGGGGATGAAACCAGGCTCTGCAGAGATGAGCCTGGAGTGGTAAGTCAGAGTTAGGGGTGAAATCAACAGCCCAGCTAAAGTGCTTGTACACTAATGCACACAGTGTGGGTAACAAACAAGAGAAGCTGGAAGCCATCGTGCAGCTGGAAACCTGTGACATAGTTGCTTTCATGGAAAGGTGGTGGGATGACTCACATGACTGGAGTGCTGCAATGGATGGCTATACACTCTTCAGAAGAGACAGGAGAGGTGCAGGGATGGCCCTGTATGTTAGGGACTCTCTTGATTCTATAGAACTTGAGATTAGTGATGATAAGGTTGAGTGCCTTTGAGTAAAAATAAGAGGGAAGGTCAAGAAGGCTGACATCCTGGTGGGAGTCTGTTATAGACCACCCTACCAGGATGAAGAGGTGGATGAATTATTCTATAAGCAGATGGCAGATGTTTCAAGATCACCCCCCTTGTTTTTGTGGGAGACTTTAACATGCTAGTTGTCTGCTGGGAACTCAACACAGTGGAGAAGAAACAGTCTAGGAAGTTCTTGGAGTGTATGGCAGATAACTTCCTGTTGCAGCTGATAAACAAACCTACCAAGTGGTGCCCTGCTGGACCTGCTGTTTACAGAGAAGGGCTGGTGGGAGATGTGGTGGTCAGAGGCCATCTGGGGTACAGTGACCATGACATTATGAAGTTTTCAATACTTAGCGAAGCAAGCAGGAGCACCAACGAAACCTCTATCCTGGACTTTCAGAGTGCAGACTTCAGCCTATTCAGGATGCTGATTGGGAGAGTACATTGGAAAACAGCCCTTAAAAACAAAGGGGTCCAGGAAGGATGGGCATACTTCAAGAAAGAAATCTTGAAGGCACAGGAGCAGGCTGTCCCTATGTGCTGAAAGATGAGCCAGCCGGGAAGACCACTGGTCTGGCTGGGAACTCAGGATAAGAGTGTATCACCTTGGAAAATGGGGCAGGCAACTCAGGAAGTGTTTAAGGATGTTGTTAGCTCATGCAAAATGGATATAAGGAAGGTGAAAGCGCAATTAGAACTTTATCTGGCCAATTCTGTAAAAGATAATAAAAAGTGTTTTTATAAATATATTCATAGCAAAAGGAGGGGCAAGGAAAACATCCATTTCTTATTGGATGCGTAGGGGAAATACAGTCACCAAAGATGTCACCAAGGGTGAGGTACTTAACACCTTCTTTACCTCAGTTTTCAGCGATTAGACAGCCTGTCCTCAGGACAACTTGTCTCCTGAGCTCATAGACAGGGAGCCGAATAACCTCCCTGTAATCCAGGAGGAAGCAGTTAGTGACCTGCTGAGCCACTTAGATGCTCACAGCTCTGTGGGACCAGATGGGAACCATCCTAGAGTGATGAGGGAGCTGCAGAAGAGCTCGCCAAGCTGCTTTCCATAATTTATCAACAGTCCTGGCTTACCAAGGAGGTGCTGGATGACTGTAAGTTGGCCAGTGTGACACCCAACCATAAATGAAGGACTGAAAGGAGAATCTGGGGAACTACAGGTCAGTCAGCCTGACGTTGGTGCCTGGCAAGATTATGGAGGAGATCATCTTGGGTGCGATCACATGGCACCTACAGGATGGACAAGGGATCAGACATGTCCAGTAGGGATTTAGGAGGGGCAGGTCCTGCCTGACCAAGCTGATCTCCTTTTATGACCAGGTGACCCATCTGGTGGATGAGAGGAAGGCTGTGGATGCAGTCTATCTGGATTTCAGCAAAGCCTTTGACACCGTCTCCCATTGCACACTCCTGTAAAAGCTGACAGCCCATGGCTTGGACAGGTGCACTCTCTCCTGGGTTAGGAACGGGCTGGATGGCCGGGCCCAGAGAGTGGGGTGAACAGCGCTGCATCCAGCTGGCATCCAGTCACTAGTGGTGTCCTCCAGGGATCAGTGTTGGACCCAGTCCTGTTTAATATCTTTATTGGTGATTTGGGTGAGGGGATTGAGTCTGCCATTAGCAAATTTGCAGATCACACCAAGCTGCAGGATGGAGTGTTCATATACTAGAAAGTAGAAGGGCTCTGCAGAGGGACCTGGACCGGCTGGATAGATGGGCTGAATCCAGTGGTTTGGGGTTCAGCAAGGTCAAGTGTGGGGTCCTGCACTTTGGCCACAACAACCCCCTGCAGCGCTACAGGATGGGGACAGAGTGGCTGGGGAGTGGCCAGGCAGAAAGGATCTGGGGGTTCTGATCGACAGGAACTGAACCTGAGCCAGCACTGTGTCCGGGAGGCCAAGAAGGCCAATGGCATCCTGGCCTGTATCAGGAATAGTGTGACCAGCAGGACCAGGGCAGTGATGCTTCCCCTGTACTTGGCACTGGTGAGGCCACACCTCAAGTGCTGTGTCCAGTTCTGGAGCTTTCAGTTTAGGAAGGATATTGAAGTGCTGGGGCAACAGTGCAGGTGAGGAATCTGGAGCATGAGTCCTATGAGGAGCGGCTGAGGGAGGTGGGATTGTTCAGCCTGAGGAAGAGGAGGCTCAGGAGAGACTTTATGGCGTCCTACAGCTGTCTGAAAGGAGGTTGTTAACCAAGGGTTGACTAATACATGCACACACCGTCAGAAGACTCAGGAAACTTCGAGAACTTTTAACTCCCTGACATAATTCACTTCCTATATAAAGATTCCCTCCTATTTGTCCTCAGCTTCCAATCTTCTGCTGCTAAACTGTGACTGTTTGCTGACACTCTTCCTCTCTTTCTGCTGAAGTTCTTTCTCTGCTTTACCTGCCTTACCTTTTGTTGCAGCCCCTTTTGATAAACCTCCTTTATCCCTTCCCCCCCCCTTCATTTAAGAATTCTTCAAATATTATCAGTATTTTGATTTCTTCCTGCTATTAAGCAGGAAATTCATAAATGGTGCAGTAAGGTCCTGGGGATGTGGTTCTGTTCTTCAGTATGTGCTGAAAATCTTTCTTAGCAACAGCGTTAAATGGTGGCTGTCTCAGGACATTAAAGGTATCCCATCTGCCGGCAGGTATAAGAGTGAAAAATGCCAAATAAAGTTTTAAAAAAGAAAAAACAAACATGTTAAAAAAAAGGTTTTTTAAAGGCAAGACAAAAATAATAGTAAATCAGAATATCATGGCATACTATGTCTTTCATGAAGAGCTACAGGAAATTTGGAAGTCCCACAACAAACTTTGAAATTTTGTTCCTTTTTTTCCTGGCTTTCCTGGTGACTCAGGAGCACTCTGAGAAGCCAGGTTTCTTTCAGAGGTGTTTGGGGGTCCTCACTGCCTCCCACAGAAGAACTGTGTGAGGACATGACCCAGGATTCCCATTTCTCCTGCTCCTCCCTGTTTCAAGAGTCAAAGCATCCCTTTCTGTCACACCCTACCAGCATTTCTGATCTGGTGCAGGATGCCTGTGGTTCCAATGGAATAATGGCATTGATCTCTGAACTGCCAGAAAACAGTGTACATCACCAGTCTTGACTGCAAGAGCTCCTGTACCCCTTAAAGATTCTCCTGAGGCTGCGAGCTGTGGGAGTAAACTTCCAAATAGCAACTGCCTACATCAGAAACGGCCCACATCAGGAACTGCCCACCATTCCCTGCCTTCTCAGCTGTTTTAGTCATAGCCCAAGTTTTTTGAGCCCTGTCCTCACATGCTCACCAGCATGTATGCAGAATTGCTCCACTCTTGCTCTGCCACAGACTGCATATGCTGTGCTGTTCACACCATAAACCTCATCTGCATGTGCAGGACATTGGAAGTGATTTCTTGAATGATGGAAGTCAGTGATGAGTATCCCTGGGGAAAAGAAGCACAGCCTGTGAGATGTGGATGATTGTGAGGCAGGAAAGGTTCAGTGACAATCTGAATTGTTTACTTTTGGTCTTGAAGAATGGGCATGCCGAAACCTTGGCCTCCAGCCACCTGCTGCATAACGAAATGTTATGATTAAGCTGAGCAAGTGGCAGATGGCCTTGGAATTTTTTAATTATGCCTTTGCTCACTGTGAACTTCACCATCTCAAACTGGTTAGCCCCAGGTGGGAACTGAATGGAGACACTCCTCAGGGTGATGGCCCCTTGCTGAGTGAAATGTGCTTCTACAAGGTTGAGAGAAGTAGGTGGCGACAAGACAGTGGCTCCTCCTGCTGGCCGTGCTGCACTTCAAGATACCTGCGCACAGTGGACAAAGCGGTCAATCATCAGCAAGCTCTCCCAGTGATTCACAAGGCTTCTCCCCACACACAAAGTGAGGTTTTGAGATTTACATAAGAAGCTTTATAATTGAAGCATGGGACTAGGTGATACTGTTTGCTCTGCTCAGGACAGATTTAAGAAACAAACAACAGTGATTTTGTTCCTGGTAATTCAATTTGCACAAGATATCACAGGGATACAATTAGCAGAGAGTTTCTAGTTCTTGACCTCTTACTGAACAAGCTCACTGGAGAATAATTTCCCCTGAGGGTGGGAATAACTAGATAGAAAAATAGATTAACCTGGCATTGTTAAGGCAGCATGATACTGGATCAATGGTTAGCCTGAGCTGTACTGTAGAATTGCCTAGAGGACAACAAAACCTGGCAATTAATGGCAGCTATTGACATCAATAGCAATAACTCAACAATGAAATTAAGTAAGAGAAGGGAGAAAATCAACGATAAAGAGGAGTAAAATTGCAAAGTATTTTCTGTCATTTTAAGAGAGTATTATTTGCAAAACTATTAATTTAAAATATTCTGTTACCCTCCATCTCCTTCCAGTCAGTGTTCTCTCAATTTAGGAAGCACATTTAAAGTCTTTGCTGTTTGGAATTAGTCACTGTATTTAATCCCTGTCTATTGACCATCTGATTACCATTGAGCACAAATTTGAAAGAGGGAAAAATGCAATAATTTACTAAATGTGTCCATGTGACAGAATTAATTCCTCTTATGAAATCTCCTCAGATGTTTTCTGTACTTAAAAACTTTTCCTTGATTTGTGTTCTTTTTAAAGAAATGATGTGTGAAGTGATGCCAACGATAAATGAGGACACCCCGATGAGTCAACGGGGGTCCCAAAGCAGTGGCTCGGACTCGGATTCTCATTTTGAGCAGCTGATGGTGAATATGCTGGATGAAAGGGACCGTCTCCTTGATACTCTTCGGGAGACACAGGAAAGCTTGTCACTTGCACAGCAACGCCTACAGGATGTCATCTACGACAGAGACTCCCTCCAGCGACAGCTGAACTCAGCACTGCCTCAGGTATGTAGTTGATAAAGATTTTTTTTTTTTGTTAAGATTTGCTAATTTTTCACTTAATACCACTTACGTTAACCGTAATCATTATTTATTCCTTGAGGCCCAAATTTTGCTCCCATTGATGTTGGCTGCAGAACTTCTGCGGATTAAATAGTTTGTGGTTTGACTTCCACGGGACCTGTCTTCAAAGTTAAGAGTAGGAGTAATGCTGTTGACTTCAAGGAGAGCAAGATGAAGGCCTGTATCTACTGGTTCTTTTGGCTGTTGCTCTAGCATTTACTACAGGTGAGGGATCATTTAAATCAAAGATCTAATGATGGAAACGAAAAAGAATGAGGATGTTTTCTGGAGACTCTATTCTGGGTAAGAGTTTCTGAAAACAAACTAACTTATCTAAATCAAATTAGGTGCTACACCAAACCACTAAAACAACTGATGTATTAATATTTTAATTCAATTAATTAAAAATAATTGTATAAATTTCATTATCTAAAGTTATCTTGGTCTTTTTTAGGAACTTCAACATTAACTACTTCAGTTAAAATACTAATGTGATAGTATATTCCAACATTATAGATCAAGATAATTATTTTTTAATATATTAGAGTTAAAAGCCAAGAAACATCTTACTTCAGTCTCTATATGTGGCCAGAGGTTTGAAACTTACCATGTTTCACAATGCAGTTTTTCTCCATGTTGTTTTCCTTGCATCTCTCTACTGACACGTACTAGAGAATGGGACCGTAGCCATGAGGGCCTGGGCTGACCTGTCTAGCTCAAGGTTAGACAGTGGTTAGGGAGGAATGAAGACAGTGTGTGGTTGGAATAAAGAGGTAGTAAGGATGAATGAAATGAGTGAGAACATTTTTAAAGATAGAAAAGAAAAGAGGCACCCACTGGAATAGGGAACAGAAGCAGTTGCTTAAGGGTTAACCCCAGCAGGTTATTGGAATATCTTGAGATAAGACTGAATAAGAGAGAGAGACTGTAATAATTTCAAGGATAGCATCAGTGACTTGAGCATTAGCTCCAGACAATAAGAATGACTACAGTTGGCTTGGGACAAACTAAAAGGAGTAGCAATGATCTTGATATACAGTAAAATCAATGTTGTTTTTTTAGTTTTTCTCTAATTTTTGGGCAGTTGAGCTTCTTTTCTACCAGTGTTGCTCCATAGAAGAGTATAAAAGAATAAGTGAAAGACAGCATAAATCCTTTATTCAAAGACTTACTGCTAGAAATCTGAAGAGAAGACGGTCTGCATCTGTGTAACATTAAATATTAATCTTAAGTTATTAGGTAATGCTGTTACAGCTGCAGCTCTTAATTCTGCAGTGAATGACTGTAGATGCCTGTAAGTTTTCACACTGGTCTTTACTGCAACAGAACAATGTGTAGTTAACTACATCTTTCAAATCTGAGTTACAGAAATACAGTTGTCTTACTAGGTGCTGTCATTTAAATAAATTTTATTTCCATTAGATTAGCAGTCTTAACTTTATGAACATCTGTGTTTAACGGAACAGCTATGTTTAAGGCAGAAGGGAAAAAGTGAGCAGGCAATTACAGATTAGGTGGACAAAATGTAATAACAGGGAAGACTTTAAAACTTATTTTGGAGAAAAAACCCGAATAATAAGTCAAAAAGTTAACTTTAAATTATGACAAGTGTTTATCAAAATTATCTTCATAGAGAGTGACTCGACATGATTATTTGGTACCAGAATTGTTAGATTAAGGAACTACGGTATCCCTAAAATGGATATATTTTGAAATCACCCCATTTAAATTACTTATAGATGGGAAGTAAGTAAGAGAAAGTGATACAGTAATTAGTAAGGTAAGTAATAGAAGAGAGAGGGGGAAAAGTTTTTGGTTATAGTGGACTGACAGGATGGAAGGAGGTTAGTAGTAGTAGTAGCTAATTAAGACTGTGTTTTGAGATCAATTTTTGTTAGTTTGAACACAACAAGAAGGAGCATGCTAATGGAAATTTTGCACAATGCAAAGCTGAGTTGAACAGTCAATTAAGGGAATGAGTATGATAGCACATGAAAACAGAAGTAACAAAGGTGGGATGATACTGCATGGTACAAAGATGAGGACCTTATATCTAGCAGTTAATAACAAAAATTTATGTTCTGACTTTTTAGATAGTGGTAGTAAAGAGGGCAAATGTATGTTATACAATAGTTTTAGGCAGCCAACAGGACATGGGTGTAAAAAAGGCAAATATAATTGTGAAATGTATTATGCAAGAGATTTCTATT
This sequence comes from Anabacerthia variegaticeps, assembly GCA_035583185.1. Classification (NCBI taxonomy): domain Eukaryota; kingdom Metazoa; phylum Chordata; class Aves; order Passeriformes; family Furnariidae; genus Anabacerthia; species Anabacerthia variegaticeps. Next base: position 40,080,544 of record JAWWEW010000041.1, on the reverse strand, counting down.
GGAATTAGGTGAGTATTGATGCAGTTAAACCAAGGAGTGGTTCGAACTGTATTTGTCTGGGTTTTAGCTCAGTAGTGATTGAGAGACAACCTCACATTGTAAGAAATTCAGAAAAAGACTGCTAGAGGAAAGAGACAGTAACATATTCTGCATGAAAGGAGCTAGTTGAAGTTTTCTGACTTGTGTGGAAAACTGAGTTGAGAGGGACTATGAGTGATTTTGTAAATTTTCTTGGAGAGGCAGAAGAATGGAATGACCAGGTACAGACGAAAGAAATGTTTTAAGCCAAAAAAAATGTTGATGAAGGAATAAATGATTATAGGATACCATTAATAAAGATGTATCATTCATCAGAAGAAAGTCTTGAGTTATGAAGGAATGACATGTGGGAAGATTCAACACAAAAAGTGAAACATGAATCTGAAAATTTTCAGTTATGAATTCAGTGAGAATTGTGATAATGCCGTTAAGCTGAGAAGTGTTCTGTATGTAATAAGTCTTTTGATATTAAGAATCTAGTTCACAAGTGATCTTGTTTATTCTTCACAAAGCTTCCTGTTGACAGCAGAAGCCTCTAAGGAAAGTGTATTTGGATCTGCACTGCATGTTCCCTTACAACAGGAATTTACTGTATTTAGGTCATGACTTTTGAGTCCAACAAAAAAAAAATTGCTAAATGTTGTACAACTTCACTATAGTGGGGAAGCATAAGATCTAGATATTTAACAGTATGTTTTTATTTTGTTGCAGTAAAATTAGGTCTTTTACTGTAGCATAAAGAAATGTTCTACTTAAAAGGTTACTAACAGTATTTAGAAACTTAACTACTGTTTTGAGTGGTAGAAAGAGGAAAATGTTGAGTTATAACTTCCTCAAGCAAATTTCACCATAATCTTCTTTATGCTAAATTGTCTAGAAAATATCCCCTATATTAGTTGCCTTGTAGAAAAACCTGAAAAAATACAAAGTATGTCAGGACTTACAGTAATTCGTAGGAGTTATAAGTGTTATAATAATTATAAATGTACTCTGATAAAAAATGTTGACCTAGGCTTGTTTTGTGGTTGTTTTATTGTTTCTTTTAGTATTTCAAAAATAAGTTTCAAAGTATGAAAGACGCCAAGATGTTACCTATATGAAGGTGTTCATAAGTCATCACTCTCAAGTTATGTCTGTTTTGTTCATTAATAATGTAGTTGCTCGGTGATTCACTTAGAAATTAATATTCACAGTATCACAGAATAGTTGAGGTTGGAAGGGACTTCTGGAGGTCACCTTGTTCAGCTCGTCTGCTTCAGCAGGGTTACTAAGAGCAGGCTTCCCAGGATTGCGTCCAGATGGCTTTTCAATATATCCCAGGGTAGACTCCACAGCTTCTCTGGGCAACCTGTGCCAGTGCTCAGTCACCCTTAGACTAAAAAGTGTTTCCTGATGTTCAGGAGGAACCTTCTGTTTCCATTCGTACCCATTGTCTCTTGAATATAATGTTACAAAAAAGTTGTGATTTTACTGAGCCCTTATGTTAGCAGGTATTTTTTTAATGGCTCTTTTCATGTTCTGATCATCAGAATCTGCACCTATGCTATGTCTTTTATAGTACGATTCATTTCGACTAGTAAAGCTGACTAAAACTTAAGCTTTCAGTATTAATCATAGAAACTCTCTATAAAAAATGGGACAATTAAACCTTTCAGAAAGGGTAGTTCATTCCAGAACATGAAACCTGGAAATGCTCTGGATTTGCTTGTTTGGCTTTTTTTCCTTGTCAGTATAGAATGTGCCTGAGTTATAGAATCCTAAAAGGGTTTGAGTTGGAAGGGGCCTTAAAGATCATCTAGTCCCAACCTGCCCTCATGGACAACAATGTCACCCACTAGATCAGGTTGCTCAGGGCTTCATCCAACCTGGCCTTGAACACTTCCAGGCATGGGGTAGGCATAATGCCTTTGGGCAACCTGTTCCAGTGTCTTACCACCCTCATAGTGAAGAATTTCTACTCTATATCGGATCTAAACCTACCCTGTTGCAGTGTAAAGTCATTCCCTTTGTCCTGTCACTACATGACCTTGCAAAAAGTTCCTCTCCAACTCTTGGTAGCCCCCTTAGGTACTTACAAGGTTGTTCCGGAGCTGCCTTTTCTCCAGACTGAACAAGCCCAACCCTCTCAACCTGTCTTCTTAGAAGAGGTGTTCCAGCCCTCTGATCATCTTTATGGCTCTCCTCTGGACTCCCTCCAACAGATCCATATCCTTCTTACGTTGGAGACCCCAGACCTGGATGCAGTACTCCAAGTGGGGTCTCACAAGAGCAGAGTAGGGGGGAAGGATCATTTCCCTCAGCCTGCTGGCCTCACTTCTTTTGATGCAGCCCAGGATACAGTTGGCTTTCAGGGCTGCAAGTGCACATTGCTGGCTTATGTCCAGCCTCTCATCTGCCAGCACCCTCAAGTCCTTCTCCTTAGGACTGCTCTTAAGCCAGTCTCTGCTCAGCCTGTATTTGTGCTTGGGATTTCCCCAGCCCTGGTGCAGGATCTTGCACTTGGCTTTTTTGAACTTCATGAGGTTTGTATAGACGCATCTCTCAAGCCTGTCAGGGTCCCTGTAGATGGCATCACTCCAGTATGTTGCCCACACTGCACATCTTGGTGTCATCTGCCAATTTGCTGAGGGTGCACTTGATCCCACTGTCCATGTCATGGACAAAGATGTTAAACCGTGCCATCCCCAATACTGACCCCTGAGGGACACGACTTGTCACTGGTCTCCGCTTGCATATTGAGCCATTGACTGCAGCTCTTTGAGTGCAACAGTCCAGCCAGTTTCTCATCCATTGAGTGGTCCATCCATCAAATCCATGTCTCTCCGTTTAGAGACAAGGATGTAATGTGGGACAGTGTAAAATGCTTTGCACCATTACATGTAGATAATGTTGGTTGTTCTGCCCTTATCCACCACCACTGTAACCCCACCATAGAAAGCCCCCAAGTCTGACAGGCTCAATTTGCCCTTAGTGAAGCCATGTTGGCTGTTATCAATCAGCTTATTATTTTCCATGTGCCTTAACACAGTTTCTAGAAGGATCTGCTCCATGACCTTGCTGGTCACTGAAATGAAAGAGTCTGATTTTCAGTTCCCCCAGATTTTCCTTTTTACGCTTTCTAAAAGTGGGGATTATGTTTCCACTTTTCCAATGAGTGGGAACTTTATAAGGCTGACACAACTGCTCAAATATGATGGATAGTGGCTTATACACTTCATTCACCAGTTTCCTGAGGACCTGTGGATGCATCTCATCAGGTCCCATGGACTTGTGTGCCATCAGGTTCCTTTGATGCAGATAATCTCAAACCTGCTCTTCACCTACAGCGAGCGGTTCTGCAATCTCCCAGTCTTTGCCTTTGTCTTCTGCAACTTGGGTGGTGTGGCTGGAGCACAGTGACTAGCTTGCATGCTTAATTTTTAGATAGTTAAACTAACACAAGTTGAATTTTTCTGTGCATGGGTATAAAACCCCCTGCCTTTAAAATGGACCTTTTAAAACCAAAGTTGTCCAAGTGTGTTATTCTTTTGTAGAGATCATTGAATAATTTATGCTGAGAGACCATTGAAACTACATTTTCTTTTCTTTTTTTTTTTTAAATTATTTTATTTATTTTCAGCAAGTTTAAGTATATTGTGATTCCAGTGAATGTCTCTGATGAAAATCTAAACACCTAGTTCTAATTAAATTTAAATTCTTTCAGATGTTGCAAATTTTTTTTCCTCTCTGATATATATTATGGTTAGCACTATTTGAAAATCTGTTCTTTCTGGATATAGATATTAGAATTGTTTGGAGCATGGGACTGCAGTGTTAAAAAAGAATCCTTTGATATTCCCTGGCACCCCATAGATTTCAAGTAAATTGTAATTGTTAGCTACAATAATTCAGTAATAAAATCAGTAATAGAAACATAGTGGTAATCATTAAGATTTTATTTCAACTAATGCGATACCACTCATTTAGAAATGCTTACTGGAGGCACGATAGAAGGGAAAATCCAAAGATGGAAATGTAATGAACTTGTTTTATTGAACCAGTTTATGTAATTTGATCAATGTTAACCTTTAATAGGATTGTGATTAGAGAATTTTGTTGATAGCCTTGCAGTTTCTTCCAGTAAAATGCACAGTGAATGTTTTACTGGCAGGGACAAGAAAGCTATAGGGAGACAATCGTAAGTCAGTCGGTCCTTATTCTGAGATTGTATTTTCTGTGTAAATGTGTGTGCTTATACACATGGATATGAAATAGTGGCAGACGTATAGATACATATAGTGACATAGATGCCAAATATATAACAGACCACTAGGAAAAAACCCCAGAAATTTTATATTAATAATAGTTAAAGTAGATATTGTTCATTTAAGTTTGGCCACTTGCTAAGCGATTTAAGGTATTTACTCTTTGGGTGAAAATAATAGCTTGAGCCACAGTATTGTTCTTAAAACTTTTCTTGTTCCTATGATAAAGATGGAATAATGGCTTTTTCCCTGATTTATTTCTTTCTGGCTGTGCTGAAGAATAGAGTACCAATGGCATCCTGTATATTTGAATGAATAATCAGTACTTTTTCTGAAGTACTAAAAACATCCTCTTGTGTGAAGGACTTCTGTAAGTTCTCCATCTATTTTCTCTATATTGCAAGATTATGGTTTTTTTCCCCTCATATTTCCGGGGAATAATTTAAAAAGAATTCCAAGCAGTGAAATTGAGATTTATCCCACATGTCTAAGGTGAAAGTACCAAATTTTCTATCTCAGAAATCCAGTGAGACATTCAGTATTCATGTGTAAAAATTAAAGCTTAGTCCAGTGTTTGTTGCTATTTCTAAATTTCTACTGTCATAGAGAATAGTTGTTCAGGCTACTAAATAAAAATATCTTGATTTTCTGGTGTTCTGAACCCATGCAGTTCCCACTAAAATCAGCACAAGAAGCAAGTCTTTCTGACTGCCAAAATTAGTTTAAATTACTAAATATGAACAGAAATATTTTCATAAACAAATTGGAATTTTTGCTAGTTATCTTAGCTGATATGAATATTAAGGGAAGCATATATATATGCAAAAATTTAGATATTAAACATAACTATTAATTCTAATAAAATAAATAAGGACATACATACAGTGTTGTATTGGTGGGAGACAGAGCATCTGGAATTCAAATGACACTTGACATTAGTAAGTTACAATGATTTAATTACAACACAACGCAGAAGTATTAGTTGTGTCCAACCTTAACAATTGTTTGTAAAGTATTAAATACCAATTTCATTATGGTGGATAACTCCTAACTAATGTTATTGGTTAAAAGACAGGCTGACTATATTGGTGGTGCAAGTAAGACAATGCTTTAGCTGGGTCCTCTGTAGACTTCCTGTTTTTTTTTAACTGCCATAGTATTCCTGACGGAGCACAGTTATAAGTATTACTAGATATACAAGTAATAACTTGAATTCTTTTCCAGAATGAGATTACTTTACTGCTGTTGTGAAGTTCTGTGTATTCCGTAGCATATTGCAAGTACTTATAAAAAGGAGAATTTCTCTTAAAATCTTTGTACTTTGTAATGAATACTTGATGACTGAAGAAGACTGATGTGACAATCCAGTGAAGAAAAAACTGGGATATAAGAATAAAAGAAAGATAAATATTTAGAGGAGGAGGAACATGTGGTAAATGCCTGAAGCTTGCAACAAGACTGTTTTCCCATTTCACTCTATATCTGCTTCATAAACATTGATATCAATTATTTTAGCTTGAACCAGGTACATCAGCTGCTGCATTAACTATTGATGGCTCATCTGAATGTTTATAAAGACACATGAATGAATATGAGATAAAAATATGGTGGTGCTGGTCAACAGAATAGAACACATGGTTATCCAAATGTCTATGAATGAAGCTGTTGCCATTACATTGTAGACAGCATAGTTTTCATAACAGCTGTAGTCATAGGTTTTTTCCTAGTTTTCGTAACATCTACAGTCATGCCTTTCAATGTTTAAGAGGCATTTGGACAATGGTCTTAATAGTATGATTAAATTTGTTCAGTCCTGAAGTGGTCAGGTGGTTGGACTAAATGATCCTTGTAGGTCCCTTCCAACTGAACTATTCTATTCTGTTACATAGGGAGAAAAAGGTGGAAAAGGTAATGCAGTTTTATAAAGCTTAACTCTGTTAGTATGCTCTTTGCTCATGATCTTGAAAGATGGTAGAGGCTGAGACATCATCCAAGAACATCTTGAAAACACATACTCCTTCCTTTATAATTTTTCTATTAAAAGCAAAGGAAATGTGGAATATTTAACAATCAGGTTTTAGAAAAGTCTTACTCAGGCTGTCTTCTATCTTAACAAATATTTGCCTATACTAATGAATATTTGCACAAAACCGTAAAATTATGTTAAAGGCATGGGGTTTTTACCTAAAATATGGATAATCTAGCTCTCACTGAAGTCTGGAGTTTTCCTGTTGTCTCAGAAGAAAACAGGTTTGCTTGTTGATGAATATGTATTTTTCATATGATCCCCAGGAACGTCAATTGCTATTGATAGAAGTTAAGGGATAGGTATATCAGTAACCTTTCTTTATATAATATAACATTTCTACAGACTAATAAACAATCTGCTCCAAATCATCATTTGCTGAGTATATCTAATCCTTTAAGTATGGGGTTTTTTCCTAGTTAGTTGGTGTCAGATTATGGTCTTTGTTTTTTTTTTTTTTGTATTTTTTTTAATTACTTTTGATCAACTGCATTCTTTACCATATATGAATTCTAAAAAAATCCCAATTACACTGTGACAGTCAGCTTGTTATGACAGTCAATCATCTGTCAAACCAGATAATATGAAATAAATCTTGGAGACCTAAAGTAAGGTTCTCTGTTGTATGTTGATTTATTTCAAATTATGAACTAACCAAAATTACAGATACGTTTTTTTCCCATATGTGATTTTTTTTTAATGAGACTAAGTAGAAGGGAACATAGCAATAAATAAAGGAAAGGAAAAGATAATGCACGAGCAGATAAACCATACTTTTGCATCAAAATGGTAGAACTCCATAAGAAGGGTACAGTGAAAATCAGTCTGCACAGGAAGAAAAGCCCTAGGGCAGAGTTCATGAAAGTCAGTAGGAAGGTTTTCCCATTTATCTCTATCAGTGATAGAACTAGTTCTTAAAGAGCAAGTAGTTAAGAAGCAAACTGAGCAAAGGGGCAGAGAAGGACCTGTTGTCAGATGGCTGAACGTGAGCCAGCAGTGTGCCCAGGTGGCCAAGAAGGCCAATGACATTCTGGCTTGTATCAGAAATAGTGTGGCCAGCAGGACCAGGGCAGTGATTGTAACCCTGTCCTTGGCACTGGTGAGGCCACACCTTGAGTGCTGTATTCAGTTCTGGGCCCCTCACTACAAGAAAGACACTGAGGTGCTGGAGTGTGTCCAGAGAAGGCAACAAAGCTGGCGAAGGGTCTGGAGCACAGGTCCTCTGAGGAGCGGCTGAGGGAGCTGGGGTTGTTTAGCCTGGAGAAGAGACGCTCTACAACTACCTGAAAGGAGATTGTAACCAGGCGGTGATTGGCCTCTTCTCCCAGACAACCAGCAACAGGAAGAGAGGACAGAGACTTAAGCTGCACCACAGGAGGTTTAGATTGGACATCAGGAAGAAGCTCTTCACCAAAAGGGTGATAGGGCATTGGAATGGTCTGCCGTGGGAGGTGCTGGAGTCACCATCCCTGGAGGTGTTTAAGGAAAGACTGGATGTGGCATTAAGTGCCATGGTCTAGTTGACATGGTGGTGTTAGGTCATAGGTTGAACTTGATGATCTCAAAGGTCTTTTCCAGCCTCAATCTGTGATTCTGTGATCAAAAGTGCTCCTGGACATTCTCACTATAAAATAAGGCTCATGAGAGTATCTGAGTCTGCAATTTAAAATTCTAATTTTTGTAATTTTTTTTCTGTCATAATGGAAAACTGAAACAAATACTGTATTCAGTAAATAAATTTTTGGATCTTCCAGAAAAAAGAAAATTACTTTTTCTTTGGTACTATGAATACAAGTACCATCTGGGCAAATGTGTTTTGAAGATGGAACTTGGAGATTATATTTATACACAAAGTTTATGTTTTATACTTGCTTAATAGTATCAGATTGACAGTGGAAATAATGAATACCCAAGACACTGAGATATACTGAACACATTTGCACTGTTTTCTAAAAGGTCAAGAATTAATAGTATCTTATATAATTGGTGCATAAACATTATATGTGTTTTGGTCAAAATGTAAAAAACAGTACCTCTGAATTGATGAACACTAGGTAGATATAATTGCCCCTATTCAATTAGTTTTTCATGAGCAGTAAAATCTTGATATCAGAAGTATTTCCAAGAGAAAAGATGAGATATTTAAAGATAATTTCTTATTGTTCAATAATTTATACATATTCATTTCCAAATACCTGACTATAATGTGTCTTGCTGTTTGTATCTACTATAAACTAGCATAAACTTTATCAGCTAAAACATATTTAAAATTCTAACCCTGTATATGTGGAGAATAAACCAGCTGAGTTGTCCCATCTCTTTATCCTCTTTTATTGAATATTCAACTATCTTCTTTACCTTATTTTCCTTTCAGTGCTGCTCCACTTAGGCTCTTAGCTGTAATGTAAATTTAGCAGTCTCCTATATTAAGAAATAATTGTGTATTTACTTTTCTGTAGCTCCAATGATTTATTTTCAGTGTGAACTACTATTGCTTTCCACAACTGTGGCATGATGTTACAAGCATACAGTCAACAATCTAATCATAACTCACATACATTGTATGTAGTCCCTACAGAGACTCAATATTTGGATGGTATTGGCAGATTTGAGGAGGTACTGTTTACTGAAAATTGTAATTCAAAAAATATATCATAAATTTCAAAAAATGCTTTCAAGAAGCTGCAGCAGCACAGTGTTCCACAAATTGAACATGTCTGAGCTTTTATAAATTCTCAAATGACGTTTTCAAAAATAATACTGTGAATGGGCAAATGGTTTTATTTCTATGCAAACAGAAACTTCTGATTACTTTATAGGGATAAGTCAAGATTACTTGGGAACCTACATTTAAGTCTGAAAGTTGATAATCAGGCTTCCAAAACAAATGGTTACACAAAATCTCAAATAACCCGAATCAGACTTGCAAAAATGTGGACATTTGCCACTAAAAATATCACTATTTATATTTCTGATTTCACTATTTCAGCCGGGTACAATTCTTCATAATTTAGTCATGCTTGAATCTGAACCGTACACTGATGCTTATTTTCTGTTTGAATACATCCGTGCTAATTTTGCTTCTTACTTGCATATTACAGAGCTTTGATAACTAGAATTGCGAGAAGATCAGTAGCAATTTAAGGTAGTAACAAAATCAATGTTCAGATCTATGTTAGAAGATACAGAAATTCTTTGTAGCTGGTCATTATTTATATTCTTAAACATTATAGAAAGAGAATTGAGATGAATCACTTTTGCCCTAGATAGACTAAACCAGAAAGTACTTACCTTCCAGAAGAATACTAGCAGATAGGTATGAAATGCTACTTGTCCTAATCCAGTGCAGCATTTTTGAGTCCTTCAGCATGATGTCTCTGTTTCAGGAAGTAACTTCGCTACCTAATTGGCATGATGATAATGGCGTGCTAAGAATCCCTTTAAAGTAGTCACAAAGTGTTTCTTTTACTCAAAGTTTAAAAAAAAAAAAAAAGTTTACACTTACTGATGTGCATAGATTTATTTGAAAGATGATGTCCAGATGAGAAAAAACCAAAAAAAAATATTTAGATATTTGTAAACGTGCCAGTTTCGTACATGAATGTGTCTGAATGCAAGCTATGAAATCATTACAAAATGATTCAGATGCACTTAAAAATCTGAAAACAGATGTGACCATGTCCAGTAGCAAGTTAAATTTAGTGGACTCATCAATTCAAATTTTCTCCAAGCAAGGAGGAAAAATTAAAGGTATTAATACTACTGAATGCAAAATACTTTTGGAGTTCTCTTAATGACCGCGCTTCTGAGAAGAGTAAGAGAACATTATAAATCGTCCTTGCAAAATTTTTCTGTTGTCACTTTCGCACAGAACATATCCTTGAGTAAGAAAGTAACCTGCCTGCCTCGCCTTTTTCTGTGAGTCAGTTGTGATTCATGATTGTTGTACATCGTCCTCCAGAAGTGAGTTATTTTGTGGGTATAAAGTGTGCTATGTATGAAAAACTGTGACATAAGTCAAAGTCACAGTAGATATTATTAGAATATGCACATGGAAGGTTGTACCTCAGCAGAATTTTAAATGGTTTGTGACATCTTCTGATTTGAGAAGGATAATGTTCTACATGCTGAAGATAAGTAATACATTTCTTTTTCTGACAGGGTGGTAATTTTGTCCTGTAGTAGTATAAGTTATATAATTTGATTATGTTGTACTCTTAGTATCCTTCAGGATCTTTCTTTTAATTTCTAGTAGTTAAATCCATATTTGTATCTGTTGGACACTTGAGGTTCTTTTCCCATGTGTCTGACCTTTTTCCCCAAAAAAATTCTGCACTTTATGCCTTCTGAAGGCAGTTTTTGTGCTCATAACATACACACTTGTTGAGAGCAGTTTTAATCACTCTTAAGAGTACGTTTACAAGGATAAAGCACCGATGGCTGAGCATGTCCAGTCTTGGATACACTGCCACTGTTGGAGCAGTTCTTATAGTAATTAGGCATGTTCTGATATCTGAGAATTTCTATTAAAATTCGAGTGCTTTTGCACAAAAATTTCTATTGATTTTTGTTTTTTAAAAATAAAAAAATTAATGATTGCATAATCATACTATAAAATGTTATTTATTATATAAAACAATATTTTTAAATCATAGTTTGGATTTTCCATTAAAGAGAAACTCCTTAAAATATTTTCAGTCTTTACTTCCACAGTTTTAGAAGAAAGAGTATTTTGCAAACATTTAATATAAATGCATCTTTAAAAATAATTTTTTTTGAAAACGCAGAATTCTTTATTAGCAGTGGAGGTTGTATTTTGTGAAAAAAGAAATAATTAACTAAAAATTACTGTTTTGACAGCCACACCTATTTTTCAGAGCATTTCATGACTGGCTTTTGCTAAGAAAAAACCTAACATTAGAAAAGTTAAAGACACTTTTTACAGACATTGAGACATTTTTGAACACCTTAATGAGATGCTTATAGTTTCCACTTAGAAATAGTTTTCTCTTTTGAATAATCACCTTCAGCTGGAATAAAACACTGCAGCTGAACTGAAAACCAAGTTTGTGGCATTTGTCTGTTTTTTGTTATCAAGGAAATCAGAAAAAAATCCCCTTTGTAGTGTTGAAGGTAAAAACAGTCTGCTAGAGATTAAATTGTTAAAAGTTAATTATCTTTAATTTCAGAACAGTGAAAGCAACATGAATATAAACTGTTACTTACCGTTGTCTATTTCACTGAATTCTTCTTATGTAATTGTGGAGATTTTAGAAAGAAGAGTAGCTAGGACTCTGGCTAGCATTCACATTACACTTTTGCTAAAGATTACTTTAGGAGAATGTTCACATGTGTTTTTTTAAATTTTTTTTTTTAATGAGAGGTAGATCGGTATTTCATGAAAGTGGAAAAATTCCTATCTGCCCATTTCTCTTCTCTTTTAGTAAAACAACACATGGTGGTTATTTAGCTTTCACTACAGTTATATCTCTTCTTAGCTTTCTTTCTGAAAAAGACTTCCTGGTCAAGCATGCTAGTTTCATGTAAGCAGTCTGGTCTGCTAACCCTTTGTCTCCAAAAATAATACACTGCAATTGACACTAGTGGCTTTATTTTTGAGTCAAATTCTGATGGCTTTTCTACAACTAATAGGACATATACAAACCTTTTGCACTGGAAATCTAATTAATGTTCTGTTTGGTATTTCAAAAATAATTGGCTTTTAGGATAGGACCTTCTGGAAGTGCATGGGACCATTTCTAACTAAGCTTTGTATAGAGAACTTTTGAAGCTTATGCTATCATGTTCTGTTAATCTGCAGTTCAATGAACCAAAGCAATACCTTGTCGTTCCTTCCACATTTTGGGCATAGGAGGAGTGGACAATCTTATTTGTCATTTAGTAGATATGAGATATTCAGCATTACTGGGCACGTGAAGACGAAAGACAGGTTGTAGTTAAAAGGTTTGTAACTTTATCAAAGTGGTTGGAGTACGCAGAGAATAACACATACTAAATTCTTACCTTATGGCATTTTCATAGAGTTTATTTTCAACTAATTGAAGCAGGCTGCCAAGTTACATTTCAAAATGTAACATGAAGTTTAGCAACGTTTTATAATTCTGCAGTGTTCTGTACTGGGGTAAAAAGTTATGGAAATTAATGTTGTATTTCTGCAGAACAGTTTACATGTATTGTTTTGTTTGTTTCTTTTTTTTAATACAACCTATTCGTTGGTAGGAGTGCCCCTGTAATGATGAAATTTTACACTTGTCTAGCTGTCCCCTGTAGATGTCTCTTTTCCTTCATATTAAACTGTCTCCTCTGAAAAACTGAAAAACGTGTATTTTTTCTTATCTCAAACAGATAGATGCTTACTTTCAATAAAAAATTTAAAAATGTTTTGAAAAACTTAATCTGAATTTCTGCAGTAGGACTGAGGAGCAATTGCATCAAGGAGTGAGAAGACAATCTACTGTAGATCGTTTCTTTCTTTGTTTAGGGTCACTCAGCTGGTAGAAACATTGCAGGAAAATTGAGGGTCATCTTACAACTGCATTCAGTGATTGATGAACAAACTGCCTTTGTAGATTTTACATATGCTTTTCTTGTTCTAAACCATCTCGTGTCTCCCACAAAGTGAAGCTGAAGACAGTGAGGCAGTGCATTTTTTTTTAAAGGAAAAAGATCTTAAATAGCCTAAAGCCTGTATCTCTCATGTCTTATATGAGTTAAAAATTAGAAATCAACCATTGTTGCATCATTTTTATTTAGTTTTTAAATTATATTAATTTTGAAAGTGATTTTAAAAGACAGGTATCTAATTAGAAAATGTACTTTTTAAAATTGAAGTAAGAGTGTCTGTGTTTTGAAAGAGCAGCCTTCTTTGAAAGGTATGACTTGTGCTTACATGATAAAAGCACACGTAAAATTCTAGTAGGTTACAGGTAATGTAACTGTACTTCTAACTACCTACTTATGAATTTAAATAGAGCAGTAAGGAATAACAATATTCAAATTTGCTTCTACTAACTCAGTCTGCAGAAGTAGTTTAAATATGAAATAAAAAATTTGGGACTATATGCTTGGGAATCTGTAAATGGGATGTGAGTGCACAGTAAGAAAATGAGCCTTGTAAAATAAGACACTGGTTATTTAGATTTAGAAAAGCTCAGGAGCACTTAGGTCTGCCTCTGGTGCCCTATGAAACCATAGGACTGTTGCTGAAATTTGCTGTTTGACTCCTCTCTGAAATGGTTTTTCAGTTTCTTTATCTTTTAATGTTTCTCAGATGTAGCCCATGCTTCAGTCTAACTGGCCAGTCATTTCCTCTATCACTAAAGAAAACACAAGCACTCCACATGATGTACGTTATTTTAATTTCTTAATATTGATCTCTGTTAAGGTATGCATTAGTTTTCCAAAGGGAACAGCAGAATGCTATCCACATTACTGTTTGAAACTAGGCTGAAGAAGTGTTTTAAATAAAACTTTGGGATGGTTTTGGAGTAGGTATCTGGACATTCTGATTTGAGATTTAAATAGCTTTTCGTGTTCAAACATAGGAGTGCAGATTTATCAAAGAGCCTGTTATAATAAAGCTCTTCAGTCACTTTGGAAAGGGGAGATGAGGAACAAATTAGTGTTAACAAATAGAGAAGGATAACCTGTGCACTAACCAGGAAGGTTTAATGCCAACTCTTTGTGACATTAAATGAAGCTGAAAGTTCTGATTTATGCTACAGGCAAATAAGCACTGGAGGTTTTGGGATGTGGAAAGTACTCATGAGACAGCTAAGAAAGCACGATACTTTTCAATGTTTTTTTCTTTCACCAGGCTTTCTCAGAAAAAAAAAATCATGCTTTTGTCTTTCTGCAAAAATATTTTATTTTTGCATCTCATATCTCTTCCATTTAGGAGTCTTTAAATCTTCTGATTAATTTTAGACTGTAGTCTTTAAAAAAGGGAGCTGTTTGCTGTCTTTTCTGAACACCACTTACTTTTAGGTTTAGGTGTGTAAAATTTCTATCTGTCTTAAATGAAAAGAGCCACATAAATGGTATGCTGAAATAGTTGAATAACTATAATCATTTAGCAGCATTGGTTAATACAAAGCTGTACAGGAAAGTGATTTGCATTGCTATTATTAAATAGGTGTAGTTAATGTAGAAATTAATTTTAATGATACACAATCTTGCTAGATTTCTGTGATCTCTCACTCAGTATGCAAGACCAATGCAAAGAATACAAAGATGCGCTTTTAGTTATGGCATTTATTCAGCATTTTTCATATTTTAAATATTAGTTCTGTAGTATATGCACTGTAGGGTTTTATCACTTTAGGATTTTTTAAAAATATGAGTAAAAAATGCAGTAGATGTTTTTTATCATATGGGCACATAGTGTCAAGGTGCAACAAGAGCTGGGGGCTCCCTGGAATCCAGGGATCCATTGGAGCAGGCTCTGGCACTAGAGTCCATCCCACAGAATCACAAAATACGCTGAGTTGGAAGGGACCCACAAGGATCATGGAGTCCAGCTCCTGGCCCTGCACAGGATTATCCCAAAGAGTCACACCATGTGCTTGAGAGTATTGTCCAAATGCTTCTTGAACTCTGTAAGCTTCCCTGGGGAGCCTGTTCCAGTGTCCAACCACCCTCTGGGTTGGACCTTCTCCTGATATCCAGCCTAAACCTCCCCTGACTGAACTTCATGCCATTTCCTCGGGTCCTGGCACTGGTCATGAGAGAGAGGAGATCAGTACCTGCCCCTGCACTTCTCCTCATTAAGATGTTGAAGATCACAACGAGGTCTCCCCTCAATGTCCTCTTCTCCAGACTGAACAGACCAAGTGACCTTCCCCACAAGGCCCTTCACCATCCTCATGGCCCTCCTTTGGACATTCTCTAATAGCATAATGTCTTTTGTGGTGCCCAAAACTGCACATAATATTCAAGGTGAATATTATGCAGAGCAGAGCAGGACAATCCCCTCCCTTGACCGGCAGGTGATGCTTTGCCTGATGCCCCCCAGGACAGGGTTGGCCCTCCTGGCTGCCAGGGCACTGCTGACTCACGTTCAACTTGCCGTAACCCAGGACCGCCAGGTCCCTTTCCATGGCACTGCTTTCCAACATCTCGTTCTCCAGTCTGTGTGTACATCCAGGGTTGCTCCATCCCAGGTGCAGAATCCGGCACTTTCCCTTGTTGAACTTCATATGGTTGGTGATTGCCCAGTTCTCTAATTTGTCCAGGTCTCTCTGCCGTCAAGTGAATCAACAGCCTCCCAGTTTTGTGTCATCTGCAAACTTAACAGAGCACAGGAGCATGCAATTATGTTCACAGAACATTCTGAGGTGGAAGGGGCCCACAAGGATCATCGAGTCCAGATCTTAAGTGAATGACCTGTAAAGGGATCAAACTCACAACCTTGGCTTATTAGCACCATACTTTAACCAACTGAGCTAATCTCTAGGTCAACTTATTCCAGTCCTGTGTCCAAGTTGTTTATGCAGACATTGAAGAGCACATGGTCCAAGATCGAGCCCTATGGAACTTCTCTAGTGACAGGTCACCAGTCTGATGTCACCCCATTCACTATTATCCTCTGTGTTTGACCGTGACCCCTACAGCGTGCTTTATTATCAATACCCAATTAGGTTATAACTGAGGTTTGTTAGGGATGACGCTTCTCATTGAGATTTTAAAACAAAAGTACTTCTCAACTAAAATGTCTTGAACTTGCCTCATATGGAATAAAAATTAGTCATTGATATACTGGTGAACTTTGTCACAGATGATCTTACCTAGTGGTTTTGAGCTTAATGATCTGGATGTGTTCTTTCATTATAACAGAAATACTTCATGTAATTGACTGAAGAGATATAATGTACTTAGGTTTATAAATCATCTATGATCATTGTTACATCAAGGTTTTAGTGGTTTTCTAACATGCAGAAAAAAAGACATGTCATTTAATAAGGAAGAAGAAAATCCTGATGTGGAAAAATACAGTATCATTATCCCTATAAATGATGTTTAATGTGTACTTCAATCCTTTAAAATTACTGCCCTTCCTTTCCAACCATTTTAGGTTGGTGGGATACAGTCTTAATGTGACAGCCCTAATTACAAAAGTGTCACTTCTGGAAATTAATAAAAAATTCCATTAAGAGTTAAGTGATTATATTTGTGAAGATTGTCTAGCTAATTTAAAGTTGCAAAGGTACAGGATAATATTAAGAAGTAATCTCATGAATTTTAATTGTTGTGACATTCTGAATAATTTCTAGGAGATTGCTAAAACGAACTCTGTAGTACTGTTAAAGATGCCATTAACGCAGTAGATTGTTTGTACCCATTCATTGTCAGCTTCCAAATAGAAATTGGAAAACAGGTATAGGTGAAATCACTCAAGAGGCTGGGCGATTAACCTACTTAGCAGGTGTATACAGTCTTTGCTGCTCCACATAACAGCAGTTAGGTGGGCATACATCAGGAGAGTGACTTTGTGTCCTGGTGGGACAGATTGCCCTCTTTCTTTGGGGCATCTGCAGCATCCCTATTACTTTGCCTGACTTAAAAAAATGGTTCAGATGCTTAAAAGTATCTTTTGCCTAACTGCCTTTGATTCCTCAAAGATGTTAAGCTTCATATTTACTGTTAGCACAACCAGAGTTGTTATCCAAACCTCCAGTCTTCCCTGTACCTCAAATTTCTCTTCCACTGGCTTTAGATAAGTGCTCCTTACTGTGCCAGTAATTACCTCAGAGTGGCCAGCAGCTGCAGTCTCTGCAGCCAGCAGCCTACACTGCTGCAAGTTCTTGCAAAAGGAACCACGATTCTCATCTGGTCATTGTCTGTTTGGGGAGAAATAAAAAACCTATAATTTTATATCATTGCTTTAATGCTAAAAAATACAAGCCTGGTGTAAGTGTAGGTTTCTAGAGTACCATATGTTATTTTTGATTGCCTACAGGCTGGCCAGCTGAGTATTAATTGGCTGAGAATGTATGTGGTTTTTGGCTTCTCAGGCTGCTCAAAACTGATGCTGAATTGTGTATGAGAGGTCATAGAAAGAGCACAGTACATGGTGCTAGCTGTTCATCTCTTCTAGGCAGAGTTATGCAAATATATGTAACTTTGTACTCTTATCATCTTCTGAGTGGATTTATTTCAAAAGAGTTGGTCTTTTCTGTTCTGTAATAATGACTTGGCTTGTAGTTTAGGTCACTTATCCTATCAGAGCCTCACTAAGGAAATGCAGTTGCATGTAAAGTAAATGGGGACTAGTATCATCTGAATTTGTTTTCCTGATTTTTTTGGCTTGTAATAATATCCATATGAAACAGAAACAACTAAAAAGAAAAAGAAAAAGAAAAAAAACAAAACAAAAACCACCAACGAACTTCATTTACCTCGTCACTAATAAAAAAGTCTTCAGTAAGTCTTCTTCTTAGAGGGAGAAGTCTGTATCAGGAATATGTAAGTACTTTTCATGATATATATGTGTACAGTTGTCATGGAAGCTCTCTAACTGGACTGTTACCATTATAGAGCTCTAGTGAAACAATATGTTTTTCTAAAAAGCTTTTGAAGTATAGATTTAGGCTTACAGTAGTTGTTAGTTGAGTATTACAGTATCTGAATAGATAATCTAATTTATGAAACAGATCACCAGCTTCTTAAAGGCTGGATATGGTCACCAAAATCCACCAGAAAACAGGTCAACAAAATCTTAAAATGGCATCTCTAGTAAATCTTTTTTTTTTTCTAGACTAGAATGAGGAACCAAAGTCACTAAGTCAGATGTAGTAATATGCTGATGTGAAATGTGTCAAAAAGTATTTTGAGATATTTCAAATTTTCTATTCCAGAATTGGTAGTCTGTTAATAAGCTGTCTCTCAGTCTCAAACCTATTGAAATTATCTGTATTTTAGATGCTAAAAGGATATTTTGAAAGAAAAACATTATTTCTTGGTTAAATTGAGATTAACCTTAATCTGAAAAAAATGGGTACAGGGATAGTATTTCTACTTTTTAAT
This sequence comes from Anabacerthia variegaticeps, assembly GCA_035583185.1. NCBI lineage: Eukaryota > Metazoa > Chordata > Aves > Passeriformes > Furnariidae > Anabacerthia > Anabacerthia variegaticeps. The sequence continues at coordinate 40,062,190 of JAWWEW010000041.1, read as the reverse complement.
GGACTCATTAGACTCCTAGCAAGACCTATAAGTTGACATAAGGCAAAATTTAGACTAGATAAGATTCTTTGAGTGTAGTCAGTGATAATACATCACTGGTGAGACAGTAAGAAAACTTGTCAAGGGATTTAGTAGATTCCTATTTTTCTTTAAATTAAACTGCTTCTTGTTGCAAATGAAGATTTCAGCCTTTTTCAAGTCTTTCTCAATAAATGCTTATATTGCAGTTACAGGCATCTTGCCTCAAAATATCAGGAAGGTAGGAAGAGGATGTAATAATTTAAAGTTATGTCAAATGAAGTTGTAAACTGGACATACAGGTAAGAAAGCCTTAATGTAGAGAGTTTACTTAACAATGGAAGGATGCAAAAATAGCATTATGTATTCTCAAGTACTGAAAATAAAGACGTAAAGACTACAGCTGAAAAGGGATGTCTGTTTTGAAGTAACAAATGAAATTTGCAGTTGGTGTTGAAATATGTAACATAGTAGGAAATATGATTGTTTGCCATTAGAAATTCTAGCTCTAGTGGGAATTCTGTGGTATGGTATTGCTGGTAACACTGGAAAAGGTAAACAAAAAGTGTGATAATGGTAACATTTAATGTACACATAAACACTGTGGTCATGAAAAAAAAATTTTGTGCGTAATTAGAATGGGGAGGTTAGCCTGCATGTGAATAAAAGTAATTTATTCATTACTGAAAGCAATGGAAAAAACTCCTGTAATACCAATATTCTGTTGAAAAGAATTTAATAGAAAATCATGTGTAATAATAAAATGCAACTAGTATCTTAGCAACTACATGAGTGAAAATCAGGATGGGCGTGCAACTGTTTCTTTATTTATGATGATACATGGGGGGTAGGAAAATTAATCTGAACTTCTTTTCAAAAGGTTGTCTTACATTTCCGTATCTGTTTAAAATCGTAAAAATCTGAACTCTAAAGTTCTGAATAAAAATAATGTGGGTTGTTCTAAAGGACAAGGTAAGGCTTCTGTAAAAAGAGAGACTTTACGAAAGTATGGCCCATCAGTAATAATTGTTGGCACAAAATCAAACATTCAGTTGTTACGCTGTGAAGCGGAAGGGCTATGAGAAATGCCCACAGGGGAAGGACAGGAAGAGTAGTAAGCAAACTGAAAAGAAGTCACACTGATACTTAAAGGCATAACTTACAGCATCACAAGACATAAATAATAAAAAGCAAAACTAATGAGCAAAATGGCTCCTTTGTGGGTCAGTGGTTCTTTCTGCTGTTGCTTTGTAACCAGTTTGGTTTCAGGGCCTTGAATTTATTAGTGTGTTTTAACAGTAATCTGCATGCAAGTTTCCCTATTCTGCTCCTTTTGTTTCTCTGTTATAAATTATGTATCATTATTAATAAAATAAAGCTTTTGTTTTGAGAGCACGTTTTTCACACAGCGTGGGGACAGGGAGCAGTAGTGTATGGCTTGCACACAAACTCTGCTCCTGCCATCCCATTGTAATTCACTAATGCTTAAAGCGAATCCCATGGGCCTATGTATAAATAGAAACAGCTTCATGAAGTGTTCAGCCTCATGTTGTTTGTTAGTGGAATGAAAACGTGAGCTATTCCAGAGATACAAAATTGCCTAGTTTAAAAGGAAGGATTGTGGCAATAAAGTAATTGTTGAAACTTAGGTTATTTTATTAATTTTATATTATTATTTTGGCTCTTTTGAGAAGGAAAAATGTCTCTGATTTGATATATTTTACTCTTTTTGAAACTGAGTACAGAAGTAGCTGAGAAGAAGTGAGCAGAGAGATATTTGACATTACGGGTTTGTATCTCAACCTCATTGTGTACTTTTGTTCCTTAGATTGTTGATTTATTGCTTTAAGCCCATATCAACAGCTGTGTGACACAGTTATCTCTAGGTTCCTTTAAATTATACATGTGTAAATGTTCTTTTTTTTTATTTTATAAAAGGTGCTTCTGGCACATGTTCTAAGATATATTCCAGTGCAGATGAAAATTTTGATGTTTTGCTTTGAAAGTTCTTTTGTACAAGAAAAGCAGTACCTACTAATGTCACGACGTATTAATTAACTAATATTAATTTAAACATGGCAGCTGATGGAGTAAAGAACCAATGTTAGAACTGAGTTGGAATAAAATCACAATTTCTATTATTTTAACTTCTAGAAATCAGGCTTCTTGCATCCAACAAACACTTGTTTTGCATGCTCTGGAAAGGTGAAGAAGCAAAGCGCTGGCTAGCTAAACCTTACGGAGTTTGATGTGTCTCTTTCATCAAATAGATGACACTGGCAAGTGGTTGCTGGAGGCAAGGAAAAAACAAGGCACATGGCTAAGTGCAGGCAGAGGCTTGGTGGGCTGGCCCTTGGGTCAGGGAAGAAGTTGGCTTACTGAGTTACTGCTTCAGAGAGAGCCTGTTATCAGACAGTTTCCATTGTCAGCAGGATGTTTTTGCCCTCAGCCTGCTTTCAGGTAAAGGAGCTTCAAAGTAGGATTCTGCAGCGCCTGAAGTTAATTTTTCTTGAAGAAATTACGTGAAAGTAGCAGGAGATAAAACAGGGAGTGGTTGTGGCTGCTCTCGTCTCGGCTGTAGAATAAACTTCCCTGCTGACTTCTATAGGACTGGTTACTGAAGTCTGTATAATACATGAAGAGTCGTGTTCCTATGAAAGCAGCAAGATGTTGCTGGAGATCTGTTGAGTTTCTTGTGATCTACTGGGTGGTGAGATGGTGTCCTGTTCTAGCATTGTCACACTTCTGCCTCAACAGTTAATACTGCAGACTATCTTCCTCAGCATTTCCCTACATTAATGCTCTTCGCTTCTTCTCTCATCTGCTTTCTTGTGGCAATGCCGATGTTTTCATTAGCTTAGATTAATTTAACAGTGCTCCATGCTGATCTAACTATAGGTGCTCTAATTTTTTAATAAAAGTTTCTAGGCATGATTTTCAGGTACAAATTCACAACACTGTGTTTTAAAAACTCTTTTATTCTGATCTTCCTTTCTGTAAAGCCAAAAAGAATATCTGTGTTCTGTCAACCTCTCATAAGTGTCTTTCTAACTTGCAGAGAGAATTTATCTCCTTCCCTGGGGAAGGCAAATTAACTATAACTAAATTTCAGCTCCCTATTTGCATGATTTGTTGATCATACCAATATCTTGCCATTCTTTGTGTTAAGCTAGTGATTCTAAATCTTAATGACGTGTTGTTTCTGTTCAGGATCATTAGACAGAATAGCTTCTGTAAGGCTATCTTGCTCCATAATGTTGGTTTAAGACATCTCAGCTTGTGACACCAGGCCATCTACTGGTGCCAGTAAAGTCAGAAATATATTGCTTTCTTCTACACACAAAAAGAATTTCATTAGAAAAATAAAAGTGGTCTCAAGATGGGCCTGTCTGTTTCTTTTCCTGTTCTGTTGTAGAACTGTTGTTAGCCATGGCTCTAATAATAAGACTGTGGATACCTGCACACTCCTGAATTTTTATTACTTTCAAAACCTATTAGTCTCTCTTTTATTTTTGTTTCTTCAAAAAGGATAAATTCATTTACCTTAATTCTTTTTCTCATAAGTCTGGACATAATATATTTGGTTTGTGCCTAATTTTAGTCAAGCAGTGACAACTGTCTGCTACCAATAACCTGTAGGAATATATGTATTTTTTTCTAATATCACCTCTTTAAATAGTTCAATAAATGTTTGGTATCAAATGAAGAAGTTAAAGCCTTTTAGTTTTATGTTTATGCTAACATTAAATTTTTGAAAAGAATGAAGTACTTGGGGTTTTGCATACTGAAGCATAGTTTCAAATGCTTTTCTAGAAAAACAATTTGCTTGATATTCAGTATCTAGTTCTCTGGAAATAATTCGATGAGCACTCAAATGTCCTTTTGTAGTTGATGCAGATTGTACAGTTTTTTGCTATATTCTCTTTAACTGTATGTCAACCCTTCTGAAGCTGTTTATTGTATTCTGCATCATCATTAAATTATACAATCCCATTAATTAACTTTATTATGATAAGACCTTTACATGAAGTAAGGTACTTTGTATTATGTTATAGTAAACAGATCCTGTGGAGGTGGGTGATGCTTTTTGTCTTGCCTCCCTTAAACAATGTCCTCCCTTACAACACAGGCTCAGGTGTAAAACTTGCCTCAGGGGGAGGTACCAAAACATTCCCATGTAGGCCTGAAGGTATTTATCCCTTTTGGTGGGGCATAACTTGCTTAACTATGCTGGTGCTGTGAGAAACAGCAGTCATGTCTTAGAAAGGGTCATAAACCATCAAAGACTCTTGAAGTGCCCCCAGGTGCATTTATAGAGCCTTCCACCAAAGGGCTGCTCGTGATCCACAGCATTGCAATGGACAGTGGTAAATTCCTCCCCCCAGGAGAAGGACCTGGGCATCCCCACCTGAACCTGAACATATAATGACCCCTTGAACTTTGTGTTTCATGGGCTTCCCCTGCCCCCGACAAATCAAGACTGGGACCATCACTTTGACCAACAGACAAAAATTGCAACAATTACGTCTTGTCACTGGATCCATGAGTGGGGATTATGTTTCCTCTCTGCTAACTACTCTTATCCTTTCTTTCTCTTTTTTCTTTCTTATCCTTACATTTTTTCTTTAGTGTTATCTTTATTCTTTTATATTGTTACATTACTATGGAAAATAATAAACAGAATGGCTACATCCATCCTTTCTATTCCAACTAAATTGTTCTAAAACAAACCTTGTATTTTTTTATTCATTCTTTTATTTAGAGAACACCAATCATTCAGCGCTGTTTCACTCTAATCTGCCCTAAAGGATCTGTTAACAAGAACTGCAATTACCCTCACCTTCAGGGGTGTGTCATAACAGGTGCAAGTTCTGATTTTTATATTGAAGTTGATCTGTGATTTGTATTTTGACAACACCATGCATTCAGTCACTGAAATCAGTAGGTTGGTGCACGTCTAGTGTGTTGTTACAGAAGTTGAACTTCAGAAATACAAGAATTACAAGAGAAGAGAAATACTAAAATTGAATTGTAGGTTTGTAACAATGCTACCTGGTATGCAAGGGTCCAGTGAAAATAACCTAAAGAAATGTTGAAGAGCTCTTGCATTTGGCAGCCTTTTCTTGTGCTTCCTCACTGTGCTGGGTAACAGGCTGATAATTCCAAGAGTTCACCATTTGGACACTGAGATTATTAATTTTTTTTTTTTTAGCTATGTAGAGCTAGGCAGTGGAAGATGTTTCTGTTGACTTGCATTAGAGTCTGCAGTTCTGATAATGAAGCTTCCTCTCTGAAAGATGCATGTGTGCTATCTTCCTGAAACATACCACTTCAAAGATTGTTAGTGCTAGGCAGCATGCTGCAGGTGTGTTATCAGGAAGTCAGAAGCCTATGTGTGTTTCGGTTTTGCTTTTTTCATTTGGCTTCCTATTGGTACATGAGACGATTCAGAAAAGGCTTTTCATTTCCCTTTTGGACTGTTTTACACTTAGAAATCTCAGTGATACCGTGTTGTTTTGTTTTTTTTTTATTTTTTTTTTAATTAAATCACCCTATGCTTTTACCTCCAAAACTACATTAATACATTAAAATTTAAAGAATCACATAGTACCTTCCCTTGCAGGTTGCAGGTGAATGGGTACAATGTATTCAATTCTTATTAAAGCATATAGCGTTTTGCTGAGGAGGACCATCTCTAGGAAATTTCTCCCATTGTGGGGTGTGAAACAGTGAGAAGAAAAGAGGAGGCTAGCATGCCTTAGCCTAGGCAGCTAAATGAAATTGTGTTTTTCCCCTCTCTCTCTTAATGCACACACTAGGTGCACTTGCACAGCTGTAGACTGTGTCAGATCTCCATGATCAGGGGAATGCAAATTGTATATTTCAGTGACAAACTCCTTCATTCTTTCCCTGTTCTGCATTACATTATAGCAATGAGATGTGTAGTTTGTCTAAACTATTCTTGTTTTAGTGATGTTCTACCACAAATCTTGTAACAGGAAGCAATTGAACTGTTTTGTGTCCAACTGTCTGTCTTTCTTACTTTAACAAGATAATATAAAAAGAAATAACGGACAAAAAACCACACTGGACTTAAAGGTATGGTAATTTGTTCCTCAGCTCCTGCAAGGTAGCTTTTCTAGCATAGCAAGCTTTTTATATATCAGTGATCTGAGGACAGTCAATAGTGTTCAAAATCAAAACAAGTAGCATTTTACCTGAGGCTTTTTACGAATCTGGAGTCTTCTTGTTCTCTGTCATGTTTTTTCTTTGACTGTGGGAGAGTTTTTTCAAGGACCATGTATGTTTATGTCTGTTACCTGTATGTGCAGCAGTATCTGAAGTTCTGTCCCTGATTGGAATTACTGTAGACACAGCTGTTCAGCTGTGAACATATTTAATTACAGCCTGGTTTTGTCTGTCTTTTTCAGTTTGATCAGGAAATGTACACTGTGTTCTTCCTCAAATATAGTAGTAGTTTAGTCATCTTCTCATTCCTACTAGCACAAATGGCTTATTTCCATAAGAGAATCTTTGCCTGCAAAAAAGAAAAATGGTCAGCAGACTGTGCTGTATGTCATGACTGTCAATATTAAAGCTTCAGTTTAATCAAACCAAATCATATTAATTGTTGTTAGTCTGATACTTTTGGTCTGAACTTAAAAAGACCTAAAAATTTTTATTATTATAAATTGATAATGTGTCCTCAACAACTACAAAAAAAAGGGTTTAAAATAAATAAACCATCTGGATAAAGATAGTATATTGAATCATAAAGTTACAGAATCATTTAGGTTGGAACAGACTGTTAAGATCATGGAGTCCAACCACTAAACCACGTCCCTAAGTACCACATTTACATGTCACCTCAATGGATGGTGACTTGACCCTTCCCTGGACAGACTGTTCCAGTGATGGACAACCCTTTTGGTGAAGAAAGTATTTTTTAATACCCAACCTACACCTCCCCTGGCACAACTTGAGGCCATTTCCTTTTGTTCTGTTGTTACTTGGGACACAGTCCAGCAGCTCAGTGTTTTTCTTGTAGTGAGGGGCCCAGAACTGGACACAGGATTCGAGGTGCAACTCCACCGGTTTATGTTGTTAAATATGGAGTGGGTGACAGTATCTGTTGTTAAGATTGTCTGATCGTTTTGACCCCATAAGGAATGCTAGTTTTGATAAGTTTTTAGGCACGGGAATGCAGCTTAATTTTATTTCTCTAACATGGAGGTGGTTCTCATTATCATTCTATTTGGCATGCAGTAGAGAGTGCCTGTTTCCCTTCTTCCTGCACATTTAAATATAGCTTGGTTTTCACTGTAGTTTCAAAGCACTAAGTCTGACTGTCAACAATGAAACTTAGATTATCATGGCCAGAATATCTAAACAGATGACAAAGAAGTGCAGTTTTGTTTGTTGAAGCAACTGGGGTTTTTACACAAGAGAATTACAGCTTCCTTACAACACTTAAATGATGCAAATTACAACATGGTTCTTCTGTTACCTTCAGAAATTAGTACATTTTGACATAACAATTGCATAGATTCTAAAGTCCTATAGAGCATAAATATTAAATATTTAATCATACTCAAGTTTGCTGTGCTGGCTGGAAGCAAAAAGCTACATGGGAGATGCTCTGGAATGTGTCAGTTCATAGTACTCAGTGCTGAGCAGTGTCTGACAAGTGCATGAGTTTCTTCACTTCCTACTAAATTCTTTTTCTTCAACACATTCTAACTGTGTCATAAATTATCATTCATGTTGTTGCTCTGTTTAGCTTCTTCCTATCACTAACGATTTTTATCTTGAAGGTGCAATGACCCTTGAAATCTAATTTTCTATGTAAAAATGTGGAAGAGTGATGTACACTGACACACAGGAAAGCAGATCATGAATGCCTAAGACACTAAGGATACCTGTTGTCATATTACTTACCAAGTCCTGTAAAAAGGATAAAAATTATAATTGCCAGTGTATTTCATTCACATCGTTATTCTCTCCCTGGCAATATTTACATGCCAACCACATCCAGTTTTGTGACTTAGTGGAGAAGGTTATGACAGAATTACATGTGTGGATCTCAAAACAAAGTTAACTACAACTGGGAACTATGATGCAGATCTATTTAGATCAGAGCTACCAAACAAATAATAAAGATAAATTATTGTGAGTGTATCTCTTCAAGCTGAAAGAAGACAATGTGATTTAACCGTAGGAACAGTATTAGTACAGTGCTGATAGAACTACCAGACATACCTTAGAAATTCTTATGGAGGCAGGGTGGTGCTCATGGTGGTCAGAAAAGGCCATCTAGTACAATGCCTCCCACCCTTCACTGTTCAGATTTGATTTCATTTAATGAAGAACTTTTTCAGGCTTTGTTATAGTGCTTCACTCCTGGTGAATGAGTAACAGATTTAGAAGGTGACAGGCTCAGTCAGTGTTTGTAATGCCATTGAGAGAAGCTCTGACCCAATAGTCCATTCAAGTCTAGTCACACCACCTCTAAACTAATGTGTGGGTTCTTTCAGTCTTGAGAGTGTAGATTAACAAAACGTGCAGAATAAGCAGTGAAGCTTCATGGCTGCTCTAAGATGAAAACAGTGCAAACTGCACTGCAGATGAAGTAATTAATGCAGCTCTGTCATACTCTGGCTTTTCGTTCTTCTCCCCCTACCCCTCCTTGACTAAATTTTACTGACAAACCCAGAAGTGGACATCAGAGTTGCCTCTATGCATGCTGGCTCACAGGTAGGAAGGAATTCAGTTTGATCCAGTGTTCTGCCTTCTTAAGGGATCTGTGAGAGATAATCATATACACGTGAGAGCAATATGTGCTGCTCTGCTGGCGTGTGCTGATTCTGGTGTGTGCTGATTTTGATGCTGCCAGTGTGGATTTTAACAGAAATTGCTGTCCCCCTCTGCAGTTGCAAACTGCAGTTGTGCAGAAATTCTTGATCCATATCTTAATCTTCAAGGAGTGTGTTTAATTAAGAAATAGAAACTGCATCAACCCCTTTTATCCCTATCAATGCTTGGTAGATCCATAATTTTATCAGTTGTGACTTTCTCTCCTTTTTATTTCTCTTCTCCCTAATTGAATGACTCTATATCTTCTATTAGAAGGAGATATTTATAGCATAAAACAGGATTTCATAAAGTAATATATGAGGTAAGCAAAGGTAAATAAGCCTGAACTTTTGTGTGTACAGTAAAGATTTGCTAAACAATGGGAGACACTCAAGATTTTTTCGTAGCTGTGAAAAGTTTAATGTTTTGGGGTTTGGTTTGGTTTTTTTTTTTTTTCCCCCATAGAAATAAACTCACCTTATGCCTTTCTTTTGAAATTTTAAATCCTACTTGTCTATTAAAATTTTCTGCATCAATTAACTCAGCCTTAACCATTTCAGAGTCTCAGCTGTTACCCTTTTTTCTCGTATTTTCCAGTGGGTGAATGACAGCACGCTGGGTTAAGAGCTTTGAGTAACTCTCTTTTTATTCTTCAAGTTGATTTCTTTCCAGTAGTTCTGTTCTAAGATTTATCCCTTAATCATGATTTTTGGAAAATGGGATGTAAGTTGGGAATTTGGAAGAGCATATGTCCTTCTGTTCTTCTATGCCCCATTTAAGAACTGTCATTAGGAATTTACCCTTCATTTGAAATTAGCTTAAGCAGGTTTCAACTCTTTATTTGAAATTAGTTTGCTTAATTTACATGTTTTCGCATTTTTCTATAGTTATAGTTTTCTAAAAATAGCATTAAAACATTATTTGTTGTATAGAGTTAATAATTTCTATCTAATTAAGTTAGATATTTCTTCTGTAAGCTTCAGATGAAAAGTAAATGTGAGTTTGGGAATTGCTTCATTTAAGAAAGAGAATTTGAGTAGCACTCTGCTGCTCCAAAAGCTACTTAAATCTTTCTTTTCCATTTCTACTTACGATGTGATTTTTAAAAATTTCCCTTAGGCCCCTCTCATCCCACTAGAACAGGAAGGCACTAAGGCAAAGGCAAACCATGTCAAATGCCACACAAAATGGAAGTGTATCAGTAGATAATGCTAGTCCTGTCAGTTCAGTTTTGTGGTATGAGGTGTTTATGTGACAGTGTTCACTGAGTTTGGGTAGGGGAAGAGGAAGAGAGAGGCTCAAACTATATCTGGCCTTGTTCATTAATGTTGTGTGTAAACCTAACCAAGTTTCTTCTTGGGAAATACGTCATATGCCACCTTTTTAAACATGTCTATATGAGGTGACTGCTTTATTTCTTGGGTTTTAATTGACATTTATTTCCTGGTATATCAGTTTTGCAGGTAAATCAACCTCTCACACTTAGTGAGGAAAATGCATTGACTGTGTAATATTTCACAGAATCACAGAATGTGCCAAGTTGGAAAGAGCCCACAAGGATCATTGAGTCCAACTCCTGGCCCCACGCAGGATCATCCCCAAGAGTCACACCATGTGCCCAAGAGTATTATCCAAACTCTTGAGCTCTGTCAGGCTTGGTGCTTATCACATTCTAAGAACACACTGAAGTTACTGTCAGTTTTGCCTGACCATATGTTTGGACTTGAATAGGCTGATGTAATTCCTGTCTTCTTAATATGTTAGATGGAAATGTTTTAATGTGGAATAGTCTACATACTAGGAAGGGAAAATCCTGAGAATTTCTTCTGAGACCATCTTAAGTACTAAATGATTGTTGAAGTCGGGTAGTTTCAGTTCACGTAAGCAACTTGTAGGGGGAAGCAGTGGGAATGGCTGCATCATTCAGGTGTTCTGTGTGCCCACTTGCATTAAAAAGAAAGGAAGGGAAGGGAGGGAGGAAGGAAGGAAGGAAGGAAGGAAGGAAAGAAGGCAGGAAGGAAGGAAGGCAGGAAGGAAGGGAAAGAAAGAAGGAAAGAAGGAAAGAAAGAAGGAAGGAAGAAAGGAAGAAAGGAAGGAAGAAAGGAAGAAAGAAAAGAAAGAAAGGAAGAAAAAGAAAGAAAGAAAGAAAGAAAGAAAGAAAGAAAGAAAGAAAGAAAAGAAAAGTAGAAAGAAAGAAAGAAAGAAAGAAAGGCAGGTAGCCTGTTACTGAGAGACTGTTCAGGAAGATTTCAAATTTTTTGAAATATTGCTGATGTTAGTCTGATCCCTAGTCACAGCTGCAACACTGCAACGTGACTAGCGTTGTTCTATGCCTATGCTGATTTTGTTCACCAGTAGCAGACCTAGAACTGTGTTTATATGTTCATACTTCACTGTGATGAGCCGTACAGCATTGTAAATTGTTCCATTTTATGGGAGAATAGAGCGGCAATTTTGTCCATTGTTGGCTCCGCTATGGTTTGAGTATTTTGTGCATATTGGTGTATTCCTCCCAGTGATAAATGAAAAGGATTTGCTGCATTAATTCTTTCGTACTTAGAGTAGATCATAACATTTGAAGGTGAATTTTATTCACTTCAGTATAGAATTACATCTGTATTTCCCTATTCTGCATCTGTTTCACTACAAAAAGGCCTGTAGAAAGCCACAGCATCTCTAAAATCAATGATTTTTGCTTATCTGTGGTACTCAGTAGTTGATTTTTGAAGACACAGGTTCAACATTTTGTGAACACTTGCATTTGATTCCTAGACATTATTTTTTTTCATAAAACTAAGCACTGTTCATGGTAAAAAGGATTCACTTTGAACTTGATATCAAAATGCATGGAATGGGTTGAAGACAGAGGGGCCTCTGACAACAGTTTAGTCCAATCACTCTGCTCAAAGCAGAGCCAGCTAGAGTATGTTGCTCAGGGCCATGTCCAGTTTTGAATAACATCAGGGTCAGATGCTCCTTAACTGCTCTCCACAGATTGTTCCAGTGTTTGATCACCATTGCAATAAAAAAGCTTTTTTTCCGTATGTTTAAGCAGAATTTTTTGTGTTCCGCTTTGTGCCCCTTGCCTCTTGTCCATTGACTGTGCATCACTGAGAACAGTCTGGTTCCATCTCCTTTTTTGCACTCTCCTTCAGTATTTACACACATTGGTAAGACCCCTTCAGAGCTTTCTCTTGTCAAGACTAAACAATCACTTTGAACTGTAAACAATTGAGATGACACTGTTCATGTGGGTACTGTAGAATTTGCTGGAAAGTAGCAATTTCAGTGAAGACATGATGTTTCATCTGTTTGGTAATTTTCTATTTGGCATGGTGCCTGTACATTGTGGCTGATGTTTGCACAGCTGTTAGGAATTGCTCACAAAGAGACTTGCAGCAGGAAATCTAGTTCATTGCATGATCTACAGAAAAAAATGTCTTTTTAAAATTACAAATTTTTAATAAGAAATACAAAATGTCTTTAAAATATTTTAAAACTCGTCCTTAGTAAAGTTAGTTCATTGTGCCCTATGAAGTTTTTAAAAAACACGTTATGTTTGCTGTCAAATTTGGGAATGCTACTAACATTTGCTAATGCTTTGCAGTGAACATGGAGATGATTCTTACAACAAAGATGTGCTATTAAGATGCGACAGTGGGTCAAGATAGCGAGAGGAATTTAATTTGCCAGTGTTGATTCCCATAAGACAGTATTGATCCCAACAGTAGTCCATGTGTGCCCACGTTGACCTTTATGCAAGTTTTTATTTTTACTGCAACAAAACAGAATTTGATTTCTATATTTGAAGTGAAGTAGTAAAAAAATTTGTGGAGAATTCCTTTCAAAATTGAGAAATAATTTCAGATGAAACCCAAAGATGTAGATTATAGAACATCACAAGTAAGCAGAGCTTTGTATCATGGTATGCTCAATGGTCAGCTCCCACTGAATTCCCCCTAGAATTCTGTTTAGTAATTTGGGTTGCTATATTTCTAATACTGTAGTTTAAGAGAGAAAGAAGTCGACAAATATAATTCCTCATGGGAGATAAATGCATCATGAATTGAGCAACTGCTTTTCACACATAGATGCACAAGAGTAATGATGGGGGGCGGGGGGTTGGTTGGTTATAAAGAAGTCTCTGTCATGTTGCTGTAGCCGTGTGTAAGGGATTGTTTTCTGTTGTGTTCAGTCTTCAGCTCGATATCTGGTATTATCAGCCTGCAGCTTTATTTACTGGTGGCTAATTTCGCTGTGTGTTTAAGACACTTTTCACCAGTAAACATCGCAAAAGTGAGTGCATGTGGGAAGACTTAACTGAAAACTGTGTCTGAATATGCTTGCTGTGTGTACAAGAAATGCTTAGAGTGTTTCAGGAAGAAATGTTTCTTCTCATTCTGGAACACTTAACTTTTTTTCCCACTTTGATAGCTGAAGCATTTTCAACCAAATGGTGAAGGCTCCCTTCCAGTCTTTGTTTCTCTGTGTCTTTCTCCTGAATACTCAGAACAGGAAGGGAAATTTGAACATAAGTTTGTTTCCTGATACAGAGCTCAAAGCCAACCTAGAACTAAGTTCCTAGTTCTCTACCCTGATGGAAATGTGTGATTGTATCTGATATATCCTTAAATTATGACTCAGAGTTAAGGAAAAATGCAGTGTAAGTGCAATCCATAAAATGAGATGGTGTTTTTTTTACTTACAGATATCGATATTAATTTTTATAGAAGGAAGGAGAATTTCTGTTCACAAACCAATTTCTAATGCCATTGTATTGTTGTGAGAGAGAAATGATCACGCAGAGCAAGAAAGAGAAATAAATATTAAAGGCTGCTGGGTATTCTGTTTCTGTAAACAATTCTGTATTGTGAATGAAATAGCATGCAGCATTTCAAAGTCAAACTGTTCCAAGTTCTGGGCCAGGTAGTGATGAAATTTACTGAGATTTAGATGTCATATTTGATAAAAAGTTCACTTGTATTGCAAGTGTAATGATCTCCTTTAGGGTCTGATCCAAGACCTCTTTTGAGCAACCCATCACATTTCTGAGATGTCCTGGCAAGAACAGCCGGATTGAATGAACACAGATTACAGTCTCTTGGAGAACATTGTAATTAGCATTTCTACAATTTGGCCACCAATTTGAATTAAGATCTCACCATCTTTCTGTTATTTTTAGTGTTGCACTAATTTTTGCTCAGTCCTTTAGACTTGTAGAAAGCTTTTAACCACAGAGAGAGCTCAGTGGAATATTCTTTTGTCTTAGCAAGTTTGGCACTGATGTAGGGAAGTGCATCAGGAGCAGGAGAAGTGGAGTTCCAAACTCTTATACTTCAGCACTGGACAGCCCTGCTACTTAAGGGAGCTGGTATTTCCTCCTGTACCTTAGATGTGCCAAAAGCCATTTTGAGCACTGGAGCAGAACAAACTTAGGAACATGCAATGACATTGGCTCTGACCTCCCTCAGGCCTCTCAGAAACAACAATAGTACTATACAGTGAGATTGCCTTGTATTTCTGGAGCCGTACAGTCACCAGCTGACCACAGTGAGAGCTAGTGTTGCTGATGATGCAGATCTGAGGCAGGGAACTAAGTGCTATAGACTTGTTTTCTCTCCATCCTCATTGCTTAATATCTTAATCTGTTCAAATGCTGTCAAATGCAAAAATTGATATAGTCACCAAAGTTCTTAGTTCTGCCACTGTATCTGCAAGGTATGTTCATTTGATTAAAGGAAGACAGGCCAAACACAAGTGAGTATTAGGGGAACTTCCTCATCAACATTCCATTGTCCAGAGGAAAGAAAGTCCAGACACTTTCTAAGTGGCAGTTATTAAATGATATCTTTAAACAGGCAGTGATCAGATTTGTGTGTTTTGCTTGCAAACAAATAAAAAATCTCAAAAGAACAAGGAAAAAAACTTCAAACTAACTTCAAGTTTAATTAGAGTGTAATTAATTAGAGTATGTGAATTATCGCTCATGTGCATTTTGTATATTTTTTCAGATTTTTTTATTTTTTATGTCAAATCAGACTAGATTGTCTCTGGGGTTTTTTTGTCCAAAAATGTGAGTAATAAAAATTGGATAGGCATAGGGCACTGAAATATCTCAGCATAGATGTTCATACCCACTTTATATTAGAAAAGCAAACAACCATGAATAATCAAGCAAAACTCTCCATGTATATTGGGCCTTAAGCATAGGAGAAAGAAAAAAGAATCATTAGCAGAAGAAGAGCTGGCAGAAACACATTTATTTTTTATGTCTCTCATGAGATACACAGATTTCTTATTGGAAGATTTCCATTGATGCTGTCATTTGTAATAAAAAAAGTTCACATAGCTTGACAAGAAGATAGTAAATATTTTACAATTCTTTAGGGCAGTAATATCCATTAATAATATTTATTAAAAGCAACATAGTGGCAGTTGCACACTGAATCTCGTAGATACTTTATTTTAAAGGAAAATCTGGAATAAACATACTCCTCTACTCATCTGAAGCAAGATGGTATAGGGACACAACTAATTTTTCTCACAGCTTAGTGTTATAACCCTAGTCATAGTTTCCTTAACCTATTCCACTTTAGTCATAACCCTTCCTTGAAACAAAACTGACAAAGATGCTAAGACTATGATTTTATTTCATTTCTGAAGATCTGTGAACTCATTTTGTAAATGGTCTTCAATAGAGAATCAATTGATCATTGCAAACTGAAGTGAAGGATCATTAGTAACACATATTCTGTGCAGTGTCTGAAGGCTGTGAGGTTTCCCATTAAAAAATTAAGATGATAGATCCTTTCTCTTGCTGTCCCTCATTATCCTTTTGATGATACATAAAATATAATTAAAGATGCTATTAAAATGAGAGGCTTACTTACTGTAACTTCTGGCATGTTTCTCCAAGACTGAAAAGTATGCTTGTATGGATAAAACATTTATCAAGAATTTATGATCTGGGGGGTGCAACTTACTGAACTGGTGGTCAACAGGGGTCAGTTTGACATAATGTAATTTTCCCAGAGTCCTTCTTTGCTGAAGAGAATACATACTGTAGCTGTTGACAGTTTGTTGTATGTAGTTGCCTTCCATATTTCAAATTGCATGACTGAATTACTTAGGATACTGGTATGTGCCTGGGCAAAACTTAGCTTGTTCTACTTTTAAAAGAAAAACACAAACACAAACACCTTTGAAATGCCTATTTTTTAAGTCATTATGCCTGCTCAATATAAAATGTGGTCTTGACTAGAGGGCAATTTTCTTATAAAGATTATTATTGTAGAACAAAAACCCTCTCAAGGACTGAACTACATGACTGAGAATCCCCAAGTGGACTCACTCCCTCTGTGCCACATCTCTTTTGCCTATTGTATTCTGCCTGTTAGTGTCAGTTACTCTTATGAAAATCCAGCTTAAAATTCTCAGAGGAGTTGAGAAATCTAGTCACAAAAGTATGGTAAGCTTAGGGACCTTAGAATACAAGTGATCTTAAGTTTTGGGCAGTGTTCCACTGAAGCACGGACGTGAAACAAATCTGATACAAAGCTCAGAAATGTTAAGCAGTCTCATTACTGAGTTGAAGAGTAAACTGTATGGTTTATCAAGGAATACGTATGTTTAGAGGCAAAGGGAGTTTTTATTTTAAAAAAGCCGTCTGCTTTTGAATGTATGTTTATGTTTACTTCTGTCACATGAGATGTCTCTCCACAGGTTAGTATTTTCTCTGTAAATGGAAGGTACTTAGAAGAAGAAGGTAGATATGGAGTAGGTAGGCAGGACTTGAGCTTATTTTCAGGAAAGAAACAGTATAATCCTAAAAACTAAGTATTCTTACTCCTATCTGTGTTATTTGAAAAATTTGGAAGTGATCAGTCTTTGGAAAGTGCCGTCGCTGTGAGAGGAGTAGAGATGATCTATTGTGATTGCACTTGAAGTCCAGTCAGGATTACTGTCTCCCTTCGCTCCACTTCCCATTGCCTTTAAATACCTGCAAAAGGGGACATACATACCTCCAAGATATGCAATATCACACAAAACTACACTGAATTGGACAAGTTTTCTTCAAATAGAAAACAAAGGTTTTAACCTATTCTTCTCACTTTGTTTTTGTAAAGGTTAATCTTTTTTTCTTTAGTTTGGTGTATTTTTGCATTTCTTTCTTTTATGTGCTAAATGCCAGCTTTCAATCATATTTAAAATATTTTGACAAAACAAGGAGTCCTGCCTGAGAGGCAGTTTGGAGTAAAATAATACTTAATACTTAATAAATAATACATGGCTTTGAGTGGACCCGGGCAATAGGCACTTTGCAAAGAAGATAATATTTTTCTACCATATTGCTGTAAAAGAAAATATATGAAACCCTTCAAGATAATTGGATATGTCCTGGTAGATTGCTTCCTATTGGTGATACTTGAAAGGGAGGATAATGCTTAGCAAAGATTCATTTAACAAACTTTTGGCTTTTGCTGAGGCTTGGGGTGTGTAACTGCATATACTCCATCCATTTAATGTGAGTTGCTTTATTTTTATTGATGGAAAGCAATACAATTATCCCCTTATGTCCTGTTATTCTCTGGAACTATTGACTCAAAATTTTCTGAAGGGATTTTCAGCATGAACTTTCAAAACAAACCTTTTGGTGAAAGTGGCAATATGGAAACAAGTAACTGCAGATGGTAATTACTCCCAAAGTTATGAATATGGGACGGGGTGAAAGAGCATTCTATTTAGAGACAGTTGACTATTGTTTGAAAAATTATGTAAATTGAGTAGTTTGACTTCTTTTTTTCTCCATTAAAAATAAAAAAGGAGAAGAGAGAGCTTTACATCGCTGTATATCAGGTGCTTCCAGGGCTCATTTGAAATACAGAAAACAAAAAATGCTTTATACCACCAAACTGTGTTGTGAGTGAAGACTAATAAGGACTGATTTTGCAGTGGCAATCATTTAGTTATTCTGATTGTTAAAACAGAAGAAATGGAGGGGGCGGGGGAGCTTTCCAAAGACACAAAACTGAAGACTTACATCTATGCAATAATAGTTGCTTTTAAAAGAGATCTTTAATGAAAGGCAGAGCTTTTCAAATGTAACTTTTACTTGGAAATTCTGTGACTTTCTGTCTAAGGTAAGCACCGTGTTAATTTCTCTGATTTCAAATGTTGTACAATGTAAACAAATATTAGATTATTCACAACTACTTTAATATAATATGAATGAAAAGTAAATAGGCTAGAATGGGATAGATGCATATGAATCACTGAGTCGCTTAAAATGATTGTTCCTGTACGTGAAGACATTACCAAGACTTCTGTGTTACAGTCCATTCTTCATCTGTGTTTTTGGACTTTTCAGGTTTCCTTGTGACTATGACCCCACCAGTCTGTTCCTGTGCAGTGTTTGTCCTGTATTGGACGATTTATTTATTCTTTCTCTTGAGGAAAGTAACATTTGGTACTTGATGCAAATTTGTCCTGGTTGATTGGACAGTCCTTTACTGGAAAAGACTGATTTCATCATTTCCCAGGCAGATTTCCATCAAACTGAGCTCTTGGCCATGTGTAGTTAGGCTGTGCCAGGAGCCCGTCTAGCTTCCCTGCTGCATAAGCACACAGGTTGATCCTTGGGGAAAGGTACTGGGTCCTTCCCTGGAAGTTACCAGGAACTTTTTTCTTCTCAAACAGTTCTGGTCATAGCTTGGAAGCTCCTTCAATGAAAGAATATCTTTTTCTTCAACAGCTCAGATCTGTTGGGGAGATGGACAGCTCCTAAAGCCCAGGTTTTAGAGCTGTCCATGAGTATGTTAAGTCCAGCCAATGTACCAGTCAGGTATTTCAGTGGATTGTGTGAAACAACTGGAATGGGTGACTATGCCATTATGGCACAAGCCTGCTGTGGGGTACCAGAGTACTGTGATTTAGGTACATCTCTTTTCAACATTTTGTTGTCAGCAGATGTTCGTGGGATGCTGTAAGTCACTGCCTAGCAGTTCCCAGAGCAGGACTGCTGGGTTTCCATCCCAAATGATTAAACAGGAACTGCTGGCAGTGAACTGTAGGTTTCCTTCAGATCTACCATCATGGAGTGGAAGGACATAATTCTTGTAGTGCAGGTAGAGATGTTCCTTCTAAAAACATTTTTCTTCCTAACAGGCTAGGTGAAATTTGTGGCTGTGCCAAAACAGCATTGCTTTCTCTTAATCAAAGACTTGGCAAGACAGCATACTCAAGAGTGGGATTTCATTGTAGCTAAAGTTTTGGTTTTGTTTCCAGACTGAGATGAATTTCTGTTTAAAGTTGTGCTTTCAGTGGTATTTATTAACATGTAATATTTAGGCTACCCTGAAAACCATGCTGTTTTTTCCTTTCAAATAAACATTATGTGATAGTTGATCATAACTAATAAATACATTGCTAAACTATTGGAGACATTGTTAAGAATTGCACATGGTTAGGGATTTTATAGTCCTGTATTCTTCATAGAAATCAGTACTTCATTAAACACATTATTTAAGGATGTGATTGCTCTATGCCTTTTTATACTATTTGAGTTCAGGAAAATATACCTGCTATTGTGTACTTGTGAGTAACTTTGACATACTATTACTACTAAGACACTGTAATATTTTGACTGTGTTTTTATTACCTTGGCATGTCCTATGTTCAGTTTCAGCATGAGATATTCATTGCTAGTATTTCTTGAAATGCAAATAAAAGAATGCACTTCTAAAAGAGTTGTAATTTTAGTTGCTGCTTTACTAGATTGTACTGCTTGCAGTCATCTGCTGTGTCATATTCTAATGAAAAGAAACATGAATTTGTTTTGGTAGTCTGCCTGCACTCATTTTGCTTTCACTTAGATAAGAAAATTAGCTATTGGTTTATATGTGTCTTTAAGAGCATCTTTAACAGCGTTGTCAGAACAATCAACCCATTACCACAAGTCTAGTCATAATCTAGTTTAGTTTTAAAACACATTGGTGTGTATTTTAATAGTGATTGGTTTTTTTTAAAATTCTGCTCTTTCCTCTTATATATCTTTCCTTGTCTCATTCTTTTTAGTATGATATCAGGTTTTTTTAGCAATCTTTAGAGGTCAGAAGGGCTCAGATGAGACTACCGCCTTTCATAGCTGTCACAGAATCTTGGTTTATGCAAGACACCTCTAAAGTACATATTGACTAATTACTGTAGTATTTACCTCAGTACCTACATCAAAAGCGTCAGAAAGGCATCATACCCGTGATGTACCTGATATACCTGTCTCTTAATAGGAAGTAGTTGTTACTACGTGTCTTCATTTGGGGGAGGATGTGAAACATTCATCCTAATGGTATTGCATGTCATCATATACTGGGGGAAGAAGTTGGATGAGTCACAGAAGGAATTTTTTTTCTAGTTTTATTTAAAATCAAATTGATAGTTGTTCATTGTAGAATTAGGGTGAATATATTTTCTCAGAGACATTTGTTGCTCATTACGAAAATTACTTAATGCTTAGACAAAGATATCACAAAAAAACCCTAAGTAGATACTCGTGCATAAACTGTAAAATCCCAGTAGCTTTTGCAGTGTAGTATTTCTCTGTGTGACACTTGTATTTAGAAAATTAAAAAATACATATGCCCTGATAGTGTATGAAATGTATTTTTAAATAATTAGGGGCTAATAAGTATGTACACTTTAATGGTAATATGTTGGGATTTTTTTTTTTTTTTTGATTGTGGTAGAAAACCTAATTATCTCTACTACACTCAATTTGTTTATTTTTTTCCTTAATAATCAGTACCTTTTCAAATCATGAATATTTAGATGAACTGTATCTATAACCATGTTTCCCTTGTCCTTTGAAGAAAATGCTATAGCATGATACTGTAATTATTGAACTTCAAGGATTATTAAACTAGTTTTGAAGCCAGGCTTTTTTTCTG
This sequence comes from Anabacerthia variegaticeps, assembly GCA_035583185.1. Taxonomy (NCBI): domain Eukaryota; kingdom Metazoa; phylum Chordata; class Aves; order Passeriformes; family Furnariidae; genus Anabacerthia; species Anabacerthia variegaticeps. The sequence continues at coordinate 40,041,377 of JAWWEW010000041.1, read as the reverse complement.
TAGTTTTTTGTGATTTCCTATATATGTTCCTGTATGTATATGGATGTGTCGTATCAAAATAGTATTACAAATGGTTTTCCCTTGTGTTTTATTTTAGCACCATTTCCTGTTTGTCTGGGGTAAAACCATGTTAAAATAACTTAGGTAGTTTTGCTATTCAGACAGGCTTTTTTGCCTCGGGCTTGTAAAACATTTTTTTTTTCTTTTCCCCTTCAATAATGTTTAGCATCACTACTACTTTTCTCAGTTATCCATCCCTGTGGTATATGAAACCTTACTATGTAATTCTCGGTGATCAGTTTTCAAGTATGAACATTGTAAATAGACACTAGTTGTCCCAATATTCAAGGTTAGTATTAAAAATGAATGTATAAATGGCTAAACTGAAAAACAGAGTTTATACTTATAACAAAAATCTAATGTAAGACCATTTTCATCAAGTGCCTGCCTTGATTCTGGTTGATATGACTACACATAAGTGAGAAGTTTTTGGGCAGTACTGATAAATACTTATTAGTAAGTATATTTATTCTTTGTAAGAAATCATATTATGAAAAAATAAAAATTAAGGAAAATAATTCTCATATGGTGGCCTTGTATTTGCATTAAATTTTAGCACTTTTGAGTCTGAATGTCTTAATACAAATTATGTCTCTAGTAAGAAAAAGCTGGCTAGTACTGTTAGGAGAAAAAAAAAAAAAAAAGAAAATATTGAATTTACCAGGATTGTTAAGATTGTTTTTCTATGAAAAGTAGAAGGTATGTGATGTTCCTGGACTTCATGTACCTAATACATTGATAGAGGGAGAGAATTATTTGGGTAAAAATAAACTTCAAGACATCATTCTGTAGAGCTCATTAAATATTGAATTTCTGTTGTGTTTCTGTATAGTGAAATGATGGATGAGAGGATGTTTCGTTCAGACTATACTGAAACTAATCTGGAAGATTTTTTCATCCAGAAATTCAAATTTTGGTATTTCACCTTTAATGGATTAAAATAATGATACAAAACAAAAGCTTGTTTAAAAAAGAAATATAGTTTTTGGTTTTGCTCCCCTCCTCCCTCCCACCCCCTTCCCCTCCAATTTCAGGCAATTTGGGGCTAATGCTGATTAGGAATGGACTGGCAGATGACTATTTCTGTCCTTTATTTAATGAGTGTTAATTACAAGAAAAATGTTATCTGTGATTCTCAGTTCACGTAAATTTTGTTACATTGCCATTTTGAAAAAGCGTATTCTTACCATACCTCATTCAGAATGCAAGCATCTGATAATGCTAATTAATGTTTCTGGAGTTAAGATATTAAATTGGGGAGCTAACTATAGTTGGTATTTTAGAGTAGTTAATTTTAAAGCTTCTCACATGGTCTTAATGAAACCAGGTGGACTGGCTTGTCCTCTCTGATTGGGGGGTGCTTATTCCTCTGGACAAGGATACCTGGAGCTCTCCTCACACCCCTGTGAGATAAAGCTCTTTCAGTGTAGGAAAAGTGGGAGTTGTTTTAGCAGAAAGGAAGGCACAAGAGGAGGCCTAGGCTTCTAATTAACTTTAATTAGGAGCAATTTGTTTTAATCAGAAGTTTTATAGCCTATTCTAAGTACTGCATTACTCTCTGTGGCAGCTCTTTTCAGGAATTCCAGTCGATGAACCATGTATAATGCTTTGAATGTATGTTGTATCTGAATGTCTGTGGCATCTTGACCTGGACAGAGTACATAAACCTTTATGCTGAAGGACACTGTATTTTTTAGTAGTAATAACTGCTGCTACACCCCTCTTTTTTATTGTGTTCTCTGTTAGATGACATTAGCACTCTACAGACATTTGAGAGACAGAACTGAGGTTGATGCATGCTGATGCTTTCCAGTAAAAAATAAAATAAAAAAAAAATAGGTAGTTTGCAAGAGGTATAACAAAGTCCGTCTCAAAATATTTGAGTAAGGTCTCCTGTGGTTTTACAAGGTCTGAGGTCTAGACTTTTATTTTTCCTCGGTGGTGTTCATCATTTTGCACCTGCTGCTTGTGAGATTTGTAACTCTGTCTTCTAGGAGGTATTGGAAACCTTTTGGAAGAACAACAGTACCTATCGCAGAAACAGTAGAAAACAAAGATGGAAAAGCAGCTAGGGGGATTTTGGAGCTACATAAATACAGCATATTTAATATCTAGATACAGTTCTTATGATAGCAGAAAATTTTTCTGAAGGGGTTGAGGATGCTACACCTGTATAGAAATACTTTATCAGAGGTGGAGGACTGGGATAAATACTTTAAAGTACCATATGTGAGATACAGTAGGCACAGAAAAATGTAAAGTTTGGACTTGATGATCTCAGAGTTCTTTCCAATGTAAATGATTCTGCAAGATGATTCCGTACACTGTAGGAAAAAAAAGTGGAAAACAAATACAATGTTTTGCATCATTTCTATGCAACTGTTGCGTTTAAAAGATCCTTTTTTCTTTTCATTGATATCTCAGTTCTCATCCTGTTAATCCAGGGGACTAGCTCAGTTATGTTGATTCCTGAAACAAGAAAATTCAATGCAAGTAACAACTTACCTAAATTAAAATTGAAGGAAAACTAGTAACAGCTTTATAGCACTTAAGTTACATTTTTAAATTCAAACATTAATTGGGAAAGTAAGACTCTTAATACACTTTTCATGGTGAAAGCAAACATGGTCACAAAAATGCATATATACGTGTATATGTATAAATGTATTATATATGTGTATATGTATAAATGTATTATATATGTGTATATAAGTATTTCCTTTAATCTTAAAAATGCTTTCATTTGAAATGGCAGTCTGTAGTGATCTTACCTAATGTGCAGTAAAAAAACCCTGAAATGTCTCACAACAACAGAAAAATTAGACTGAGGCTGAGGACTGGAAAGTTGTACTGCCATTCATATTGCAATTTCCTTTTACAATTTTCCTAATTGCCATACTTTAAGATTCTGGGATTTCATCATAGTATGTTTTTCTGTGTGAGGGTAAAGGAAAAGGAGTTAAGGCTTCAGAAGCTGAGACCTTCTGACAGCAGATTTGAGCTTGCTCGCCCTATGTGAGCTGGAACAATCCCAGCTGGTAGACAGTTCACGCCCCTGTGATTCCAGGCAAAGGAACTGAACTGTAAGCTGCTGCCCTTGATGTCATTGTCCTCTGGAGAAGGGATTATTCTAGTGCCCAGATCAAGACACCGCCGCCAAATCGCAGAATTCAATAAGCACAAGCTACAGTGCTGCACTGGGGGAAAAAGGTGCTGGAGGAAAAAGGTGGGGGAGGAAAAACGCCCCAGAGGATCATTTGGAAGTCCATTGTCTGGCTTGGTGAACCTCAGAACAGACACATCACTTGAGGAGGAGCAGTCCTTTATTTTTTTCTTGAATCCTAGTTGGATGAGTCTGGGAAGTGAACAGCTGTCAAGCAGATAATGTTTTTGTTACAGTAGACTTACATCCGGTGAGATGCACGATGTCCAGCCCCAGACCTCCTCACAGTGATTAATGTCATCTCTCCCTTCAAACTGACTGACCTTTCCGTAGACTTATTCATATGGATTGTTGGCACGTGACGCCAACATAGTCAAGGAGCACAGGAAGCAGCTAGTACAGCCACAAGTTGAGGGGAAAAGTACTAATGCAAATGTGAGCAAGTTCATTCTAATGGGAGGAGAATTGTCCATTACAAGTTTTGCAGATAACGAGTAACACAAGATGGCATTCATTTCCCCATCTTGTTGTGCTCTCAAACCCTCCAAGTGCCCTTTATGCCATTCAGAAATCAATTTATTTCACAGCATGGTTTAGGCTCCTCTGTTTCTTTTAAAGATAGAGTATTATATTGACATAAAGACTGTAAAATATTTCAGTTCTTTATGTGTTCCATGGTGTCATCATAGCACACAGTAGTGAGACACAGCTTAATCAGTCTTTCCAGTGCATATTCAAGAGAATTGCTTTCTACGTTTTTAGGTGTATAACTTCTATTAGTTAATTGCTGCTACAAGGCTGCAGGATTTCCAGTGCTAACTCATCCCTACTGCTTCCTCCACTCAGAATTCCTTTCTGTCACATCCACATTCAGAATGCAGAGCTATATATGAGGGTACTGGTCTGCTGCTGATGGCTATTTAATCCTATCTGTTATCTTTCTGTTGATGCCGTTAACTCTCTCCTCAGGCAGCCTCCTGACTATAATAAATGGTTGTTATATGATAGAGGAAGTAGAAAAAGAAAATATTTCCTTACTTTCCTCTTTAGTCTGAAAAAGTCTTGAAAAATTTCCTTGATTGTGTAAAACCTTGCATTGGAGATTATCATCTGTAAAGGATTACTTGTTTTCATTCTTCTGTAATACCTTACATATAACAGCACCCACAGGCAGAGGTGACACTTCTTGATGAAAGTGAAAAAGAGGAAAAAGCAATTAGGAAATGGTGTGACAGTAGCCTGCCTCTGGAATACCCCACTTAACAGAGGAACGCTTCAAAAGTAGAATTCTCTTCTACTTTATCTGTCCAACAACAGAAACCAGAAACATAAACGCTTACCAAGTGAAGGGATTGCAGAGGAATTCTATGAACCTTGTCAGCAAAAGTGCTGAATTAAATGCTGTGACTTGAATTACTCAAGTTATCAACAAACTCACAGACAAGGCTAAAAATGTCATAGTCTAGAGAGCATTTCCTTGCCATCCTTTGTCTGAATAGATCACACCTTGTCTTTTTGGAGGCGAAGGAGTACTCTCCAGTGAAAGTCCTCCATATCCTGATGATAACTTCTAAACATGAACATGATGTTGAATTTTAATAGAATTAGAACATACAGGGTATTTTTAGTTTTGCAATTTTTTTTAATTGAATGAAAAAATAATGACATAAAGCTCAATCTGTTTTTACTAAATTGTGTTGATATTTATGATCTCTCACTGAACTTGCAATTTAACCCTAAACATTAGGAGAGGGTGTTTTTATTTAATGTCTTTCTGGAGTGACAATTTCAGGCATTGACAAAATACTGTCAAAAATTTGTGCTGTATGTTAGATCAGGAGACTGTCAGGAATACCATTTGATGGATATATAGATACAGAAAATTGACTGAGGATTTAAAACTCTGAATATCATATGTCACAAGGCTTTTGTGAAAGATAGCGTGTTTTGGGTTTTTTTGGTAGCTTTTGGAGAAAGAAGAAAAAACTTTCATTTTTTAATTTGATATAACAATTTTTTTCTTTCCATTTGACTTCAGGAAGTAGTCCCAGATATAACAAGTAAGTCTTAGAAAATAATTTTGTCCTTAAAAAAGGGTAAAATTAGGTAAAAATTGATGTTTTCCTATTTCTCCTCTTCATTTTCTATGTCTGTATTTTCCACATAGAGTTTTACTGTGGTAGTAAGTTTCCAGCACTGTTGCCTTTCAGATCAAAGTTATGTTTACTTTTGGCAGGACTGGGGTACTTGAAGAGATTAAACAGGGCAGTTACTAAGTAAAGTCTTCAACCACTTTCTCTCTTGCTAATGTGAGAAAGTGCATGCATGCTTCAACTTAAATGAGAAATGGAAAAGACAAGTTTTTAAGACCATAGTCCTATGGCATATGATGTAAAGGGGTTGGAGTGATCTGATAGTATGTTGGACAGTGAAATAGTAATGGACATGAGGCAGCAAGGTTGTGATGGGGAAATGTATTAGATCTTTTCCTTGCATGGTTTTTAGCCTTTGAAGATTTCTTACAGAGCTGGAATTGGTGACCCTTACTTGAGACATCGCCAAATGGGTGTTTCTTCTTTTCCTGTGAGGAATAAATCTTGTCTTTTAAATTTTATTTGCCCTCCCTGCTGCCCCTACACACCCTGCCCTGTCCTGGATGTGGAAAGCCTGATATTGCAAAACACCAAATGAAGGAACTGCCGTTCTTAGCACAGTTAAAAAGTGTAATTGAAGAAACAAGGTTTCTTCCACTTCCTAGTAATTCTGAGAGTATTAAGAGTGTAGTGAGAGGCAGGGGGAAAACAGTGCAAAGAACTTGGTCAGTTTATGAGAAAGGTTCTATAAAGTGTTTGTCTTTATTGGCACTAGGAGATGGGATTGGAACAATTAAATTCCAGATAATTAAAGAAGCAATTTGGATAAAAGGCAGTATATTCAGTTCTGTGGATGTCGCAGTGAACATGTTGCATTGTTGAAACAGTGTTAAAAAGCAGTCAAAACACAGGATAAAATCTTTTGTGTCATTTTTATACTCCCTGTTTCAGCTGTTGAAAAACTGAAGCCCCGATATCAAATGATCAGATCAGACAACAAAGAAGAATAAAATTACTAAATCTTATGAAGAAGTGACTGTGATTACAGGAAAAAAAAAAAAAAAGCCATATTTCTTCTTGTGTTATGTCTTCAATGAAATTGCTGCTGTCATTTTATTCTAAACTTGTGGCTTTATCAAAGCTGAGAAAAAAAAGATGATGATGCTTTATGAAGTTCAATTGGTTGTATTTACACCCAGAAAATGGCCAAGTTAGGCTTTCATATAGAAATCTGCATTATGGTAGTTTAACCATTGTTTAAAGTATATTCCACAAAGATACTGTTAATGTATTTAGGCTTTTCAATTTGAAAGGTGTATAATTTCTGCTGTGATATTTGGGAAATTGAGAAACTTAGCTACTGGTGTAACTTTTTAGGGGAAAGAGGTGTGTAAGAACTGTGTGTTCTATCATAGACAAAAGCACAAAGTATTTTGCCCTGAGGGTTGTAATGGTTTGGCTGCTTTTTGTTTGTTTGTTTAGCCAAATGAAAGAAATGTTTATGTATTTGGCATATGTGTGTCATAAAAGAACATTTTCATTAGAACATACCCATTTTCATTGCCACCCATAATTTCTGTGAACCTCTAAATACACACTGCGGCTTGGAATATGTGCTCCCTAAATAAATAGTCTGTTTTGCAACATCACAAGTAGCAATTTAGTGGTTTGGAATAATTTATATCAGGTGTAAGAGTTATATGAATTATACACACACAACAAACCTTTTCAAGAAAATAAATCTGTGCCTTGTACAGCAGGTGATGTTTGCATGTTTACTGTGACACAAAGATGATTAATTTTTAAAGAAGGGCATCATCTGTTACTTATTTGCATGCAGTTTTTCTTGTTTATAGAAGCATTAAAATTATTGCTACATCAGATACCATTCTTCTTAGCGTTATGATTGCTATAATCACATGGAGAACTGGTGTCCTCTTGAACAGTTAAAAAATAAAAACACTAATTATATATAGATTCAGGTAGCAAAAAAATACTATATATTCATGTATTAAATAATCTTGGAGCTGATCGAAAGAGTATTAATTTCAGCTATTTCATATTAACTTGATTTTTCAGGTTTCTAAGGGGAACCAAAAAGAATATTTCTAACCTCACCATTCTATTTGAGATGTATCCAGCAAACCTAGGCTGCATTTTATTTCTCCTTTTATACTTGTGATAGGGCTCTTCTGCTGTGCCTTCGGTTTTTCTTACTTCATAATCAATTATCCTTGCACCTGAACATGAACTCTGGAAGCTCTGTCATGTGTTAGTGCCTGTTTTTTTCTAAAATCAGAGTTAGAGTGGATACACATAGTAAATTACTTAAGGTGTTATTTTTCTACTTAAACTTGCAAGCAATACTTTCCCACTTTGTAGCTACAGTTTTTCTCTAATTTAGAAGATGATAATGGGAAGCAATATTTCTCTCTCACTTTTCCCCCAGTGGGTACTTTAAATTATGAGCAAACAAGTAATATGCTGCAGTTGAAATTCTGAAAATAGAGGTTCTTACTCTATTTCTCTGAATGTATTGCTCAATTCTTTAAAACAGTAAACTACTGGAGGTTGTGGTAAAAGTATGCCCTTTACAGATACAGACACACAGACTTATTCTTACGTCTGAACTGTCTGGCATTTATTTCAACTGAATTTTGCCAAAGTGAAAAGTGTTTACTTTGTGTTAAACAAATATGCCTCTGCATAAAAGCTACCAAAACAGAATTTTATGTGTGAAGAAGTTACGGTGAGAGCATCTTCCTGATCCTCAGGAAGGAAAACATAATTTTGCAGACAATTATTTAGCAAGAAATTGAAACTTTCATTTTTGAACAATATTTTTATTGCTTCAGAAGTGGTGGTACTGACTAGTCCCTGTAAAAAGAAGGTTTAACACAACATCTCAGAAGTTCTGCCAGCCTTATTTAAGGTTCTGGGCTTCTATCCAATAAAGTTTGAAAAAAAGTGTTAGAAATGTGTTAGACTAGATTTAACTGCAGTTGCTGACTAGCCATAGAGGAAATTGTCACTGTATAAGAATAGAATTTTACAATCAGTCCACTATATAACTTAAAAACCAGAAAACCTCTTTTGTGACCTAAAAAGCTTTTAAGCATAGCTTTTAAGTAGAAACTTGTACCCATTTTAGTTCATTCTGACATAATGTATTTTAGAAAAAGACAGGTGTTTTTTTGTTTGACTCAATAGCTAAATATTAAGTGGTCCCTTCACGGTTGGGATTTTATTTGGCAATCTGAATTGTACCATTCAGGTACATCAAAAAATTTGGTGTTTTTCGAGCAGAGAAAGGCATCACATAGTTTATGATAGAGTTAATAATACATGTTTATAGGGTTGTTAAAAGTAATTTTGATGAAAGTGCTGCTTAGTAGCTTCTACTGAAACTGAATTTATGATCCTCTGTTTGAAAGCCAGCTTTTTCCAAAATACAACCAAACTAAGATCCAATAAGCGAGTGAAATCCAATATTTTAATCGAAACACTTAAAGAACTAAAGCATCAGAAATAAAAAATCTATATAAATATGTAATAACATACATACATGCATACATACATACATACACACATATATATATATATGTATACAAACACAGAAATCATGAACTCGAAGACTGTGAACAGAGCTAATGAATTGGGAACTTCCAAACTCATGGCAGCTCCAAGAGGATGTTGTCCCACTGGCATGAGGCTACACATACGAGTGCGAGCACCTGCAAACTTTGGTGTGTAATTTTAATTTTAGTTAATTAATTTTGACTATACCATATGTTTAATGTTTCTGCCCTTTTCATAAAGGCAGTCTGAAAGAACAGTGTTTCTGTGGACGCTGCAAAGACCATGTTTACAGGAACCTCTGAAAACAAGATGACTATCTCACAATAGGATATGACTTCAGCATTCAGTAAAAAAGACTGTCAGAGATTTTCTCCTTTCCTCCCTGGCTTTTGCGTCTATGATTAGGAAGCGATGATGAAATGCAGATTATGAGTTAATAAGAGATGTCTTACTCCAACTCTAGCACGTTTCAAAATCTACTAGCAGTTAACTACTCATTCATTTCCTCAGCTGTATCTGTTGTTAAATACAGTATTTGGAGTAAGCATAAGGATGGATAAATAACAAGTGCTAACCTGGTAATACATACAAGAATGATCAAACTTCATGTTCCAGCACAAGCCTAAAAAATTTACTTGAATTTGTCTTTTAAGAAGCATAAAAGCAAGAATACCATCTCTAGATTTTCCATGCTGCATGAAGATAAATGTTTTTTCTGTGTTGACGAATAACGGAACAGGTCTGGTTTAGCTTTGCAGCTTCTAAGGTCTTCATTAGGTTTCTTCCTCTTATGAACTATTAAAATCCTCAAGATCAACTTTAGGCGGAGTTGTCTGGAAAAAGAATTAATTTTCACTCCCTGCTCTAATAGGGATGTGTGTAACTCATGCATCTACACAGCATTACAATAGGCAGGGAGTACTACAGTGATTCCAAGTGGATTATTTTTCCTTAGATTTCTTGTTTAAACATTCTACTGCTTCCAAAACGATCTCTGAGATTGGTTTAAGGAAGTTAAATTGTATAGAAAAGAAATGCTTTTTCTTCTCTTTTCTTGAGCTCATAACGGAAATTTCTAGTTGGCCACGCCTTTACTCTTGCATTTAGTAGCCTTGTATTTTGAAGGGAAAATCCTGAAGAGTAGACTTGTACAGGAAGTAAAACATCACTGATAGAAAGGTTTGTGATCTGAACATGCTTGTGATGTGAACATTTTAGGGACTAAAATCTTAACCTTCCTTGAAAAATCTTATACTTAGAGAAGTACTTCAGTCTTTGTCAATTAAAGTGATCCATTTTCTTATAAAAATATTTGAACTTATCACACTTTTTATTTGATAGGTATTTTGAATGTTGAGTCCATCAGTCCAAAATGTTTAGTTTGGAATAATGTTAATGGAGGATTTCAGTGGTAAGTTCTTGTGTGTCATTTCTTCTCCAAGTTCAAGTGAAGTAAGTGTTGAAAATCTATATTCATATAGAATGGTTTTGTTTTCACAAACCAACATTTTTGGACAGAAGTGTATCCCCCAGAAACTCTTATTAAAAAAACACCCCTTTACTTCAATGAAGAATGAAAAAAAAAAAATAATTTTAATCTTCTGGAGCAGTACTGCCTCTGTTCTTTTATTGTGCAATGACATGTGCCATACATTCACAGTTTATTTTACCTTCCCCACTCTATCAAACAAACTGTATTTTTCTCCACTGAAATTATTTATCTGCACTTAAGTGATCAGCAGTTGGGTTCTAAATTTTGTAGTAGCCTCACTTGTAAATCTGTGCTTTGCTTATACAGCTTGTGTATGTAACACTATTTACACATGTAGCACATGCTTCTTGCAACTATGAAGTGTGAGGTTATACTTTGTGTGAGTGATCTGCAAACACCACTCTCAGTTCCTAACTCTTTGACCTTAATTATTCTGCTGTACTAATGCGCATTTTGAGGGTATAGAAAAGTCCTCTCTTAACCATCTGTGCCCACTCTGTGCATTGTGAGTGGTAGATTCACCTGTAAACTAAACTTGATAGGAATCATAGCTGCATCTGAAACACAGATAAAAATTAACTTGGGCTTTTGCTAAAGGAGAGAGATTAGTGGGGATAAATTGGTGTGCTTGGTTGTCTCTTTTAAGCTCCCAGTATGAGAGGATCGCTCCCAAATAATCACAGCACTTTGAAACTACATGAAGTTTGTGAATCACCAGCTAAATCTGCTACAAGTTAAAGGAACTACTAAGGCTATTTTAAATTATGCTGCAGTTCCTGCTGTTACTGCTACCTGGAGTTTCTCTCAGAGATATACAAGTATAACTGCTGTATGAAGTAAGACTCTTACAGGAGTCTGTAAAATGATTGGGACATCTCTCTGAGTGGCCAGCTAGAGAAGGGTATGCAAAGAAAACAGACTGCAGACAAAGATGAAAAATGGATTTTTCACTGTGATACTAACACAGAGCAGCTCATCAGTCTATTCCCTCATGTGAACCCATGTCCAAAGGAATAATGGTTATTTCTGCCGTGTCAAATTCTCCCATTCTTCCTGATTATCCTTGCACCACTGATTCAATCATCTGACATTCTGTTGCAGATTAATTCTCCCCTCATGGCTTTTTGATGTTTTGGGGGGTTTGTTTGTTTGTTTGTGGGCTTTGTTTCATTTTGTGGTTTTTTTGTTTGTTTGTTTGTTTTTTTAATTTCGTTTGGTTGGGGGTTTTGTTGGTTTGGGGTGGGAGGTTGTTTGTTTTGGTTTTGGTGTTTTTTTTTTTTTGTTTTTGTTTTGTGGCGTCTTTCTATTGTTATTATCTTTATGGAGGCAGGATATGGCTATGGCTTCAATACAGAAATACATGCTATAATTTTAGGAGGTCTCTTTATGGCCAAATTCTTTCCTAGCACCAAAAGGGAAATGTAAGTAGGACGAAGACAAATGAAAGAAGGTGAGTAGGAAGGGAGGATGTAATGGAGAAGCTATGTTCTGGATAAAATGTCAAAAGATAGGGATGTGGAAAGTTGCTCTGGTTGTGTCACTCCCAGGAGACTCCATGAAAGGATTAAGTCCCCTGCACATAAGGAGTGATCTGTCCCCAAGAGAAACACACAAAAACATTGTATTTTTTCAGGTTTATGTATCAATGTTTATGTCATCAATGAAAGATGAATGATATGAATTACAAAGTAGGCAATAATACAATTTAAAACGCCACAACAATTCACTGGTACTAATCACTGAGGAGAGTAAGGCACAAAGAAGAAGCTAAAGCATGCATCTTTATGTTCCTCTCTCCAGTAGTATCCAAAAAGCCCAGAGAGACCTATGAGGTGTAAAAGAATTGAAGAGGGCCTGGGAAGCTGAATAACCTCATAGATTACTGAGACAACTGGGGTTGTTCAGGCCTGAAGAAGGCTTCAGGGAACCTATAAAGGAAGGACTGAAAGAAAGATAGAGACTTTTTACCCTGGACTGTAGCGACAGGACAAGGGACAGTGGTTTTAAACTGAAAGAGGGTAGATTTAGATTGAATAGATGAAAGAAATTTTTTAGGGTGAGGAACAGGTTGTTCAGAGAATAAGTGCCCCATCTCTATAACTGTTTAGGGTCAAGTTGCACGGGACTTCGAGTCATCTGATATAGTGAAAGATGTCCCTCCCTTTCTTTGATTCTGTTATTCTATGATTCCGTGGTGATTTGAATGCTATACAGTACTGTATTTAGCTATAAAAATACAGCTAAATCATTCTGGTACGTCTAGCACTCATAATAATCATAGAATCATAAAACAGTCTGGGTTGGAAGAGATCTTTAAAGATCATCTCGTCCAGCTCCTCTGCAATGAGCAGGGATATCTTCAACTAGATCAAGTTGCTCAGAGGTCCATTCAATCTGACTTGAAAACAATTATGTATTTTATTCTTTCTTAGGAAACATTGTTTAGACACATTAGAGGAGAAACAGCTGTTCATTTTACAGTGTCTTTGGTGAAGATACCATTTTGTATATCTTAACAAAAAGTCAAAGTTCATTTTATATAAAAGTTTAATGCCATAAGCTATCACCTCACTAAAAGAAAAGTAGTTTTTACAAACACATTGCATACAGTTTTCATCTCAAAATAATTAAGAAGAATAAACCACATTACCAAAGGGTGACAGGACTGTTTACTTGCAATATACAGTAGAGGAGATTAAGATAGTGAATGTATTTGTATGAAAATATAAAATTAATCGCAAAATTTAATGTCTCACACAGGAAACTTTAGCAGTTATGAAAATCTCGAGGTTGGCACAGGCCCTCCATATTTTGGAAGTCATCTGTAATCCATAATACTTTTCAGTAGTCATCCCAGGCCAGCTACATGCACCATGGCTTGTCAGCTAAATCATGCATAGTATTTGGAGTGGGAATATTTAAGTTATTAAACTGTCTGGAATAAAATATTCTATATATTAGGAGCCCTGTGCTTTGTCACAGTGAAACAGCCCTGAAGTGAATGCAAGGGGAAGTGTGAGATACCCAGTGTGGGAGATCCTCTAAGGATATAAACTATAATAATTCCTACAGTAAATCTGGGATGTCAGCCCCTGTCAGCAACAGCCACGTGTTGGCAGTTTTAGAAAATTTCTAAGGCAGTCTGTCGTATTAGCCCCAGAGAAGATGGTAGGGGAGGAGGCCCTTTGCAGTTTTTTGGGGTGTACTGGAATTTCATGTCATCTTCATTTAACATGGAAAGTTGAGTGCATGTGCTTCAGCTGTGATTCTTAATCGTTAAAAAATAATTACAGGGGTTTTATTATGGGTTTTTTTCAGTTCTTAGAGATTTGTTCTCAAACATGATGAACCAAAGCCATGCTCCCTATGAAGCTGCTAATGATGCATGATAAAAGGGACATGCTTGCTTCAAGCTAGTGATTTGACTGACATTTCTCTTAAAAATAAGTTCATTTTAATGTACATTTAGAAAGGAATATAAATACTTTTTATGTTATGCATGAAGAACTGTTTCAGTGATCTTTGCTTTTCCAGTTATCCCACTTCCCAATGGGAGCTGACTATGTATTTCTTTTTGAACGGAAACAAAAAATATTCCTACTTATGTATGATCTTCCTGAATCTGAATATATTTATAAATACATACTTATAAGGGGGTTTTATACAGTAGCCACAGAGGCACATAATTTATTAAAATAAATGTAATATTATTTATGAAATTTAGGAAGAGATTGAAGACTCGTGTCACTATTAAAGCAATTGCATTGCATGAATACAGAATAAGGCAATGTTAGAATGTTAGAGACAATTTCTTTCAGTATTAGAAACAAAAATCAAAAGATAAAATGTGCCCAACTCGAAGTTTTGAGTACACCCTTTACATGCTCCTCTCTCTTGCTTTCCTTCTTGCAAAGGACTCGTATGGTCACTGCATTACTTTCTAGATAAAAAATAATATTTTTGTAGCCAATCATCTCTGAAGAATGGAAATGGTAAAATGAAAAAAAAAAATAAAATGCATAAAAAATAAATGCATTGAAAGGTAAAATGTAAAAAATAGTAAAATGCAATAAAAGTAAAGTGCAAGTAAAATGGAAATAATAAAATATTTGCATTCATGCTGCTTAATTGCACAGAGGTATGAAGATACAGCAAGGCTGTGCCCGTAAGACACAGACCCAAACCATGAGAAGCACAACCACATCATCGCAAGGAAAATGCAGAGAGGCATTGTGTGCCTCAGGGAGGAAGAAACAAAAATAACAACTCATTCTACAGGAAATGTGCTTGGAGCAATGCTCTGAGAAAGATGTCATCCACTGCTGAAGGTGATGTGGAATAGGAATATTTTGCCGCCTGTAATGGCTTGTGTTGTTTGCAAGGCTATGTTCCTATTTGTGCTACGACTGAGTGATCTTCTGAGAGCTCCATTTGTTGGAGCTGTGCTTCTCCATGTGTACTGTGCTTTTAATGATGCCCTAAGAATTACTCCTGACTATATAAATTACACTGAAAAGATCATGGCATGCCCTCCATATTGGTCCTCCTCTGTCATCAACAGTGAAATGTAAGAGTACAACAGTGGTGGTTATTATTTGGGGAAAATTCACGGTATGACTGATTAGATTTTCTTTTGACATTTTAATCATCATAAAGGCTCATTGCTGCTTTGTTGCATTGAAACCTTTGTGAATTGGATAATAAATACGTGTCATATATTTGAAGGATGACTCTTTCCCTGAAATGAGTTCAACTTGAAGAAATGTTGAAAATGCTACAATCCTATCAGTTGGAAAATAGGTTGGTTTCTTAGAAATGGTTTTAGGGAGTACGGCACATTTGTTTTAAAATATTCTACAGCACATTTTAAAATCAAGACTGTATATTTTCTAGCAACTTAACTGATAATGAACAGTTTATTTGAACAGGTAATTAATTAGCATGATGGCTAATTTAACATATTGTAGTGTTTCTGATAAACACTTTTGGAAAGTGACTTTTTCCCAGTATAATTTAACGGATTTCAGAAAACTTGCCATGGGTTTGGACAATATGCTTTCCATCAATATCTAATTGGCAGGAAACAAGATTGTAGTACATGAGGAGTTCTTGAAAAAGTTGATTGCTTCTAAGTGTTCTAAATAACTGAATAACTGTACAGCATAACGCAATGCCTACTGAGTTAATAATCCTGTTTGAGCTACTGAGACTAGTGAACCCAGTAGATTTAACTTTCAGACATTGCTAACAAACTGCCTTATGAAAGTTACACAGGAAAAGATTCTCACTCCTGCATCGTTAGATACTTTCTTGAAATTCAGGCTTAGGTCTTACTTTGTAGATAGTCTTGACTTTTGAGTTGTTTTTCTACAAGCACTGATAAAGAAAGTTGGTCTTTATATCCTAATAAAACCCAGACATTATTTCTAAAAGTTGACATTTGCCATGAGGATTTAGGACCCATTTTAATATATCCAACTTCTTCTGTATAGTACTTAATTTTTTATATCCTACTTAATATGTGTCTGGTTTGCAAAAATATGTACATAACATATGTCTTTTCTATTTGCTTGTTTTCCAAAACAGTTTTAGCACAAAATAATACATAAATAGTGACTATTATTAATGTTGGCATTAGTCTGGAATAATTTGCTATACCCACTCATCTTTATTTCACATACTGATCATCTTCAAAATCAATGAAGCGTGTGAAATTGCAAACGACAAAGTGGAAACATTTGCAATTCTGTCCACTTCTGCTTCCAAATTAACTGCTTTAATCTTCAAAAAATAAAATTCATGATACTGAAGCCAACAAATAAGGTCTAGCCACGTGAAATTTGTCATGCCAGCAAGCAGAGATTTGCACCTGTTGTACCAAAACTTGACATAAGGGGATTCACATGATAAAGCAGCTATAGTGATGTGTACCCATTTATGTTGTAGATGCTTTGCACACCTTGATTTATACCTATAATGTTGCTCTTGTAGTATTTAGTGTTGGTAAAACAAGAAGCAGGAGCAAAGCAGTGTAGCTGAATTGCTCAAGGTCACTTACGATGTTAGTAACAGAGGTGGGACTAGAAGTCAAACATTTTTTAATTGTGCTGCAGACCTGTCATTCCCAGAATCCTGTGTAGGTGATAGCATCCACCTTACATTGCAGTGCCTTTCCTAAAGGGCACTGAACTCCAAGCTTGATTAATGGTGACACATTACTTTCTGTGACAGAAGCATAAGCTCTGAATGAACAATTATTTAAATGTTCTCAGCTGAGAATCATGCCCTCATCATCCATGCTTGATGTACAAACATGGTCTCCTGACTGTCTACGCTTCTGCCCATCTGTTTGGATGGCATAATGCCTGTTCTCAAGTAGGTCAAAACCTTGCCGTAGGACATGTATGCCAGGCAACAATGGCTTTCAGTGGAAGAATGCATAACCCTGAAAGTCTTCAGTTCTGCAGGAAGTCCTTCTTTTGGTGTAGGATTTCATTGTTAGCTCCTCAGGTGTCTATACTTCTTCTCAAACATCTGAACAATAGCAGGGGAAAGGAGGGAATAGACTAACAGGGTGGAAATGAGGCAAGAAAGGATCTTTCTTTGGTTTTACCTCCTATGAACTCTGAGAAAAACATCATGATTTTAGTGTTTTAAAGTGTGGAACAGCCAGGCCAAGGGGAGAATGTGGTGTGGTGTCTGCTGCGTTATGCTATTTCTCTCTCTACTTGTACTCCATATATTCAGACCCATGACTGAATATGTGGGGCCTGAAAACCACACATATGTCTCCAAAACCAGGAGCCATTGGTATGGACCTCTGATTTCTCAAGAATACCACTTACTGTAGGATGTATTGCATAGAGAGCAAACTGTCTTAAAATAATTCTCATTCAAGAAATGAGTGAGTATATGTACATAGTTTCAATTAGTCTGACCTAAATACTTTCCTGGTTTATATCTGGTGCATAAAAAAGCAGCATATAAAATGTAGTAATGGAATTGCTGTGTGGTATGACTTGCTCATTGTTTGAACACTTATTATAGACAGCAACGTACATATTTCTTTGCAGTAGATAGTAAAATATCTTGTATATATTTGGCAGTGTTGGTCTTCTCTCAACAGAATGATGGGAGTCAGTCTTCTGAGTCTGATGACCACTGTACTCTGCAAAATATAAGCTAAGCCTTTTAGATTGTATTAAATAATGATTTAAATTTTTAATTAAAATATTTAAGCAGCTATCATGTATGTTTTATTTCTAACCAGTAGATACAAGCTTAGCAATATAAACACAAAAATAGTTAGAAGTATGGTTCGGTTTCAATGGTTTCAGTACCCTGAAAATCATTGAAAGGATTTAGACTGGGCATTGTTCAGTTTTTCCCCAGTATGATTTAAGATCTTCAGGGTTATCTAGGGTAGGTATTGCCTGAAATTGGTATTTGTATTCATGTACTTATAAAAAAAAACCCAAACCAATCTACATACTAATAGTTTCTGGAATTCAAATGCTGCAGAAAACTCCATACAAATTATAGTGCACTAATTCCATGAAATATAAGGGAATAAGCAAAGTGCCCTCTAGTGTAAAAAGCTTAGCAATGCCTATTTATAGAGTGTGTGGTTCATATATATAGATACATAATCATCCACTCTGGACTAGCAAGGGCATGGACAAAACTGAACTTTTTTAGTTTTGCTGATGTTTCATAACTAATTTTTTTACTAGCACATTAGTCTGATTTATTGATGTTAAAAGCAAGTTCAGGCCTCCCACCAGGAGAAATCAAACAAAATAAGAGTAAATACTTCAAAAGTAGTATTAGGCATATGCTGTCCTAAAGATATATTAGGTTACATTACGAAGCCCTGTTGGTCTTTCTTTGAACAGCGTCAGTCATGGTGGCCTCTGCCAATCTGTTGTGTTTCTTCCTCTCCTTCCCTTCTGCTTGCTCTAAAGTTTGAGCTGAAGTTGCCACTGTCATCGCCTGTCTAAAACAGACAGAAAAATTTTGAGAAGGGCCAGCATCACCAAGGTTTGTACCTAAGTTTCCTCATATATACTTTATGATTGGTCAGCTGTTCCCTAGATGGAATCCAATGCAGACTTTTAGTTAAATTGCCCAAGTTCTCATTATGAACGATGAATGCATATTTGTATGTATCTTCAGGTGGGCAGTCCAAAGTGCTTAAACCAGGAGCCAAAGTCTCAAGATTAATTTCACAAGTGGTCTTGCTCTGTTTAATGATTCAGTACATCTGCATGCTAGCCTGGAAGTCTGAAGACAGCTGATAGGAAATGTTAACACCTCAGACATTTTCGTACACACTTGTGACTCAGTGCTTCTCAGAGTTATTCAGGACTCAGTTATCCCCTGAGATGACAGGCTATTGTTTAGTAGTGTAAAGGTTAGAATAGGATATTTGGGATCTTGTTTCTTCTCAGCTTGGAACTACGACTCTGTCACCCTTATTGAAGGACCTAGACACCCATATCGCTGACAGTGGAGCCCCTCAGCATCCTGCCGAGGGAAGCTGTGTTACTCTGCAGCCACAACCTCTCAGGCAGAACAAGGGTGAGCTGGAATGCAAGCACAGGTCTGGTGAGACCAGCCACCTGGGAAGGGGTAGCTTGACAAGTCCAGCATCTGGTGCTTGGACTGCTGGAATCACATCGAAAAAAACTGAATTAACTTTCTTCCAACTAAGTGCCCCAAATTCTTAGAACCTGGCTTTTGCAGCAAGGTTCATCTTGCTGGCCTTGTTTCCGGACTCTTGTATTGTTCTGCAAGTCATAGCATCAGCAAAAGGCATGTCACACAGAATAGGCATTTGGTTGGAAGTTAAGGCTGTCTTCTTGAATTGGAAGCTCTGGTTCACAGCCTTCTAGGCTATGTGTTTTTAGCATTAGGACGTGACTTGAATTCAGTAGGAATGCACAGAATCTTAGAGTGGTTTGGGTTGGAACACACCTTAAAGGTCATCTAGGTCCAGCTCCCCTGCCATGGGCAGGGAACCTTCCACTTGATCAAGTTACTCAAAGAGCTTTCTAACCTGGTCTTGAACACCTCAAAGGATGGGGAGTCTACAGCCACTCTGGGCAACCTGTCACAGTGTCACACCACCTTCACAGTTAAGAATTTCTTTCTAATATCTAAGTGAAACCTACCCTCCTTCAGTTTAAGGCTGTTCCCCCTTGTCCTATCACTACACGCCATTGTGAAAAGTCCCACTCCAGCCTTCTTGAAGGCTCTCTTTAGGTATTGGAAGACTGCTATAAGATCTCCCCGGAGCTTTCTCTTCCCAAGGCTGAACAGCCCTATCTCTCTCAGCCTTTCCTCATAAGACAGCTGTTCCAGCTTTATGATCAACTTAGTGGCCCTCCTCTGGCCAGATTAACTTCTGCCAGTGTGTTAGCTTTCCTAACCAGCTCCCTCGCTGTTTGGACAATTTATCTGTATTTTTCCCAAACTAACTTTCTCTGCTTCCACCCTTTGTGAGCAACCTGCTCATGTTTAAGTTTAGCCATGAGCTTCTTGTTCATCCTTGCAGGCCTCATGGTATTCTTCCCTGATTTCCTCTTTGTAGGGATGCATTGCTTTTGAACCTGGAGTATCCTTGTGTATCCTTGAGTGTCATCATTATGATAGTGTATTGTTGGTCCATCTACCTCAGATACATCTAAACAGTCTTCAGGGACTTGCCTTTGAAAAATGAAAAAAAAAAGGACTAAGAAGTGCTGAGTCCTTGGAATGCATACCTTGGAATATACCCCATGGAACAGCAAACTGTCAGACAATCAAAAGCAATTCAGAGTTATATAAACAATTTCCCTGATGGTTCTTCAGAACTGCTTCAAAACCACTTGTCAGTCTTGAAGATACATGCAGGGGTTTGAATATTATTAGAGCAATTTAGGAGGACTTTGCAAAATACCCTTTTGTCTGCTTTCACTTGCCATATCCCAGAAATAACAGGCAACCTCCAGAGAAGCCAAACAGTTGTGCTCCAAACATTAGACCAAATCTTTCTTGATAAAATTCATGAATGTGTACTGCAGATGTCTCAGGGTACACTTGCAGTGATGGCCTTTTGCTGCCCAGAGAATTCTTACGATAGACCATAGGAAATGAAACTACTCTGAAGCACTGAGGGAGAGCTGCTTTCTCCCTCCACTCACCTAATAAATGGTGGGCTGCAACAGATTTCTCAGTTTCATCAGAACTTTTTCTAGGCTTATCTCCCTACAACTTTGTAACACCCTTCTTTAAGCACATGATTCATTTAAGTTACATAGTCTGGAGGTGTGATGGACTGAAAGTTATTAATGTCTTAAACATTGTCACAGTCATAGAAAGGCTTTTGTCAAACTGCAGGGAAGCAACTGCCTGTCTGCAACCAGCAAAGCACCTCTCTTCCAATGCCTCCTGACTGGAATTTGGACTGTGTCTGGGAACTTGAGATAGGACTATTGTGTAATCATTTGAGGTATGAGCAGAGCCTCAGGGAAGAATGTCCCTGTGTTAAGAATCAGGCCTAGCTGAATTCACTGGGTATCAGAGGAGAAGGGTTTTAGGTGTGTGATGGCAAAATCTCTCCACACCAAATGAAAGGAATGACCGAGGGAAAACCATATACTCACTAGACATATGAGAGGCAGATGAGAAGGATCATAAACCATCAAAGACCCCCAAAGCTCCCTCCTGACTCATTCCTGAGGCCTTCCACCACCAGAGAATTGCACATGATCCAAGTGAGGTAACAAATCCAGAGCCTGTTGCATTTGCAAGAGACTGCAAAGCTTTCCTCCCCCTCCTCCCCGGGGAGATGCCTGGCATCTCCTGAACGTATATTAATCCGTTGCATTCTTTGTTCTGTGGGACCTTACCACCAAGAAGACCAGAAGAACTGGACCAATGGGGCAGCACCGGGTTACATAGTGGTGATACATTTTCTATTTTAATCTCTCTGTCACTTTCTTTCTTCCCCTCCTCCTTTTCCCTATTTCTTTCTCTCTCTCTTTCTCTGCCTCACATTTACCATTAAATAAAACCCCTACTATTCACTTTGGCATATGGTTTCGTTTGTACCTTAATTCAGGCAGAGGCATTTCTCATAATTATAATAACTGGATCATAGCAGGAGGTCAGTCTGCAGACTAAGATCTATAGAGCAAGCTCTAGGAGAACTGGCTGGTTAAATGTTAAGGTTAGGGACTGTGAATAATCCCCTATTATTTTCTTCCTCCATTTAATCCTTTCAGTGGCAGCATTATAATAAGGGACACTTACGGTTTGCCTTGCATTCCTGTTATTAATACTAAGAAGGAGACAGTCCTTTTACAGATCGTACAACTTCCCAGTCAGCAGGTCTGTATTTATGGATGCTATTCTGAGATACCTAATTTCCTGTGCACTCTGTGAAGCCTTTGGTGCCTTAATACAGGGTTTTGGATTCCACCCCAGTGACCAGATGTCTCCAAGTTACTACTAAAAGATCCTGACACTTTTTTTATGCTTAGCCATTAAACCAGAGAGTAAATCACTGTTGTACTTTAAAGATGTTATGTGCAGTGATGTGAGGTGAGTGTATGTTAGGAAACAATAGGGTGAAGAAGTCTCCGATCAGAGACAAATTAGACAAATATTACATGAGAAAGCAAAAAAGTTTTACATGCATTTATTTTCCTTTATAAAATTCAGAATTGTAAAAACCAATGGGGTACAGGTCAAATCTACACCACTATGTATATGTCAACCTTCACTTAAATGTATTGTTAAAGAGCTTTAATAGAAGTAACAAAAGCTTGAATTCAAGAGTGAGTCCCTTTGAATTAAAAGCAGTTCACAGAATCTTGAAACTTTGCATAGAAATCTGATCTGAAGGTATACAGTACAGGTTTTGGTTAACACCATGTGAAACATCTGGAATTAATCACTATTAATTATACTTGCAGATAATAATGACACTATTGTTTGTATCACAGGAAGATCAGTCAGGCTCCTGAAATGTTTATGACTGTCAGGCTTAATAATTCCTGGATTCACTGGGTATGTGATTTAGTCTCATTGAAATTCTTTCAGGCAAGGTTGCTTGTATTGAAAATTGAAAATATTTGATCTGTGGCAAAAAAAACTCTTTACAATAAAGACCACGTATCAGTTGTTCTGAAAACTCCCCTACTAAATGAAACAACTCTTTTTGTTGATATTCAGTACCTCTATAAGGCAGGGTGTCAGGAGGAGAATCACACTGTGATCAATAAACAGTAGCACAGACAAAAGCATCTTTTAAATGTAGGTTAAATAAAAACTTGGAGGGAGAAGGATCTTTTTAGTCTTCCTGCTACCATCCCTGCTACTTCGATTGCCTTTCCCCTTTTGTGATAGAAGTGGTAAACATGAAAAGGTGAATCCCAATGTGATGCATTTTTGATTGCTATTTTATTATGTGCATCCCATTTTCAGCATACTTTTTCCTTGTTGTTTATCTCTCAGCTAAATTTGGAAAGCTCTCTGCAGGCTGGTGTTCTGTTGAATGAGCTGACTGCCTGAATAGATAAATGACGTGATTTTGCACCAGTTAGGGACTGTAAAGTAAGAGCGCTGTTTTCTGTCTTGCCAAGAATCTACTTGTGTGTATTAAATCATGTCAACTCATGTCATGTGAAAAGGCAAAACTAAACCAATAATCCATTCTCTGATTAATTCTCAGATTCAGCACATTGATCATTTAGAGGAAGGGAGGAAGGAGAGATACCTTATGCTCTAAAATACCAAATTCAGGAACTTGTTAGCAAGTCTAGAAAGAGATCAGTAGGATCGCAGATCTGCCCATAGAATTTCTCCTAGGTACTGCCATATGTTGTGTCTCAAGTGGCTGAAACCTCTTCATTTTAGAGAATCATATTGATTATGCCAAATTTTGTATTACATTACTTTGGATTTTAATTTCTAAACAGAGAGATATTCTTGCATTGCAGTTCTAGTCTCACATGTATACACTACAGTGCCAGAGACAAGAGCAAAGCAATTGTGTATCTTATATCCAAAATCTTCAGATTTTGCCTTTTTTTTATCAACAAAAATTGACAAAATGCTTATTTAAATTTCATGTTGATTTTCAAAGTCGTCCAGGCTTGAGTTCACAAAGACATGATTTCACAAGCTTTTTGGCATAAAACTGCTTCTGCATAAAAAGGTAAAACCAAACAAAACACAAAGCTAGAGAAGAGATGATGAACAGGAGGGAGTGATAGAGAAGACAGAAGCAGGGCAGAGCTCTGAGGCACTTCAGCTGTGAGGATCTTGCCTGTGATACAGAAGGGAATCTGAGATGCCTTTGCCTGCCTCTCCGGCTAAGTTTAAAGTGCTACACTTTGAACTGTATACCCGATGGAAGTGCTTTGGGAATCCTCTAATCTTTTCCTTTTTGGTCATACATCAACTCTACCACCTTGTGAGAACACCCTCATTTCTAGTCATCTTATTTTGAGAGCTACATAATATACTGCTTTTCCAGTATCTTGTTTTAGATATTATTACCATAATGTTTCCTTTATTAAATGAAGTACTTACCATATAAATGTCACAATTGTCTGTAATGTTTTTGCAGTTCTACAGTACAATAGGAACAAAATGAAAACTTATCTTTCTAAAGGCATCAGTTATGACTACCACTGGCAGATGCCCAAAAATTCTGTAAAAGAAACTGCTACATGCTGCTAGCAGCTCATAACCAGCACACTCAAATCTTTGCATAATATTTCCACTTTGAATATGCGGCTTTCAACATCTGGAAGTACTACTGAAATAACTTTTCCCCATTTTTTTGCTGGAGAATACATTTCCTAAGCCATGCTTGCTTTTAATAGATGAGTTTATTAACAGGAATGTTCAGTGATACGTGGAATTTTATTAGATATGCAAAGTCAATTTTTTAATTATAATTGTGAATGATGAAATCAGAAATTGCTTAATGTTATGTAAAGATGCAAATGAGTCCATTTAAGGGAGAAGGAATGTCAGATGAGAATACTTATACATTTCCAGAAAAAGCAACAACCAAGATCTGTTAAATAAAAGAATTAATAAACAATTATTAATAATTAATAATTAAAATAATAAAATTGTTAACCCACCACAATATTAAATAAATACTAGAAAAACCTCTTTTCCATAGATGTCAAAAATAGCAGTAGAGATATAATGAGCGTTCATTGTTTATTAGTCAACCTGTTGCAGTTATTATTATTACTAATAATAGCTGTTTGGACCCTGAATTTGGATTAACTTTTCCATCTGCTCATCAAATAAAAGTCCTTAATAAGGCAGACTTGGAAAGAATCATTAGGAACCATTGGCTAAACATGGCTAGGACTTTGTGGGGGCATGAACCATATCTTTTTACTATCTCTTCAAGAGCAAGAGCCACCCCAAAGTCACAGGATGTATGTTGTCATTTTCTCTGTATGGTAATTGTAGGATTTGTAAAATTGATACTAGTAGTATGAGACTTGAAAGGCTCCAGCTCAGCATCCCACTGTCTTGAGACATCGTCTCAGCAACCACCATGGTTAGATGGTTAGCAGCCATGTACCTTCTCATTGCATCATATTCAAACCAGCATCCCAAATGATGTTTAAGGATGGAAATTTTCATTAAGCAGTGCGCATTCTCTCCAGCTCTGGAGGAATAGATCTATGCAATTATCCAATTACTTTATCCTTGTAAAAGGCACTTCGAGATTGGAAGGATTAAAAGTGAGAAGATGTATGAGTGAAGGAGAAAAGGAGAATGGTTCATGAAACTTTTACTTTCAGCTGTAGAAAAATAGTTTTGTTTTGGTTTTTTTTTATTTTTTTGCTTGCTTCTTTTCCAATCCTCCAGAAAACAACATATAAAATTGGAAGCTTAACTTTAAATATTAGCCTTTGTTTGATTTTGAGAGTATAGTTTGCTGATATAAAAATATGTTTGTATTTTGTGGTACAGCTTCAAACTATTCCATGTTTCTGCAATAAAAAGATAAAAACTTGTTTGATGAACAGTTTCTACTGTTCATCAAAAATATGAGGAAAAAAACGGCTTTCGCTAGCTTGTAGCTTCCAACTCCTCTTTACTCCATGCTTAATTGGTTTCCTCTTCTCCCCAGCTGCTTAAGAGATTGTTCTGTCCCTGTAGCTTTGCTCTCTGAGGCTTCACACTCCTGACTTGCTCTCTGCAGTTGTCTCCTCTGCATGTGAGCCACAGCAAACTGCCATCGACAAATCTCTGAGAACATTGGGAGCTGAGAATTTTGTCTTTTCCCCTTGCTGTGCCTACATGTGGAAAAGCAAGAAAGCTAGGATGGGGGAGTGTGTCTGGTTGATGTTTATTCTGTTTCTATCCTGTGTAAATGGTGATACATAGTGTGCTTCTATGTGTCTAAAGCATAGCACAACCACAGTACAGACAGTAACATTGTACTGAAAGTAAATAAATGAGACAAGAGTTTCTCTCAAAACCTTGTCAGTGATTTCCTTTAAAAGATTGCCATAAATCCCTATTTGCTTCATAAAAACAATTTCTGCTGCGTATCTGCAGCAAAGTTGCAGAAAGACTGTCTTAATACATTGCCAGAGGGTTTTTCTGGCTGAGCCAAACCATGTTCGTAGAAGAAAATTGAAATTCTAATTGTATTGGAAGATTCTGTGATCCATGCTAGAAGAAATTACATTTAAAATGTAGCATCTATGTAAGACAAAGCAATTTTCACTATTGATATTTTTACTGATAGTGGATTTCAAGAGAAGTGTATTTAACTTAATTTCCTATAATATCTTTGCTTAAATTTATTGAGAAGCAAAAAAGGTTCTGTGTGATTGTGTAAAGCTTTCTTATTTCTAGTGTATTTAATTTAAAATGAAAAAATACCACAAACCTGGCTATGAAATAGCATTCCTACTTCAAGTTTTTGCTTGTCAGTAAACATGTTTCTCAGACATCAGCAATGCTCATTACAGACGGTATCTTAATCTTAGGGGAAAACTGGTTACCAGCATACTAGGAAAACTGAACTATATAAACTGCCACAGAGCAGGAAATTACAGCTAATTATTATTTCTGGGATTAATCTTTGCAATTCAGCACTGCAAAATGTCTCAAATCTACTGTGCTGCTATAACCGTAGCACAAGTGGTGTTTCCCAGGGCTCAGTTTTGGGACTATTCCTGTTTAATTCCTTTATTAATGATCTGGATGAGGGGATTGAGTGCCTTCCACAAGTTTGCAGGCAACACCAAGTTGAGTGGGAGTGTTGATCTGAGAGCTGGGGAGGCTGGATCAATAGGCTGAGCCCAATTGCATGAGGTTCAACAAGGTGAAGTGCCAGGTCCTGCACTCAGGTCACAATAACCCACCACAGCACTGTGAGCTGGAAAGCTGCCTGAGGGCAGAAGAACCTGTGGATGCTGGTCATCAGCTGGCTGAACATGAGCCAGCAGCGTGCCCAGGTGGCCAAGAAGGCCAGTGGCATCCTGCGCTGCATTGGAAATATCGTGGCCAGCAGGACCAGGGCAGTGACTGTCCCCCTGTACTTGGCACTGGTGAGGCCTCAAATCCTTTGTCCAGCTGTGGGTCTGTCACTTAGAAAAAAGCATTGAGGTGCTGGAGCATGTCCAGAGAAGGGCAACAAAACTGTTGAAGGGTCTATAGAGTAAGTCCTCTGAGGAGTGACTGATGGAGCTGGGGTTTAGCCTGAAGAAAAGGAGACTTAGGGGAAACCTTATTGCTCTCTACAACAACCTGACAAGAAATTGTGGTGAGTTGGGGATTGGCCTCTTCTCCCAGGCAACCAGCAATAGGACAAGAGGAAACAGCCTCAAGTTGCACCAAGGGAGGTTCAGGTTGGATATTAGGAAAATTTCTTCACCAAAGGAGTGGTCAAGCATTGCAACAGGCTGACCAGGGAAGTGGTTGATTCACCATCCCTGGAAGTGCTCAAAAAACAAGCAGATGTGGCACTTTGTGATATGGTTTAGTGATGATGGTGTTATTCATTTGGAGGTTAGACTTGATGATCATGGATGTCTTTTCCAACGCTAAAGATTGTATGACTCTGTGATTCTATATGCAACATGAAGACAGGGGTCTAAAAATTAAATCTGAATCTCTCCATCTCAGACTGTACTTTGCATACTTAAATAACTGAAGTGTTAATAATTTATCCATTGATTGATTCCCATTTTATTGCTTATGCCTACTATGAATCAGAATTAATTGAAATTACAATCTCAGCCTGCATTTAGATGCTGACCCTCTGTAGATGGACTTCAACACACCTCTGTTTTGAATGGGGAAAATGAGCACAGACCTTGTCCGTAGGCATGGCCCTTCAGTATGAGACTTCAGCTTGACTTGAATTCCTCTCCTAATTCCTGTAACATGGTCTCACAGAGCTGGCATCACTCAAGTTTACAAAGGGGTTTTATGATTTCTTTGTATCCTAGTAAATCTGGAACCCAGGGTGAAGCGGCTAGAGAGACTTGCAGGATTTGCACAGCATCAGGGAGTTGATGGGGGTGTCAGGGATAGGAAGTCCCATTTCTCTCCCCCTATATTTCTGCACAATGTAGCTACAGTGCCATAAAGTCTCCCGCCAGTTGAGTTCTCTTGATACTAGAATTGAGAGGTAAAGGAAACCATCCACCTGCAGCATTAATTATTGAGACATTTACAGCTACTCGGAAAACTTCCTTAGCTTCCTGGCCCACATCAATGCTGCAATTTCAAAGAATTGTTGGATCATTCTGTTCACTGAACCAGCCATCTTAGAACTACTGAAGACTTTAAGTTATCTGAAATTTGAGTCACTGCAACTCATTAGTCATCCTGAACATTATTGATCAGAAAAGGATGTTGTAGTAAGCTTCCCTGACACCTGATTTCTTTCAAAAAGAAAGGCTGAGCCACCTAAGCCTAATTCCCTCACTAGCAGGAGGGAGAGAGAAACTGCCAACAGCACCCAGTTAACAATTCTTGGGAACTGGCAGATGCTTGAGGCAGATCTGCTTTCCTCAGGGCATGGACGTTGTGCTCCATGTTCAAGTGGGCGTTTTTAAGGCTGGCAAGAGGTGATAATCCTTTAACATGCTGGCATCTCTTGGATATTTTCTTTGAAGAGAGAAAGGATAGGTAAACAGTGTGCACAATGGATAGTATGTCCTGGAGCAGTTTCCTGCAAAATGGACTTCATCTGTGTTACTCCCTAGCTGGGTCCACTGATACAAGGATCAGATTGCCTATTTTCTGTGAGCTGATGCAAGTTACAGCCATAACAATAAAAAGCAAGTAGAAAGAGGCTTTCCTGTTTTATTTTTGCTCTTGATTAGTTAGCTCATGGATGCAAGTGAATATCACTTTCTTTTTTATGAATTTGAGGAGACTAAAGAGAATGGTACATGTCTGGTTAGAGGGAACTGTTTCCCCAGCCTGTGCCTGTGCCTGGGAAGAGAGGTCATAACCCTGCTTGTTTCAGCAGACTGTACGCACTCCTACTGTTCTTGGCACTGGAGATGCTCTGAAGAGAATTGTGAACGATTCTTGACAGCATCAGAAAGGGAAGATGTTGATCTCTGGACTTCTGATTCCCAATCTCTGTCCTTGCAGCTGCTCATAAGCCCTAGGAGAAGGAGATGGTCTGGTGCTGAACCCTTCCTGTCAGCCTAAGCGGAGAAATTTGGAACCTTGTGTTAGTAAGGAAAGAGGATTACATGGAGGAGGGAGAGGAGTGTTTTTTAAATGGAAATTGCTCCTGTAAGTGCACTTGTCTCCCAGTCTCCCTAGCTTCCCCACCACCTATCTGGCATACTTCTACTTCTCACTCGTATAGCGCTATTTTCCCATGTATTGGAGAAGTCTTAGAGTATATTTTAATTCTGCCCTACTTCCAATGTCATTCAGTATTATTCACTGTTTAACCTGATTTTTCATAGCACTTTAACAAAATGTAGACTTTCTGCAGTGAAGATATGATTGCTACAGTATCTCTGTTGCCAATTACAGCTCAAATTTATTTGTTGGTAAGAGAATTTTTCGTATGAGTAAGGGCAATTCAGGCCACAAGAGGAAATAGTTTTTTTCAGGGAAAATAAATGTCAACATCTGCAAATGTTGTTAAAAAAAATGGGCTAAGATCAATAAACATAATATTACATATCCCTCACTGGACCAGAGGTTTGGATTTCAGAGATGTTTTCACAATTCCCACTGAAGTTTGTCTTTTTCATTAAAAGCAGAACTTTATCAGTCTATTAATGTTTTACTTTACTATGTGTGTTTTTGATATTTATCTGTCCCTATGAGTAACTCACAACTTTATTGGATTTGTGCTAACCTCATTCCCACAGGACTCAGACATGTAATCAACTTATATTTCCCATGTGAGGAAACAAAATGAAGAGAGATCAGAAACCTGGGTTTGACAACTCTGCTTACCCTGTAGAGTTCCTGACTCTGGGAATAACCCTATGTATTTGGTTTGTGTGGCCAGGTTTTGGTAGCGGGTGATGGGGATACAGGGGTGGCTTCTGTGAGAAGCTGCCAGAAGCTTCCCCCATGTCCAGTATAGCTGATGCCAGCTGGCTCCAGGATGGACCCACTGCTGGCCAAGGCTGAGCCAATCAGGAATGACAGTAACACCTCTGTGATAATGTATTTAAGAAGGAAGAAAAAAGTTATTGCACAGACTAATTTTCAGCCAGAGAAGAGAGGAGCAAGAACATGTGAACAACTATGCAGACGCCAAGGTCAGTTCCTCTCTCAGAAGGAGAGGAACATCGGAGCTGAGGTCCCCCTGCAGCCCGTGGTGCAGCCCATGGTGAAGCAGCTGTTCCCCTGCAGCCCATGGAGGTTAACAAGGGTGCAGAGATCCACCTGCAGCCCGTGGAGAAGACCCACGCCAGAGCAGGTGGATGCCTGAAGGAGGCTGTGACGCCGTGGGAGGCCTGGGCTGGAGCAGGGTCCTGGGTTCTAGCAGGGATGTGCTGACCTGGGGAGAGAGGAGCCCATGCTGGAGCAGCTTTACTGGTAGGACTTTTGACCCTGTGGGGTACCGATGCTGGAGCAGCCTGTGCCTGAAGAACTGCACCCCGTGACCAGCGTGACAGTGTTGCCCATGGGAAGGACCCCACGGTGGAGCAGAGGAAGGACTCTTCTCTGAGCAATGGCCAAAACAACCTGTGATGAACTGATCATAACCCTCTTCCCATTTTGCTGCACTGCTGAGGTGAAGGAGAGATGGATGGGGGGAAGGTGTTTTTAAGATTTATTTTACGTCTCATTATCCTGTTCTGATTTTGTTAGTAATAAATTTAAGTAATATCCTCACTTTGAGTCTGTTTTGCCCATGACAGTGATTGGTGTGTGATCTCTCCCAGTCCTGACCTCAACGCATGAACCCTTCTTTATATTTTCTCTCCCCTATTCAGTTGCAGAGAGGAGTGATGCTGTGGGTACCTGGAATCCAGCTAGGGTCAACCAACTACACTCTATTGCTGTCACTGAAGCTTTTACATGGAGCAAATCCCAGTTGTTACAGACTTGAAGGACATACGTAAAGCTCCCTGGAACCTCTCTGAGCCAGTTCCTCAGCAACGGGTTCAAAGCAAGAATAGGAAATAAACTCCAGGCTCCCCACATCCAGTCTAATATCTTGAAACCCACTGTCCACTTTACATCACTCAGTTCTGTAGGCAACCCTTGTAGCCCCTGAAAGGTATGGGGTGAAGCTCCCCAGGACACATCAGAGCTGTGAAACTCAGTTTCCTCACCAGGGCAGGCAGACACAGCTCCACCCACCCAGCACCCTGACACCCACTGCCACTGCTGCAGAACAAGTGTTGTGATCCTGTGGCTTCCCATAACTTGGTCATGGTGAACATTGTCTTGGGAAACAAGGCGCAAGACCCCTTTTATGTGACCTTGGCTGGATTGCCAGGAGGTCACTGGCCAGAGACTACAGTGCACTAAATCCCATGTTTTCAAGCAAATTAGTCTCTTTAAAGTGTTTTTCGTCATTGTTTACTATTCAAAACATTTTATTATGTAGGCTTTGGCATCATATCATTGAAAATACATAGGTAAAATGGAGCTGAACCTCATAGTTTCTTGACATTTTCTCATTAGGCACATTGAAGTTGGATTTTTTAAGAAAGAGCACCATCTTGTGGAAGTATGTGTTCCCCTGTGCAGAACTGCCTGTTGAAAGTTGCACAGTTACATTTGGGCACTGCATATTTCAGCAGCTGTAGTCTCTATAGTTACAGTTCTACCTCTGAGAATTACAGAAACAAAAATCCAAAACGAAACAAATGAACGAACAAACAAACAAAAAACCAAACCAAACCAAACCAAAAAAACCCAACCAAAAATTAGGTACGATATTTCTTTTGTATTATCATAAGGATTCATGAGAACTGAGCTTATTGAAGTAGGTAAACATTAAGTAAGGTGATACTTCTATATATACTCCAGGATAAAAAAGTGACAAAACTAGATTTGAGGCTAATTCCTGAGGACATTAAGTTTATTATTCCTGCAGAAACTATTTTAGACAGTAAGTTTAGGAATACAGTTTCATATAATTGTTTGTTACACCAAGACAATGGCGTTTAAAGGGAACACATAGTACTGTCCTTGCAGTAAAGACAGATATTACAGCCTGGTTTTACGCCTATAGTGCATTTGTTGTGCAGCAGTCACTTCTGTACTAGATGTTATTATCATGTAGCTGAATTGTAGTTTTCTTAGACTTTCTGTTGCATCTGGTATTTCTCTGTACCTCTCTGTACTGGCCAACTGGCTTCATACTTTGTTTTCCAGAATCATTAAGTATAAAAACGTCAAACAGAAATGCTTAATTAAATGGAAATGAGATGATAAATTGAATCTATTTATGTGAACTAATCAGTTTACTCAAGCTGTCATTATTTACATAAGATCAAAATAAATCGGTACTCGAAATTCACCTAGTTTACTGCACTTTATTTTCATGTGTATGTGGCACTCTCAGATCCTCCAGTTTAGTTGCTATAGCTCTTAACACAGAGCTGTTAACATAGGGTAGCTGTTGAAATCAGGCCTGGTATTACATGCCCATAATCAAGAGTGTACAACTGTCCCAGCAAGAATATCATTACCCATCAGGCAGCTGAATCACAGTGACAGTGATTGTTTGGTATGTCAGAAATAAAGCCTTTGTGTAGGAGCAAAAAGGTGTCTTGCTTCAAAACTTATTACAGGATTTCTTTAGTCTTCCCTTAACATCAGGAGACATTTTCATATGACAAATATTCTGTTGCACTGATATATATTAACATTATATATATACACACACATATATATATGCATACAAAAGGATATATAATACAAATGTATATTTTCAGTTATATACATATATATACATCTCTGCAGAATAATTCCCAAAAGTTGATTCCATGAATAAGTGAACGTATTTTTATGTCTCTTTCTAGCATATATCAACTTTGCAATAACTATTTGTTGTTGGGAATGCAGTTCAAAATGGATATAACTTAACAACTTACAAAAGTACTTAAAAATACTTTGTATTACCAGAGTGGATTTCATAACCATGAAAATAATTTTTATGTTTCCATTAAATGTCCTAGCCATCCTATATAGCCATTGATTGTTACTATTATTTCTTGTCAAATGGTGTGTGTTGAAAGTAAGCACTGAATCAGACTGAAACCTGCTTTGATATGTGAATTGCTCTTTAAAAAGGAAAATTTCCTGATAGGTTCCCTTTAAGCTTTTGAAGGAGTTGAATTGTTTCTGATGGCTTCCTGAAAAACTTCAAACTGTAGTTTTCTTTTTAGAAAGTAGCTTGTTCTTGCGATTGCTGAAAGGTAGGCTAACACGACCGATCACGGTGATACCTTTGTTCCTATCCTGGTAAGTATATTTTGTCTATGCTCTGCTAATGTCTGTGTATTTAGCCTAAAAGCATATACTAAAGCCTTAAATTTCAGTGTGTCTACCTCCAGTGAATGCAGATCAAAATGGGCACAAGCTATATATTACATTCTCCTCGAAAGATCAGTGACACCTTTTGACCTAATGTGGTAGAAAAATACAAGTGCTGCCAAGTAGAGAAGACTGGAGATCTACCAGTCTGATATGTCCTCTAACTATACCTAGGGATATACATTTCCACAGAAAATGTAAGATTTTGAAGGACGTTTTGATTATCCATTTACAATAGAAATTGCCTTTTTTTAGGTGGCTGGCTGGTTTTTATTTTTGGTTTTTGTTTTTTTGTTGTTGTTGTTGTTTGGTTGGTTTTTTGGTTTTTTTTTGTTTGGTTGGTTGGTTGGTTTTTTTGTTTTGTTTTTTTTTTTTGCAGGGGTACTGTTTTGTTTTAAAACTTTGGAGTATAGATAGAAATTAGCATCTTGCACTTGAGTGAGATGTGATTTCTTTGCAGAATTTTTAAAAAAATATCTTGCAATGCTAAATGTTCTTTGCATGAAGGCAAAAAGTCATTCTTTAACTTGAAACCTACTAAGTGCTGGAAGTGAAAACTCACAGAAATAGGCTGTGCATATTCTGAATTCTGTGGCTTTGAATGACTATTCTAATGGATTTGACATTTTTCTTCCTCTCTTTAGTTGCTGCTGCTTTGCTGTCTTGGGGAGAATGTTTAATCTTTTATGTTGCTCAAAAACCTATCAGATGATGTTCTGAAACAAATGCTTCAGCAGCTTCTGATATTGTGACCTCTCTAATAGATGAGAGATGCATATCCTTGGTTTGGATCACCTCGTGTTTTGACAGAAAGCTGTACTTTATTCCCAGCTACTGGAAATCAGAGTCCAATGCAGCAGGGGAAATAATTTTTATTAGCAATTTGAGCCTACAAAGTGTAATGTGTGAGAGTGAATCTCTGTTTGTGAAAAAGGCAGAGTACTATAAATGGGTATACATGCCTTTACTCAACGTCTGTTCATGTTTAAGATGTGTGAAAGGTTTCTTAGTGTTAGGAACAGCTTTTCCTCTTTTGGTATGTGTGATGGGTGCCTCCTTCTGAGATCACACATAGAAATACATCTGCGTGGAATCTAAGAGCTGCAGCTCTACTGGAGATGGAAGAAAAGTGGTGTAATTTTACCTTTGTTTTGTCTGAGGGCTTTTTCTCCTATTCCTCATTATTTCTTATTTAGAAGACTGCTTGAAGTTTTGTTCTGTTGTGTTCTTTCTTTTTTGTAGTTACAGCATAATATCCAGATTTCAATGTGCATAACAAATAATTTAAAATCATAAGACACCCCTAAACCTTCTTGTTCCTCTCCTCCCTTTCCCAAATATAAGAAATTCTAGTTTCTGTAATGATCCTGGTTTTGTAGATTTACTCAAATTTGTAAAAGACTGTGGGATGTGTACTCCTACAATGAGTAGTTGTTATATTTCATTTTATTATGTATACCAAAATAATTTCAAGAATCTGGCACTGTATTATGTAATTTGTCAGGATTCATACTCATCCAAAGAGGTTGTTAAAACAATTACATAGAAGCTGACAGGAAAGCTATGTTTAAACATTCTACATGAAGCACATAATTTTAGATATGCTCATAAGTAAATGTTTCCTTGACAAAAGCTGGATAAAATTCCACCATGTTTTGCTGAAGTGAATGTTAAGGTGTTGTCTGTTATCTGGTGAACAAAAGAAATTGCAGCCTTCAACTACTTAAATTTAAGTAATAGTATTTGGATGGCCAAGAAAACACAATTTCCCTACTGTACTGTGTGTTATCTTTGACAAATTTCTGTAGATTTGTCCCAGCCCTGGCAAGCGCATTCCTTGGTGCTGTTGCCTACTGCCTCTCCTCCTTAAAAACCTGAATCAATAATCTTTAGTTCCGCTGAGTTTACTTTGGTATAGAGCAATTTTTGCCCAATTTTTAAAAATAACACAGTTCTGAAATTCAGTGGCTTTCCAGTGGTGCCCACAAGTCCTTTTCCTTGATTCTATGTCTACAGGCAGGCTGTGTTTGCAGGTGGGCATTTGACAGCTTGAAGCATATGTGTGGAATACAATACATTTATGCAGGTGTTATGCATAAGTTGATTACTTCTGGCTCCAACACAGCTAGATGTCTAGAGAATTTCAGCACCTGACACAAATTTGCCATTTCAGAGATGCTATTCCTTCATTTTTTTGGTCATTCTTGAGTGGGCATTTGGTGATTTCTTTCTGGTTGCTGCAAGTTTGCTCGGTTCTGTTTGGCCTGATGGGGTGCTGTGATGAATCAGGCTGTGCTGAGCTGGTGGTGTTTTGTGTGATCCCATGACTCAGAGAAAAGGTGACTCCCACCAGTGTTTGCTTTTCTTGTCATGCGCTTCTCTTTGTATTTTGCCACCCACTTGCAGAGAAGGAGAAAACTTATTCTCCCAGATCACCAGTCTATTGTTTTGCATGCCATGAACCAAGAAGTCTGACAACAAATGGCTGAATTTGCATGTTTTGATAATCTGTGATTCATGAATTCAACAAAAAATGTTAGCGCTGGCTTTTCCTGCAAAGACTTAAAAAGTATTGAAACATGCTCCTAATACAGGGACAATTCCAATAAAATTTCAGCCTCATTGCACTTCATAGTAGTGTTACTACAAATGTCATATACACAATAATACCTCTAGAGGACAGATGTGATTATGTCTTTTGTACAGTTTAGCTTGCATGAAGCAGAAGGACAGACAGTTCTGTACAAACTTTTCATGAGGGATATGAATCCTTGTCCCACTTGTGAACTTTAGAATTCATTTCAGTAAGACTATATTTGTTATTCTAATGAGTTCAGTAGTCTAACAATAAACTGAGAAAAATTTCATGAGAAGTACTTGGTACTCCTGTGTATCAGTGACTTTGAAAGCTCTTCTTTACCTGAAACATGTACTTCAGATGATTTCTGAGCAAAGTTTTGCAAGACTGAAACTCTAAAGACTTGCCATGAGTTAATGTCTGGCCTTCTTGCTAAGCTTTAAAACATCCAGAAATTAAGAAAACAATAATCCAAAATCATGTCCCATATTTTTCCAGATGAAACATTTTATGCATGTTTTAAAAATAATTTACAATTCACCTGAATTCCTTATCTCTTGAATGAGGCAACAAATCTATTCAATTTTTATAATAGCCATAATAATACTTCAATTTACTTCCTCTGTAATTGCTTTCTGCTTCCATTAGAACTATTTATCACTAATTTTAAGCGATCCATAACATGAAGGGTTTCTAAAATGATAGCTGTGTGCATCAGCTATGGAAGGACTGTAATGTGAATTAACTTTGAATTCACTATATAATGTGAATTCACTAAACTTTGTCATGTCATTCTGACAAAAAGAAATGAAGGTATGGCTTGCAGAAAAGTTTGATTTTGTATGTAGTTTATATTTATTGCCTCTCTGTTAAAGTAATGATAAAACAATAATGGAACACTGACTGAGTCGAAGTTTTAATAATTTAGTAGTTTGAATTTAAAATTTAATATTTAATGGTTTTAATTATTTTTTACTATAAAGCTGGCATGCTGATACCAGTGTTGGAGCAACATATTCCGAACACCTTGCTGTTCTTTGACCTGCACCAACAATTATGGATTGAGCAATTTGTGTTGTTTAGTAAGCACCCATCTCTCTGCTGTTCATGGATTTCCTTTCCCAGAAGCAAGTACTGTGCGAGGGAATGACAACCCGGGGGAAAGCCCAGCAGATACAATTTTTTCCCTGCATTATCCTTGTTCTAACGAAAGACGTTGCATCTCCCCAGAATTATCGATCCTTTTCACCTGGAGATGACCTGGCAGAGCATCCTTAAGGCTGCTGC
The DNA here is from genome assembly GCA_035583185.1 of Anabacerthia variegaticeps. Taxonomy (NCBI): domain Eukaryota; kingdom Metazoa; phylum Chordata; class Aves; order Passeriformes; family Furnariidae; genus Anabacerthia; species Anabacerthia variegaticeps. Next base: position 40,004,097 of record JAWWEW010000041.1, on the reverse strand, counting down.
GGAGGAGCCTTTCGGGGCAGACGGCGCTGGCCCCGCGGGGCAGGGCGGGCCGGCAGGTGGCGGTCGGGGGAAGGCGAGGGGTGCGGAGCGCGGCGCTCCCGGCTCCGGCTCCCGGCTCCCGGCTCCAGCTCCCGGCGCCCGCGGGTCGGCGGTGTGACCCGCTCCGGGAGCGCACGGGAGGGCGGCTCGGCGGCGGGGGGAGAATCGGCCTGTCGGCTTCTCACACCTGAGAGCGAATCGGCTGCTCTCATGCGTCAACGCTGTAACTTTAACTATAAACAATGCCTGATAATGTCTTAAAATGCCTGATCTCATGTAGGTTCTCGATGGCTGCTTCAGGTTCGAGTCCTGCATGAGATGTTACATTTTGCTTGGAAGATGTCAGTTTTTCTTATGTAACAAATAACTGTTACTAGGAATAAACCGAATTGTGCGTATAACTTTTGCCTTCCACGCCCATTAAAACGCAAATAGGCCTCTGAAGCATCTGTTTCAACTTGGCTATTCTCTAGAGATTTAGTGGCTGAGTCCATGATAAATTTTTGACATATATATCACTGTACATCTGAGATATTGTCAGTTTCACATGCATTGCTGAGTGGTTGTAGGTGTCCACTGACTGCATCCTACTTGACGGAGATTAGAAAGTGGGCCCTTACTTTTTAAATAGGATATGCATATACTTAGAGAAAAGCCTACTTAGTGACTGAGGGGCCACTTTCTAATGTCAAATGCATAGCATGTTCTGCCTGTTTACTATAGGTGGTGAACTATGCTACTGAGCAGAGATTAGTGTGGAATTGAAGCTGTGCATGCTGAAATAAGTTACCTGTAAGTTGTTAAATATTCTAAAATAATTTATTGAACCATAGAGGTGGGTTTTTTCCTTCTCTTTAAGTATATCAGCAACTTTCTTAAGCATTTTTCTAAAGCCTCTATTTAAAAGCCAGTATGCAACTTTGATGTGACCTTTGGTAGGATGATTCACAAATTATTTTGGCATGAATAGTTTGATTCCCACATTTGTTCTCTTCATATCTGCAATTGCAAGTCATATGGGAATAATTAGTTTTGTTTTAGAAGAAACCACAGCTCAGGAATACTACCTCTTTCATATAAGGTGAAGTCCTTTAAAGTATCTCCCTGTTTATTTGGTTTTGGCTTTGTTTTCCTTTCTTCCTGAAGAAATGTCCTCATCTTTCTGAAGATGAAGCTTTGTTTTCCTAACGCTTTATAATCATCAGGCATAAAATGCCCTAATTGAAAGAAAAACAATGCAAGATGTAGTGGACAGAGTAATATTTAAGTATTTGTCTCTTCCAATTACGTAATCTTTCAGCAATAAGAAGTCAAAAAAGTATTCTGTTTTCTGCTGTTCACCTTGACCAGTGCTGTTCTCATGTGCTGCTCCCAGAACTGTCCCTCTGCTGATTGGATTATATAGAAACAGACTAGGTCTGCTTTTTTTATTAGCTGAAGTAGAAAAATATAAAGCTTCTTGCTATTCTTTCATACCTTCCTATTCAATTCCTTTGAGCCCCTAAGTGTACATTAAGACACTTGCTTGTGTGCTGAATTGCAGGGAAAACCCAAAGCAAGAGGGCCAAGTCCTTGCTTGGATGGTAGAGGAAGTCTTTTTTTTGTGTGTGTGGTAATCATTTTACCAGTCCACTGTTACTCCCTCATCCTTTTATTTAAGTAGCCTAGTTTCATGGGGAAAGTTCCTTATCTTCCAATCTAAACTGTTTTTTCCTGTATGTCATCTTTGCAATACCTATGCAGCAATATTCTGTGTCAGCAGAAACACTATTCTGTCAGGCAGCTTTTGCTTTGTAACAGTTTTGAACTCTACTCACATAGCATGTTTTAAGTAGCGTAGTAGTTTATTGTAAGTTACTAGGGGCGGGTTTGGAAGTTAGAGTGTTCATTGTGTGTCTTTTTCAGGGTTTAGTTCAGTGGTATTTTCCGTAACAGCTGGAGGAAAGGAGTAAAAGTATTTTCTTTTTTCTGTGAATATTTCCAGGGGTGGTGCATCACAGCCAATAGAGCAAAAAGGGCTGTACAGACTTGTACCATTCTGGAGTTTACTGTGTATAGTAACCATGTCTGAATAGCCAAAGACAGAACTCCTGTGTTCTGCCATCTTCACAGCAAAACGTTAAAAGGTCTGGGTCATCTAGATTTTAATGAAAGTAACTTTTTTGTTAATAGTTTCTACAAAACTAGTTCACCACGTTCCTGAAGAGGCCAGTAAACAAGGGAAACAAGCCAGTAAACCAGGCAAACCCCGTGTTTATCGATGTCTAAACCAGAACAGTTTCATTGTATAACCCAGCAAACACATAGATCAAAAACAGTAATGTTGAAAGCAACTCTTCTGATGGAAAAGGTTTAGTGTAGTTTTGACAGTACCATTTTATGGACATTATAGTTAATCACTCTTTTCTTAAAGGAATGAGTGAGCAAAAACATTCAGTGCTCTAAATTTAGCCACATGATCCTAGCTCAAACTTAGGTAATAAATCCTCAATCAATCATGAAGTAAAGTATCATGAATGCATATATATTATGGCTTCAAGACTCAATTTAGGAAGCACTAAAAACTGTTAAATCATGAACATCCTGTCAAAAGTTATTTACCCTTATGACTGACAGAACTTTTTATTCTGTACTTCTAGATTTTTAGGGCAATATTAGTGACTTCAGGAAGCAATTTCTCTTCATGAAGAACTAATTAAAAAATGAGAACTTATCAGTGAAGACTTTTCATTTAGCACAGCTCAGCTGCTAGGGAAATATCTATGTCCTCCCACATACCATAGATGCTGAGTACCCATCAGTTCTGTGGAAGGTGATAGGATATGAGGATGCTCAGAATGTACTGGAAAGGGCCTATGGTTAGCAACACCTCCTAGCAATCATTAACTGAAACAAAAAGGAGACAAAGCAGGTTTTAATTAAAAATTGCTTCTCCAGAGTCAGCTGGTTGTAGCTACATATTGCTGAAAGGCGGAACCATTTGTGAAACAAGCAGACTGAAAAAAGAAATTAAGTTTCTAAAACCTCAGTTTTTACAGCAGAGGTGCCTACAGTTTTATGCAGTACTTCTGTCTGCAAGATTCAATATGATCTGTAATTTGGTGATCACATCAGGAACACTTCCTGGAGGAAGATGTTGTCTTTTGAACTCTGCTCAGTGCCACTGATCACAGCTATTAAGATGCTGGAGTGTGGCAAGAGAACAGAATGAGAAAAATCCTGCATTCTGGCTATAGCAGTTGAATGCTTCTCTGAAGCACGCTGTGCTGCCTCTGCTATAGAGTATTTGTGTGGTTTTGATCGTCACATAATTATAAATATTAACAGACAAAGAAGAATTGGTCTTGACACATGGTCTCCATTCTCAATACTTGAGACTATCTAAGGTTTGCAGTTCTCAAGAACTCCCAGTAAGAATGACAGAATTTCTTTGGTCATGTAATATGGAGTTAGCTGAAAAAGAGTTATGTAAGGTATTTCATACTTCGTGCTGCATGTAACAGTTTTGGCTGCAGTTTGCCAATGTCAGTCTGAATTACTGATATATACTGTAAAGTAAAAAACAACTTCAAGTTGCACAGAAGAAAAGATACTTTGAATCACTGTAATGCAATGACAATATAGAGAAATACAGGGTTTTTTCTGGGTGGTTGTTAGTAAGATTAAGCTATTTGTAAGGCCAGGTCTTATGCAACTCCGTACCTTCTTATTCAGGGAGCAAAATCAAAATATCAAAAATATTTTTAAAACCCTGTCTGGAGAGAATGAAAGATATCAGGTCACAAAGAGTGTCATCATCCAGAGTATATAATTTACATTTAGAAAATGTAGAATAAGTCTAGAAATATAAATTTAAATTTATTTAGAAATATTTTTAAATAAATTTAGAAACTTTTCAACTGTCCTGACAAATCAAGAAAACAAGCAACTACTGCTTCCTGTTTCCATAAGATAAGAAGCACCACCATACCACACGTTTAATGCTTAGAATAGAATACATAAATGGATAAAAATTATCAGAAGGAAAACACAGACAGGCTGGATCAATGGGCCGAGGACAATTGCTTCAAGTTCAATAAGGTGAAGTGTTGGGTCCTGCACTTGGGTCACAACAACCCACGGCAGCGCTATGGGTTTGGGGAAGAGTGACTGGACAGCTGCTTAGTGGAAAAAAACCTGTGGCTGTTGGTCATCCACTGGCTGAACACGAGCCAGCAGTGTGCCCAGGTCACCAGGAAGGCAGGTGGCCAGCAGGACCGGGGAAGTGATTGTCCCTCTGTACTCAGTACTGGTGAGGCCGCACATTGTGTGCTCTGTCCAGAGAAGGGCAACAGAGCTGGTGAAGGGTCTGGAGCACAGGTCTGATGAGAAGCAATTGAGGGAGGAGTTGTTTAACCTGGAGAAAAGGAGATTCAAGGGAGACCTTTTCGCTCTTTGCAACTACCTGAAAGGAGGTGGTAGCCAGGTGAGGGTTGGGCTCTTCTCCCTGGCAACAAGGGGTAGGACTAGAGGAAAGGACCTCAAGGGGAGGTTTCAGTTGGATGTTAGGAAAACCTCTCCCACTGAAAGATTAGTCAAGCGCTGGAACAGGCTGTCCAAGGAAGTGTTTGTTTCACTGTCACTGGAAGTGTTTAAAAGTTGTATAGACATGACACTTAGTTTAGGCATGGTTCAGTGATGGACTTGGAAGTGTTACAGCTGGAATAGATCTTATGGGTTTTTTTTCCAATCTAAATGGTTCTATTTATAATCTATTATGGAAGAGGGTAGCAAAACTTGGAATTTAATTGTTACATTGTGGTTTACGTATATGTTAGCTTCCTTCTGCAAGCATCTCCCAGGGACTGAGATAGAATTTTGCTTCTGCAAGACTATTTATACTCTCTAGGAGGCTGTGGTATTTCTTGATTCAAATATATTCTGAAGAAATTAGTAGTTGTCAAAGGAAGCCTTCAATAGGAACATCTTTTACCTTCTTATCCTGAGAAAATACATTAAGTGGTTTGATCGTATCTAGTAATTTGTCTCCTCTATTCCAAGAAAACTCTCATTCCTTAAGAATAAGGTCAAGTGTTTTAAAACCGAGCCCAACACCTTAAAGATAGAACAAAACACCACCACCAGCCCAATAAATCTGCTATGTTGGTCTTTGGTCTGTCTTTTATATGATCCAAATTTTGTCTTCCACTGACACATTTTTCAGGCATTTCTTTAGTACCTTGTGCAACTCTCATGGAATAGCTTTTTTTTTCCCCTTTTTAATTTTTAGCATATCCTCCTCATGTTTCAACAGCTTTATATCCTCCTCTTTTAATATTGCTAAGAGTTATGCTTCTCTAGGAATATCTGCATATTGTGTGATTGCTCTCAGCTGGACTATGCACATTGCTGTATAAATTGCATGTAATTGTCATTACAAAATGTTAATGTTTTTCAAGATGAACTGAACTGAGCACTGAACTGCTGTTCACCTATTCTAGGCCAGAAACTTGCATCTAATTTCAAGGTAGTTTTAAGATATAAACTTCCTTTGGCCAGCAGTGTGTGCTTGCAACCCAGAAAGTCATCTGTATCCTGGCCTGCATCAAAAGATGTGTAGCCAAAAGGTCAAGGGAGGTGATTCTGCCCCCCTGCTCTGCCCACTTGGAATACTGCATCCAGCCCTGAGGTGCTCAACATAAGAAGAATGTGGACTTGCTGGAGCAAGTCCAGAGGAGGGCCACAAATCTGATCAGAGGAATAGAGCACCTCTTCTGTGACAACGGGCTGAGAGAGCGGGTTATTCACGCTGGAGAAGAGAAGGCTCTCGGGAGACCTTATAGCACCTTCCAGTACCTAAAGGGAATGTATTGAAAAAGAAAGAGAGCAACTTTTCACATGGGCAGAGTGATGATACAAGGAGGGATGGTTTTAAACTACAAGAGGAGCGATTTAGATTACATGCAAGGGAGAAATCCTTGACTCAGTGACACTGAGTCAAGTGTCTTGACTAAGACACTGGAACAGGTTGCCCAGAGAAGCTGTGGATGCCCCATCTCTTGAGGTATTCAAAATCAGGCTGGATGGGGCCCTGAGGAACCTGATGTAGTGTATATGTTCTCTGCCCATGACAGAGGGGTTGCAACCAGATGACTTTTAAGTTCTCTTCCAACCCAAACTATTCAATAAGTCTGTGATTCTATGAATTCTCTTTCTGTATTAAACACCTTAACTGTTTACCTGAGTTCTGACATCTGATTACAAGACACATGTAAACCTTATACAATTTTGCTGCTGCTGGTTTTTTTGGTTTTTTTTTTTTTTACATTTGGCTTTTCTTGTGTGATCTTTACAAAAAAGTGTTTTCCCTTTAATAGGAAAAAAAATAATTCTATTATATTTTTAATTTTTGCACTTTGTCTGCTTGATATTCTCATTCTGTGTGTGTTTCTCCATGTTTGCTGCTTGTGATAAAGCTGTGCCTGAATCCTGAGTCACCTTTCACACTCTGTTTTGTGATTAACTATGAAGAGTCTTCCAAATATTCTACATGTATAAGCATATCAAAAATCATAGTGTTTTCACAACTGACATCTCCCAGTTCTCTCAGGCCTTATTTCAGACTGCGTGCACTCTATGTTCAAGAGGTACTATTGCAATGCATCTAGATAATATAATTTGTTCTTACTTTGGTCTAGATGACCTGCGTGGTAAAGAGCCCTGAAGACTTGGCAGCACACCTGCCAGGAATCAGTGATTTTCTATAGACAATACAGGCAGAGCACATGCTGTTTCACATCACGAGCTAGGGATAACTGAGTGAAATTAATGAAAATCACCCATTATCTATATGGTATCAGTCTACATTTCTTTCCAGTTACAGTATTGCATTCTTCAGTCAAAAATGCAGCCACTACACTGCTTCCAGTATGGCTTATGTTGATTCAAGTTTTGGGAATGATTGGTTAATATTGATAATTCATATCCTATCTTTCAGTACCCTAAACACCAAATGATTTTCAACAGCAAGACTAAAAATGCACAAAATCTTTTACTATGTGCTATAACTTCAAACCTTCTGGAAAGGCTTAGCATGTTTATATGCAAATAAATCAAACAGTACTGGGAAATGTTCCTGCATGGTCAAACACAATCTAGTAATCTGTTGGCCCAGACCCTGGCACACTTTTCATTCACACTAATTTATACTTTTTCCAGGCAATTACTAATTATGGTGTGGTAATAGGACAGTTGCAGGGACCATTCCCAATAAGCAGTTTGCATGCAGGCTCTTTGGACACTTCAGTGTTGACTAGCATATTTGTGTACTCTTCTGTGCCAGTTGGCCACAACGATTGGGAGCTTTCCCAAGCACGTTTAGTTTACTCCTATAAATATAGCTTTCTGTTTCCCTCTAATGGTGTCACAGCCTCCATTCCAACTCTGCTGCCTCTTCTGTTTTAGCTTTGATACGTTATGCCTATGTCTCTCTTGCTCTGTTAATAGCAGCTCTGGAAATGGGCAGTAATAGTGAAACACAGTAGTGTTTGGGGTGGGATTGCATGGGATGATCTTTGTCTAAACTGAAACAAGAAACAACTGACCTGAAGAAGAGTCTTTGAAAGGGTATCCAGAAAAGAGGTTTGACTGTGGTTTAAGTTGTAGAGAGTAGTAAAAGCTTATTTTTAACTCTCATGAGAAGGATGTTTCTTAACCATGGAACCTGATCAAATGTGTCATTTTTAATTTAATAGCATTCATTGTTCCAAAACAAACATTTTGTACTCTAACAACCTTTTGCCATTATACCTTTTGGATGCATTAATTGCAAAAAAATTGCACAAATTAGGAAGAATTTTTGAAGGTTCTTGTAAAGCAAAGAGTTCACTGGTTAATACGTGAACAGTTCAAAGACTTATAAAGCAATAAGATATCTTGGTTAGCTTGCACATAAGCCAAGTTCATCTGTTCAGATATTATGAGGCGTAGTGTATGTAATGGAAAATTATGGGGAGATAATCGTGAATGAGTCATTAGCAATTTTTTAAAAATAAAATCACAAGTTTTATTTAAATTGTTGACTCATCTGTGATTTATTTTCCCAACTGTTCTATCTTGCTTGTCTGTCAAACCACGTCCATGGTCATTTTAATCTTTTCAGTTCAACAGGCTGCAAATGTAGGAAAATGTTCTGCCATTTAATGAAAAACCTTTCTTGGTCAGTATCTGAAAACTTTGAGTTAGAATTGTATTTCTGCTGGTCTAAATTGGTTTGGTGTGTCACCTCTTCATTCAAGGTGTACTGTTCAATCTTATCAAACCACAGTTAAGTGCAATCTCAGTGCCGTTTTCCATGAGCCATCTAGAAGGTTTGGAGTCTTGGTAAATAGACAGGAGTAGGAGGAAGATAAAATGTTTCCCTTTGATTTCCATCTGGTTGTGCAGAGAAGGAGCAAGATATATTCTGTCATTCTAAGTTACTATCTGGAGATGTAGAGACAGATAGTTAAAATGATTAGAAGTAAGAAGGAATTTTTAAGTGAAGAGAGGCTGTCAGGATTAGCACTGTTTAGTTAAAGATGAAATAAACCACAATATATTTATGTAAAATGTCACTTCTATAAAGGAGCTATACCAAATGTATCTATGTGTTTTCTTAACACATAGATAAGAAGAGAGGCCAGTGGGTGAAGAAAAAAAAAAGCTGATGAAGCCAAACAAATTACAATCCATGTGTAATTTTTCTGTAGGTATCTTTCCCATAAGGTATTGCTGAGAATACATGCTACATCAGACTCAGGAAAAGAATAAACTTTTACATGGATGATGCAGGATCTGTACATGGATCTGTAGTTGGCTTGTGCCACTTCTTTTTTCAGAGAAAAAATTCCTCTTAATGCAATACAGTTAGGAAAATTTTCTACACATGATGGATACTGTGATTTTTACTATACCATTAGCCACAAGTGCATATATTTTATATACATTTTAAGCTTGTTGCTCTGCAGTACTTTAAGGATTTTCTGTGTCACTATAATAGCATACTAATTAACATTGTTACTACTTGATGCTAATCAAAATTTAAAGCTGCTATATGAAATTAGATTAAATATAATATATCAAGTTATATGAAATTCTAAACAAAATTCTGACCTTTGAATTGCAATAAATGTCTGTCGTAATTATTTAATGTACATAAGAGATGTATTCATGCTGCAGTGAACATGAAATAAGCACAGATACAGTAGTAAAAATTAGGAAATGCTTGGCCTGAGGTTGCTATGTTATTTAACCTTGTAGATGTGATTTAACTTGTTTGTGTCAACTATATGTCTTTTCATAAAGCATGAATAATTTTGCAGTTAATTTTGCCATGCTCCATAATTTTCTGTGTCTTAGTCTGGGATGTTAATATTGCATGTGATTATAACAGCAGACTTAATCTCTGTGTGACAGTGATTTTGTTGCTGAGGATGTTGCTTTTCACATAATTTGTTTTATGAAAGTAGAAGAAGCCATTTTGAGGTTTGTGTAGTTTTGGTTTGGTTCACACAGTTATAGAAATAATTACTTCTAATAGTAATTTTCCTTCAGGTGTACTTAATCAGTGGTGGGTTTTTTTGTCATTGATTATAATATCTTCTTGTCATGTTTTGATAACTTGTTTAACGTTCAGTTCAGGCTCCCAGGGTAGGATTCACTGCACCTAACTTCAGATATCTAGAGCGTAGGCATTTCTCTCTTTACTGCCTCCCACCTCTGTGGTGTGATTCATCTCAAACTAAAATAGACATCTAAAATAGGTCGGAAGCAGTGCCCCTTGAAACCGCCTGTCTTTACTGACTGTAAAGGGAACCTGTGGTAGCACACAAGAGACACTCACACTTACACTGCAAATAAAGCCCACCAAAAGACACTAGTGTTCATGAGTGCTGCTGTTTCCATGAAAAAAAGAAATGGAAAAGCTACCTTGCCTTGGCAAGGAGCTTTCAATGGGTCCTTGCTCAACAGCAGCCAAATAATTCTCAGTTTTCCATCTACCATCATTCCACCTGAGACTCTCTGTCCATGACTGATGTTCTTCTTTTGATATAGCATCTTCACCACTAAGCTTTCAGCTTTATTCCAAATGAGCTGTGAGTGCAGAACACCAGGCAGTAGTTGTCTGGCACCATGTAGGTGGGACAAGGTTTTGTTTAAAGATGAGAGGGGTACTCTGTAAGTATCACAGTGTTTAATTTAGGTTTCACTGCATTTTGATGCTTTTGTCAAGTAGCTATTTTTCCTGACCAATTGTAGGTTTTTAGACCATGATCTTTAATAATAACAGTTCTTTCTTTATTTAATATTGACACACGTATTTTTTAATTATCAATCCACCTTTATTTTCTAGGTAAACATATAGATTAAGCCTGAAGAATGTTAAGAACATAATATATATTACACTGCTTATAAGTTTATGGTACCTTTTAGATGCATGGCAAGATAAATCGTGAATAATGCCACTTAGTCATTTGCATGATGAATATTGAAGTCATCCTGACTGAATGCAAAAAGGAAATAAAAAGTACTTTTGTTTTTCCTATGTCCTAGACATATAACCTCACTTACTTAATATCCTATCCCACCTTTTTTGTGTTTTCTTTTTGGTTTTTTTGTTTGTTTGTTTTTGTTTTCAAAACATGTTTAATAAAGAATTAGGGTGGCTATTGTGAAAATTAAGTATTAGAAAGTCCATTTTTGGGATTTAGCAAGTTTTGAAGCCATTCAGCCCAAAGATTGGAAAAATGGTGGATTTATATTTTTGCCTTTAAACTTTTCCTTCATAATTTTCAGAAAAATAAATAGGGTGATTGAAAATCAACCTTAGATCAGCATTAATCAACACAGTCTATTCTATGATTGCCCAAGTCTAAATTATGAAGTAAATAAAAAAATCAAAAATATTTAATTTTATTGGAATTCACATTTTCTAGCACTGGAAAATTATCTTTCAACTGTATTTGTATATCAGTGATTTTCTTCCCAGAAAAAAAAAAAAAGCAACATTTGCTTTTACTTAATATAGATATGCAGTTACTGGATCATTCTATATTTTTATAATAGATTTTATGGGGAAATGAAGGTCTGCTGAGTCAAGAGCTGGAACAGCCATTTGCCCTCAGGGTGGTATTGACTGTTTTGTTCTATAATCCCATATCTTTTCTCTGTTGGAAAGACGATTTTAGACAGTATCGGTACACAAACACTGCCACTGCACTTTCCAAAGGGAAAATGGTATCAGGAGGTTAAGGACAAGCACAGAAGAAACAGGATATATTTTTAGAAGAGATTGTTTCTGCTTTCTACCATGACCGCTTATAAGGCTGTATATATGACAATGAAGATGTGCATTATAACAAAGTCCTGAAGTCTTTTCAAGCTAGTACGGTATTACTAACTTGTGAGGTGTACTTAATTTTACAAAAAAAGCATTAGAGGGTTTGATTGCTTGTCTCTAGCTATAAATGGGAATTTTGCATCATCTGTTGAAGATTGCATTTTGTAAATAGAGTTGGAGCAACAGGTCTGACATTTTCGAATTTGCTCAGTCACTGCAAGTGCCTGGCCTCTTGTGAGTTCAACTGTGAGGCTCAAAACAGCATCAGCAGGGCTGACGTGACTTAAAGAGATGCTGTTCAAAGACTGAGCAGCCTTGAAAATGAAATGAAAGATATCTTTACTTAAACAACGGAATTAATTACTGGGTTTGGAAGTATGACTGTAAATATTTTTCCCTTTCATGGTCCCTTAGCAGGTTACAGTTCCATGGGTTGAGATTGCGTTCCAATTGTTGGCCATCTAGTTAGCCTCAGGACAGAAAAGCTACTAGGGTAAATCTATTTGTGGGAATTTTATTAGAACATCGGTAATATTTCAAATTTTGCACAAAGTGAAAGAAGGCATGATCATGCAATTTCATGGGTTTGTTCTGGTTATTAGTATTTTTTCAGTTTTTGTTCATTTCATTCAGAAATATATTCACTGACACTGGAAAAATGATGAAATTTTATTAGAGAAAGAAAACAAACAGGCCTCCTTTTGCGAAGGCCTAGCGATCTCCACAATCTTTACTCAAGTGAGTATTTTCCCATGTAAAGTATGGGACCAATCAGTCATGAATTTTAGCTTTTAATTCAGTTCTCTAAGTTCTTTCTCGAAGGACCAGTTTAGCAACTTGCATCACTCATTAAGACAAAAGATACTTTCCAGATGGGGCAGAAATAGACATAAATGATGAAAACAATTGCCTTGGCACAAGCTTTCTTTCTAGATAAAATTCTGTTACTCGTTTTCATTAATAGTTTACTCTAAAAATACATTTTATACTTCTTCAACAGTATATGTATGTACAGTGTATGTAAAGACTGCAGATCAATTGCAGTATGAAATAAATAAATTGAATGAAAATTAATAAAACAATGCCATTAGGGAGAAAAAACATTTTTTGAAGGAAGGATAGACAGGTTAGAGAAGATATCTACTCATATGGAACTGTGTTAAGTTGTAGTGCTTGAACCCGTTATCTCAAATTTGTATCTCCTTTTGTTTTTCCATCATAGGCACTCATCCTATTTTTATCCTCATTATGAGGAACATAATGTAAGATGTTCACTTAAAAAGAAAAAGCCACTCTGCTGAGGATGATACATAGGCAATGATTATCATCTCTTATCTTCTTTCATAATTTCTCTCATCCTTAATGTACTGTGATCCTTTGCAGTAATGTACTTGATTTGGATTCTACATTTGCTGGTACAAAATGTCCCATATTTTGCCAAGTGCAATGATACTTATACTTAACATTATATACTTATATAAAACTTATATACTTACACTTAGTGTTGTACTGTGTGTAACATTGCAATATAATCAACTTAAAGGATGTAAATAACAAAAGTGATACCTAAGTGATATGACACATGGTGAAATAACAAGCTGACTGTTTTCATTTTATCTTTGCTACCATCTGGGATCACATTATTTTGGAGGTTTTGGTCTCGATTCCTCAAGAGTTAATGTTAGATTTGACTGGAATTTTATTAAAAATGTTCATAAAGGCAGTCACTGCTATGATTCTACATCAAAAAATTGTCTTCAATTCCAAGGACCCTCGAGACTTTTTCATTAAATACGTAGTTATGTCAGAAAACAGAAATTTAGTCCTTTCTGGCTGCAAAAGTGAATGGCAGAGGACACACATTGTGTTTTAAATATAGCTTAGTATCTGTGCTTTTGGCAGTTGAAACAGAAGAGTCATGGAAAAGAAAAAAGAAAAGTATGTATCTTTTCAAATCAGCTAAGATAGACCTTTGAGAGATAAATCTTCCCTCAAATTTTTTGTTGTTTTGTTTCATTACATATTCTCACAACTCTGCCATTCTCTCCTCCTTTAACTCTCACATTATGCCAAATGTCCAGGAGACTTCTCTATATACAAGCATTATGTTTTCATTCAGTTTTTTATTTTTAGATACCCTCAATGTAGATTTACTGATGGTCGAGTTATACAGAGGAAACACAGATGCAGTGCTGAGGAGTTGAATCGTGTTGAGAAAAACGGAATAGTACTTTGGATATTCCCTCCTACCATTGCTGAACCATGCAGAAAGTGAGTCAGATATAGAACTATTTAATGATTCAGTCTTCAGAGTGCGAGAATTATTTTCTCACACCTGTGATGACCAGAATATTGTGGATCTCTGCTGCACAGGAGTCCTAGCTGTGGTCAACCATTGCTTGTCCAGATGTACAAAAGAAAAAGAAATTTTACTCTTGCACAGGCAAAAAAATGGTATCTTTTGGACTTAGTATTGTTAGGCTTGCATTGGATAAGTGTTGGTTATGGACTGTGTACCTGATAAATTGTATAAAGTATACTCTGAATTAGCAACTATATTCATAAACTCACTTGTATACTGAATTTGCAACTTCAGTTTTATTGACCTTGTATAGCATAGAGAGAGTTAATGTCAGATAAAGGACTTCTGAAGTTTACCATTTAAAAGGAAAATAGTTACAAAAGTTTGAAGTTGATTAGTCAGTGTTGGCTCTGGTTTATTTTCAAAGTAATTCCAATACTTGGTAAAATGTCTCTGTATACAAAAAAGCAAGGGTACTTTAAAAAGGAGTTGTATTCATATTTGCATTTCCTGTTAAAGTTCTCATGCTTGAAAGGGAAGCCATCATACAGAGTAAACCTGTTGGGACATGTTTTATCCTGTAGTATTCCTGACATATAGTTTTTGCTTCCAACAGAAGCAAAAACTGCAGTGTTCTGCAGTGTGCTTGTCATCAAGGGTTACACAAATCCTTATGTTCAGGGTTGAAATAGGACTCAAAAGTGCGTAATGCTTTGGTACTTGTTCTTGCAAGACATGCTTCCCTGTACAAGTGTTGGTATTTGTGTATTCAAGATACAAAGCAACAAAGAACAATGATGAAAATCTTGATAATCGGCTCTTAGTTACAGAGACAGGATGAAAAACGGGCTTTACTTATTAATAAGATAAGCTTATCTTTTTTTACAAGTTTGAAGTTCTGTAAGAATTTTCTGTTTGTATTGGAAGCCTGAAAGGGAGCAAAAACTTCTTGTACTATGTTTCATTTTCCTTAATTCTCCCACTTTGTTTTCTGGGAGCTATCCCAGCTGGGAGTGGTGAGTTTCTGAAACTTGGTATGTGAGTTTTATACTTTCTTTAATCATTTGTCACATTTTGGTTTTGTGTTGCCTTGTTGATGGAAAATGAAATATTTTTGGTGTAAAACTTCATTAAATAAGCTAAAAGAAATAGTGAATTTGGATGTGAAGAACAATTAGATTACATGTGATTTTATTAATATATTCTGTGCAATTTGATATGCAATTTGAATATCTTTTGTCTCAACTGGGGTAAAGGTTTATCATCTTTTTCAGCCATTAATAGTTGGAGACCAGAACTCTTTAAACATTAACAGTTTTCAATTTAAAGCAATTTCAGGATATTTTAAGCAAGACAAGTAGTGTATCATATGATACTACCTCTATGTTGATGTCTACAACAGCAGATAATAAACATCAATTTAAGTACAGTATTGTCAAATTTGGAAGCTTAGTAGGGTTTCTGTGAGTCTGTGATAAGGTCTAGAGGTTTATTTTGAAAGCTCTCTAATGTTCTGAAAATCACACACTCACACACTCCTGGAGGAAGGCATGTTTCTTTAGCATGGTTTTTCCTGATAGAGACAGAAATGAGAACAATATGTGATATAAAGTCCATGTTTCTGGGTAATTACTTACCTAATTTAATAAGAGCTGGTGATTTAAATCTTAACTCAAAACAGGTGCTTTGTATGGTACTACATACTCTGCAGAGAAACTATATCTCACAAGCACTAGCATATTAAAAAGCTAAGTGTATTGGTCAATTTAAAAAAAGGCATTTTGTCTCTGCAGTTAGATATACAACTTTTTGTATTAGTGTCCCTGAATTTTCAAAATACTTCACATAATCGTCTGAAATATGCATCTATATATGCCTTCTATTTTGATGTTAACTTACTGGGTTCTTTAATACATATATCTCTACATATCTCAACATATATCATGGGGTTTGTACCTACCATAAAAAATTGTAGGCTACACATAAAAAACCCAAAACCTTAAAAAGTTAAATAAATTATCACACTGAAAATTTTGGAGAGTGGTGTCTAATTAAAATGCAAAGTCAACATAATGCATATGATTCCAATTCAGAGCTTCGTAACTCGTATGTTCAAAAGTAATTGGAACTAAAGCCCTCTCAGAAGCATTGCCACATCTCATACTTTTAAACATGCAGAATTCTTTTCTTTTCATGTAGGAGATGTTTTTTTGCTCCATTGCGACTCTTTCACTTCCTGGAATAATTAAATCATTTGTTGAAAGATTCCTGGGAGCAAATATTTCAGTGGGGATTACATTCTCTGTGTGCACTTCTACCCCTGAGCTGTAGTCATGGTCTTTAGGTCTGTTTATCCGTTTGTCCTGTTGGGTCTGTTCAGTTACCTTTAGTCTGTTCTGGTTTCTGCCCTCTTTCAGTCTGTGTTGCTTGATACCCTGCTTAGTGGTTGTTGCATTCAATTAGACATGGGAGACCTGGTTTCAGCTCCTTGTTCCGAGGAGATTGCTGAATCCCAGATTTGGGGCTGCTGGCTTTTCTGAAATGTGACTCTCTCTGTAATTGTGAACATGCATTCTGCCATGCATCAGTTCATGCTTTACTGAATTTACCTGTACTCTCACTGATTCATGACAGGAGGCTTGTTTCCCATTTTTCAGAAAAATGCTTCTTTAAACAAACATCTTCAATCTGTTTTGAGTATAACATCAAAATGACATTCTGATTCCATGAGGATCCTGCAAGAACATGGTGGTGTCCTGTTTTGCAGTGAGGTAAAAGAAAAATTATAGTTATTACTGGGAGCATTTTCTCATAAAGTAAAGGTTAGTGGAGTTACAGTTACAAACAATGCCATGCCTTCTATCCCGATCTGTACTGATGAGCTAGGAAGGTGTGTTCATTGAAACATATATGCAGGGGTAGGGGGCAGTTGGGTTTCTTTGGTGGTCAGTTTTTTAGGTGCAAATTCCTGTACCTAGGCAGGAAAACCAAAACAGGTAAAAGATCAGGAGCAGTATTTTAAAAATCATCCCTGGTAGAAATGAGGATTAAAAGTTGTGAAAGTTGTAGCAAGAGAAGTTCAAGTTAATAGGTATGGTTAATTAGTAGTGAAAGTACTTGCCTGTTGGAGGAATGTGCGTGGGATTTTGCACATGAATTCTTCAATTATGCATTTGGTGAGGAAACTCCAAGGTAAATTTCTATAATCTTTCAGGGCAAACTTAAGTGTTTATAAAAGAAACTTTATTTGTTGCACTGTGGAGAAATAGCATGTGTTTGGTAGGCATTGTAAAAGGGAAAGTGACAACTCCTAGTAAAAGGTTCTATACTTAGATTATCAACAAACTGGTATCTTTCATTTGATTGAGGGGCTTCTTTCCTAATACAAGCATCTAGATTTTCTGGAAGAAAATCAGAAGGGATTTTCAGAATAGAGGAGAATAAACTGTAATCTGAAATCTAGGTTTTATGAAAATGTACCAGGCAGCAGTTTTGCTTTGATTCTGTAAATTTTATAGAGAAGCCATATCATGGTAATTATAAGAAATTGTTAGATATGACTAGGACCTAAGAGGATTTTTTCTCTTTGACTTACAAAATATGATTATTGCAGTATGCACCACTCTGACATACACATTTAAACAGAGAGACATCTCTGCATCTTCCCCAACTCCTTTCATAGTCATTTTACTTTAGAAGCTGCATTATCGTCAGTTGCTAAAAGCGTTAAGATGAAACAGAATGAAAAACAGAGGCAGCCTGGCAACTCATCAGGCTTTTAGAATTTTTGACAAGTTTCCTTTTGAAAGTACCATTTCTTAAGTAGTTTCTCTGTCTTGCTTTTAAACATTGTGAATAAAATACAAACTGTTCAACAGAACACGTAAAGTTAGTTTTGCAACGCCTTTAAAATTTTACCCTTTACTGAAACCCTACTTTTCAATTTTTGTAAATAGAACACTTATGTTTGTTGCTAAAAGATGTCAGGTTCTTGGAATATTGTGTTCCTTAATGCCTTAACTTTGAAAACATCTTATGTATAGCTAATGTATTAAGCTGTAGGTCTGTAGCCTTCTTATGCACAGTAAATCTCAGAATAAAGTTCCAACCTTTTCTAAAGACAGATTCAGACTGAAGATGAGAACAAAAGAATTAGAAAAGAATGAGAAAAGAGAAGCTTATAATTTATATAATATTTAAACGGACTGTAGCTCTGTAAACAGCCTCACAAATATTTATTTCTCCCTTTTTGTAGTCAGTAGTAGCACCAAAAAAAAAAAAAAAAAAAAAAAATATATATATAAAATACTAATTTGGAGAGCAATATAGAGTTTCTTTTTTTTTTTTTTTCTACACAAGGCAGTCAAAACAAAAAAAACCCGACCTTTGTGTTATTTAAAGCAAGTTGGTATGTGTTAACATAGCTGTCAGCAACTGAAATGATAAAATTATCATTGTTAACAATACAGCTATAAACTGAACACAAGGCATGCTTCAGGTTAGACAGAAGAGGTCCTCTGTTTTTCACTGTGCATGCTTGCTCGAAATGAAACTGTGTGTTATTGGTTAACTGGGATGCTTAGCATAATCACTTTGCAAGGCTGTGGTGGAGGGAGGTGATTATCACTGAGAACAGATGGGCAGGTCCAAAGCGTTGCCAGATTCTGCACAAGCTCCATGTACTGTAGGTTCTAGCTCTTTTTTCTTTGGCATTTCTGATTTTTATTCATCGTGCATATTACAACGGGCTAGCTGAGCTAGAGGTCAGGGAGCCATGACCTTACAGTTTAGCTCACAGATGTAGGGGTGAAGAATTCAAAGCGCTGTCACTGTACATCTGAACGGATGGGATAGAATGAATTCTGTCCGATTGCCTCCCTAAATGTATAAAAGGATCTGTCTCTGAGCTTAGCACTCTACTCTGCATCTGTAGCTCTCTGTGGATTGTATTGTGTGGGACCAGAAATGATATTCTCGGATATGAACACTGTCTCTGCCTCTCCTAAAGTGCATCCTCCTAATGGGACCCGGTTTTATACTTTTCAGGTAAGTGAACTTTGATAAAACTGAAAGGATTTTAAACAATAGGTAAACTTTGAGTAAGAGTAGCTGATATGTTAAGAAGCTTATGTGTTCATTAGTTTTGTATAGGTAGGAGAAAATACATAAGAAATCAAAATCATCACAGTGAGTTTGCTGCCTTAAAAAAAATCAGCATATAATTGCTCCTAGACTATAAGAAAATTACAGTTATTATGATTTTGCTATTGATTGTTCTTCCCAATATTATCATCTTGCAATTCATTAGATTTATAGTTCCTTACATGGACCCACACTGTCTCTCTTTACTTCAGATAAGCACTCTGTTGGCATTATGAGAAATTCCAAACTCATATTATACAAAATAAATTTTAAAAACTTTGTATGTTGTACCTGCCTGGATTTTTTAATACTAATCCTGAATGCAATTTTATGCAAGATGATGCTTAATTTGATTTATATGAATAGTAATGATATATGTGCAATTGATAGAACAGCAGTCTATTGTTAGGATTATTAAGGTTCTCAGTTTTAAGCCAAGTTTTGCCTCATTCAGGTAAATAAGCTTGTGTGCTTAGCTAAAGGTAAGATTGTATTATACGTTCTGTGTCTAAATTGCAAACAGTCTAATCACAATCGTCTTTCACTATCATTTAATTATAAGAAATTTTCAGTGCCTTGGCTCTGAAAAACTGTGTAATCCTACTTTAAGATTTAGCAATAATAAGAAAACCCTCACACACCCCCCTGCCCCAGATGGTCCTTACAGCACTCCGGCCCTGCAGGGCAATTCAAACACTCCACTGCTTAAAGTGGCAACAGCTTTTTCAGCTCAGCCTCTGTTACAGTTAGGATTTAAATAACCTTCCTATTCCTGATTGTTTAACAGTTTTGTCATTTTCATTACTTTATGCTATTGTGGAGTGATGTCTTTAATATGTAATAAGCCCTGCCTGTACTATCAGGGCAAGCAATCTGAAGCAATTAAAAGTTGATCATAAAATGCATGGCAAACTTCTTTCACAAAATCCATGCACCCCATTCTTTAGGTCCAATAACTGCATTTCATTCTTGCCTTCTTTTAAATCCATTGTTTTAACTGTACCATCTTGCCCTTCTTATAGTGATGTCAAATGATAGTTGAGGGCTGTGCAGAAAGAGTGGCATCCTCCTAACAGTGATGATCTGCTGATCCTGGCAGTGATTCAGAGACAGGAATGCCCCAGGCCTGTTCCTCTACAGCATGACTACTTTTTTCACACACTGAATCTAAATATTCTGTACAGCATCCTGAAGCTGTGCTCTTAAACACAGTTCCTGATGTCAGGTATTCTTTCTGAGTGTGCCAAGTTGAATAAGTCACAAAAATTAGGATTTTTGGTTCTGATACCAAATTGAGTATTTTATTCCATGGTACTTTATGAAAGTAAGTGTTAATAATTAAGTATATGTATTTTTTACAGTAGGTATTATTGCTACTAGCAATCTCTGTGATTACAGCAGACATTGTCCCACATACAAAAAATTCTCTTTTAAAAATCATTTCTTCAGCCGATTTTTTAGTTGAGGGATCATTAAATAAAAAGGAAAGCAGAACTAAATTTCTTGTTGCATCTTGTTTACTTTAATGAACAATGTAGATTTAAATGACCTTGGAATGTAAAGCTGCTAATTCTGGACAGTAGGTGTTTGTGTTCTAGAACAGCTTGGTGTTATCAGTGCTAAAAGAATGCCTGAAAATTAAAAAAAAAAAAAAAATCAACCAAGGAAAGCCTGTATTGCTCTGTGATGTCTTTTTTCAATTATTTTTTTCTGTTTATTTATTTGCATATGTGCAATAGAAAGAGTGGTGAAGCAACTTTCCAGTTCTTGCCTTGGCTTTGTTATTCCTTGCTTCCTAGGTTTTGCCCAACATGTTTGTGATACCTTCTCTTTCCCTCTTGAGTTACTTCAGTCCTTGCTTACAAATGTAGTAATTGCTGAGGACTTCATATGTCTCTTGTTACTTATTTTAGTTTGTTTTAAAGCACTTTCGCCTTTTTGTTTCCTAACTATTTTATTGTTTCTCTGGGTTATGTTGTTGACTCTCTTTGAGACAGAGAATCCATTTCATTTAAATAGCATGCAAAGTTATGGAACAGCAGAATTGTTCTTCATTTGAAATATGTATGCTTGTATTTAACCTAAATGTGTGAAAACAGTCTTAGCAAAAACAATGTCTAATATGTTCAAAATGGAGCAAATACCAAAATCGTGAGATGAGGGCCTGAACGCTGGCTGATGGAGGGTAATGAGTGATTAGGCTACTGAATTAGTTGTAAATTGATGTAATGATTGAACAGTTGAATTAATTGTGCATTGATCCAATAACACAACATATTAATTCTTTCAGCAACAGAAGCGGTACTGAAAGAAGCACAAAGCATGTGTGCAAGTTTTATTACCAACGTTTCACTGATGTTCTCAGAAAATAAGACCAAGTTGGACTCTAATGGCAAAGGAATTGGACTGGCCATACAAGGATGCATTTATCAGAGTGCTTGGGTGGGACATAATCACAGTTAGTGTTTGACAGCCTGAGCATCTGAAGATTCTAGGTTGTCCAATGCCTGCCTCTAGTTATATCAGTATCTGCAACTGTATAGAAGCTGTGACATTACTAGTACCTTCATTCTGCTTAGGAAATTTTTCCTAAAATTTTGCAAATGCTAAAAGCATAATTTGGTTCAGTATGTCTCCTGAACTCCCTGCTATAATTGAAAGAAGCTTAAGCTTTGATCCCTACACTGTGCTTGATTAAAGCAATTAAAATAGAAAACTATGTAAGAGGAGCTCATATAAAGAAGTTATATATTGTATGAAAGGAAGGAGTTATAATACTGTTATGAACAAGGTTTAATTTCATAATAACCAGGGCAATACCAAAGTTTAGTGCTTTGTATTTCAGTATCTTCCTGTTTCATCTCAATTTTACTTGTGCTACCCTTGTCAGACTTCTGTAGCTATATAACAGAAAGCAGTGATTTTCTTTATTTTTGAATTCAGGTAATATTTCTGCTACTCAAGGTGGATAAATTAGTTTGCCAGCAGTCCCACAGTGAGCATATATCTTTCATGAACGTTGTAAACAGCAAAATTCAAGTAACATTCCTTGCTCTCTGCTTGGTCATGTATTTCATTGTATGTATTAGCTACTTGCGTAAAATAATGGTACAGGTGCAAAATTAAAAAGGAGATATTTTTAACTTGATTACTGGTTATTAAATGAAAAACATTAATTCACTGAAGAATATTTTTATTCAAGCTGTTTTTGTTGGCACCTTGAGGACTGTGATTATTTTGAGGTTTTATGAAAGCATAGCACAAACAAAATTTTGAAATTTCAGATTTTGTTTTTGAAAATTGTCTAATACTGCTTTGGTCACTTAAAAGCAACTTAAGTTTTCATTGGTATTTATCATATCCAGTAAATGTTTTTTGTTTTCTTAAATGTGTTGTCCACAGTAATACATGTGAATACTAACTTGCACAGCAGAACATTCAAAATATCTTCACATTGTACATGTTGTTTCTTTCAACAGAATTTGAATTGAAAAAGTCTTTTTGTCTGTCAGCATATTTGTAAAAGAAAAAAAACCCTTTAATATTTCTATGAATCAGTATTTTTAGCTCTTATAACTTTCAGTTATTAAGCTAAGTACATATCCACAGCATAGATCCAAGCACAGACCTAAATGAGGACTAAAAGGAGTTGCCAATAGGAGCTAGGCATGGGCAGTAGAAAGAGAAAAATGCTTGAATTGCCACAGTACGCGAAGTCTTACGGATCCGGCTGAATCTTTACCTTCGACTTTAGCAGTTTGTAGTGAGAGCTTCCCTACATGTTGAACACAAACTTTCAAAGACTTGGGAGCACTACTAGCCCATTTTATAGTCAGATGAGATTTGTGTTTTATAAATGCACTCTTAGGACAACTAGAGTGTACTCATTTTTGCTGACAAGTAGTGAAGTAAGGGCTGGTCTTTCCTGAAACATTGGGAGGTTGAAGCAATTTTTTAAAGTTATCTAATGATCAGGTCTATAAAGAAATAAAATTACTTCATTACAAAACCTGCAGAGAGATCCTAAAATATTCATATGACATAAAACTGTAAATACACTATGAAGTATTGTAAAAGTGCATTGCTGATCAAAGGTTTGAAGCTTTGAAGCGGAGTTCCTGAGAAACTGGGAAACATTGCTATACATAAAACATGTCCATCACCATGATACTGATTCCTACTGGTTTTTATTTCTTAACAACTAAATGTTGCACTCCAATAATAGTGAATTAACAGAATGCAAGCAAAAATGTTACTTTCTGGTACACAATGTGCTTTGAGCTCTGGGGGAAAAAAACCCCATGTTCTATAAGAAATGCTGGATGCACTCCTTAATTTTCCTATTAATTTCTATATTAATAGTTTAAATCATCTGTGTACCTACCCATAACTTGTTTTATATTGCCTATTTCAGTAATCCTATTTTCTTTCATGTATCTTATATGAAAATAGTGAATGAAACAAAAAGCCTCTCCCATAAAAGGCAGTATCTTGTTAGACTTTATAATTGTACTTATACACTTACCATTAGGTTATGCTTTGGGTAGGCATGCCATGCTGCTCTTGTTTAGAAGGCCGTAAGTTTTCAATTATTTTGTTGCTTCACCTATTTCAATGCAATCTAATTTAATATCAAAGAAAACACCTTGTAAGTTTCTTTGTGGAAATATTCCATGCTATGAAAAAGTATATTTCTGGTGATGGAGATGGATTATTAGTCACCTTTTATCTGATGTGATCACTCATACCACCACAAAATTCTTGTAAAATTCAGTGACACTGTTCCTACTCTATGCAGACTTAACTGTACGTGTAGAAAATGTTGCATATATAACATGCAGAATAGAGCCAAACATTTGTATACTTTCAGAGCTGTGTCACCTGGTCCATGGAAGAACTGTGGAATCTGATCTTACCTTGAACCCTTCAGCTGACTGAGCACGTGGGCAGCTTCTGCCAGCAACCCTCTGCCAGGCGTGGGATTTCTCCTTTAAGTTTTGCCTACCTAAAGATTTTCTCTTCTTACTTACCACACTGGCACAGTAAATTTTATTCACAGACAGTATGTGAAAATACTAGAGGTATGTTCTTTTTGAGAGCTGCAAGTCCATAGCCAGTTGGTAATTTGTATCAGCAATGATGGTAAACACTGCAGAGAGGACAGATGTAACAGGAGTCCACTGAATAACTGGGTTTGTGTGCAACAAGTTTTGGTGCAGATCATGTGGGTTGCTGTAGACTTCAGAAGCTTTGAAAGCTGTATGAGTGAATATAAATAACAACGGTGGCAGTAAGGCTGATAGTGAGCTAGTTTTTAAAGACTTCTGACATGTTAACTGTGACAGAAGATAGTAATGCTGGACCAGTGCTTTACCATGTAGCCCCCTCCCCCCAAAAAAAATCTTTAAAAAATCTGGGCAGTGTCAAGGCAGGCAACAATAATAAAGTGATTTTCACTGCAAATACCTTGGAAATATCTATAGATGGATAAGTAGGTTTTATATAATTTTGGAATTTAGGAATTTCGAGGAATAGAGTGAGAAATATGCTTACAGGCTCATACTCAGAAATAAATGGCAAATGGTGATAAAGGCTGGTCTTACATTACAAGTGAGTGTTATTTACTATTATTACTCTGTGATAAGTATTTTTATTGCCTGTTTTATGCACTAAATCTGTGTTACTGTGAATAATTTAATGTGCCTTAGGTATCTAGAGGAATAATTTTGTTTGCTCAAAGATTGAGGTTTTTTTTTGTGTGTGTGTAATTCTGTTGTGCCAGTGAATTGTGGCCATCAGAGCTCATGAAAGACGATGTCCTAACCACAATCCACAGCCATGTCATGGGGAGTATCTCTGAAAAGCTACTTGTTTTCTGGTTTGGCTTCTGAGTTTTGGCTGTAATTGGTCTGTGGGGCTGCCCCACTACAAACCCTCTTCCTGCTTAAAAGTCAGTAGCACTGCATGGCCCTATATTTTCTAGTTAGTTTTTTCCAGTCAGTCAATAAAATGGTCTGATAGTTTTTATGAATATGCTGTTCTGCATGCAATGAACTGAGAAGGCTGACTTGACTGAATATTAACTGACTGTTTTCATCTATAGATACATTTGCATCCTCCTCTGGGTGGAAACACAGCTTGGTTAAGGAAGAAATGAGAAACATTATGGTTCTAAGATTAACCTAATTACCATGAATTCAGTGGTGGAAAAGAGGAAAACTAATTCTTCTTGCCAAAAGCCACAAGTCAAAACTATATGTATGCACATACACATAGAGATGCTTTCCAGAAAAACACCACAAATAATAAAATAATTGAGGACAGAACTGTCGGTAGTATTTTTCGGTTGTGAAGACATTGTAAAGTATGGTTTTTTACTCCAAAAAACCATAGAGTAAGCAAAGAATACAATATCTTTAAATTCATATATACAACAAAATAGAAAGATTGAGATTAAAGTCTTTCTGTCTTAAGTAAATATTCATGTATATTTTTCTGTTGCTTGTAATAAAAAAAATATTTTGTCCACATAATAGCATGATTTCACATGTTGAAGCTGAACACTAACCAAGCAGATCTGTCAATGCACCTTTCCTGTGCAGAATTCCTGTCATGCAGAGCGTGGCAATGTAATGAGGTAGAGTCAGAAAGTACCTTTCTTTTTTCTTCCCGAAGCACTGAGGCTAAACTAGAGCTGCTGTTTCTTTTGCAGCTGAGTGGATGTGACCAATAAAAGCAGGGGACCAGTAGGAGGAATAGCAATAGGAGTGCTTTCCTCCTATTCCAGAAATAGAACCATGGTATGGTTTCTGAATCATAGCTAAAAGCCATGTTTCTGTCTCTATTTCAGAAGTGCTTTCAGTGTTGGATTCTTTTACCATAATTTTCATAGAACATAAAACTAGACAAAGAAATGTACTGCTGTTCTCCAGACTAGTAAGGATACTAAGGATTATTCCACATTAATGTGTGTTGTTTTGATACTTGTTGGTCCATTCGCTTAACTGAATACAAGCTTTATAGAGTTTCAGAAAATAAGCTTTACTTATGGGGAAAAAACAGAACAATATAGGCATAGCGTGTTCTGAGAGCACAGGCTGTGCCTCTGTAGATGAATGTCCTGGACATCCTGTATAAATTGTGATGACAATCTACTGGAAATGGCATGGTTTTTCGCTCGATGAATATTACCAATCTTGCTATGCAGCACTGCAGAAGCTTTCTCATCCCTGTCTGTGAGGAGAGAGTAAGTAATTTGCTGATTCCGTTGTACGTTTGAAATATATTCCTAGCAGTTGTCTCAGATCTAGCTCACACTTTCTTCTTGATTTGCTACACATTGGACATGTAGTGTCCTCTAGCACAGTATTATTTTATGAAAAGCATTTTGTCCTCAAGGTCTTTTTGTATATTGTTTAGAAATTTATAAGGCAAGAGGATTTGTTGCCTGATATTCATGTAGCATTTACTCATAGTGTCTTCATTATCAACAGCATCAGCTGATGATGTTGCAAGGTTGGTGATCTACCTACAAATTTCATCTTTTTCTTACATCTGTCTTAAAGCAAGGAAAGAAAGCAGGTGAAGGCAGGAAATGAAAAACACTTGACATGTTGAACTGTCCTAAAAAGTGTATAATTTGAATGGTTTTAAATAAGTTGAGATGTGAATAAAGTTTTTGCTGAGGAACTTACGAGGACTTATGCCTATAGATATGTCTGTTATGGGGAAATTACTGTGATAGAAGCATTAAAGTATTAATCTAATTTTACCTTTATTCACAGGTTGTATTTTCAGTTTGAATGAAGAAGAGTTAATATACATCACAAGATTTTTAACACTAAATTTCTTAGTAGTGATTTCAGTAAATAAATTGCATTTTGCCTCATCTATTCCTGTCTAGTTCAACATTTAGTTGGTAGTTATGCTTAGTATAACATGTATGGAGAACTCTGAGGCTAGGATTATTTCGAAATGGCAGCTGACATAATTAAGTTGATATTGTGATTCACTCACATATGCAAATGAGAAGAATAATGATTCAGGATTTCCATTGAAAGAATTTGAATTACTGATTCATGGAAACTTAAGTGATCTGTTCATATTTTTTCCCTAGGAGGATTTTTACAGTCCCACATAAGAGTGCTTGTTCATATGAAATGTGTTATTGTGATAGGCCTAACAAAGTGTGAATTGATTTTTTTTCTTTTTAATTAAGTATTTTGCATGCATGCTGGTGGCACAGTGTGAGGAATGATTTTGTCTACACGGTCAGCTATGACAGAGGAGATGGCAGTAACAATGAAAATGCATTGAGGGTGCAGTTACATATAGATATGCTTGTGCTACAAGCCTAACCAAGGTGTGAGGGAAGGTACTTGATCTGGATTCCTGTGTTTATGTTTCCATTTGTAAATACCGTGGCAGGACAAAAGTAAATCTGTAGAGCAAAAGAGAAGGATCTGATCTCTGTGTCATCCATATTCAGAGGCCAGGTGGAATAGGTCTAGTCAGGTCTCATTGTCTGAACATCCAGAAATGGAGTGAAAGAAACAGATTCACTCTCACAGGTCGTCTTTCAGTTTCATTTCATCAAGGAGGCACCCAGTGCAGGCACTCTGAAATCACAATGCGAACCAAAGTTAGTTGAAACAATGGGGAAATTTGCTTCACATTGCCTGCCTGATAGAAAATGAAACACTAATGTAGACTTGATTTCTGTAACAGCAGGATCTGCTAATAGCATTTCAGAATAAAGGCCAAGTTCTGTCAGTGCCAAATGGCATTATGGGAGAACATATTCCTCTGAAGGAGTCGAAGAAATTAAGCTGCCCCATGCTAAGCTAATATTTGTCAATACTTATAAATCTATAATTATCTTATTAAATAATAATTATCAAGAAGTCTTATTACTTATAATAAATGTAAACATAATTTGATGATTTTATTGATAAATTATATAAAATATCAAAATTTATTGATAAAAACAGTTGATTCTAATGTCCTACTGATTTCAGATGAATCTGTTCAATGCATACCATTTGCAGTCTGGTTTATTATTTTCTTAGGACTTATGAAAATAAATATTATATGGTGAAAATTGTTATTAGGATCTTATATGTCTGAACAAATAAAAGCTATTAATGTACAGTTTCAATGAAACAAAGAAGTTTGTTGTTTTTTTTTTACATTGTTGTGGATACCTCTTGTCTGTACCATACTTTTATATTAGTAGTAGACAGACAGAACATTTTTTCAGGTTAGTAAATGAGTCTCTGTTTCATGTAGTTGGGAAACTGAGTTACAGATTGGCTCAGTGGATGGCTTTGATGTATCTCATGAGGTTTGAAAACATAATATGACCTCTGTTGGCCTGAAGCCTTGAATGGCTTGTCTAGAACTGTAATGAACACTGAAGCATAAAGCTAAATATCTGCTAAATTGTGCTCAGCAAGAGAATGAAATTAGTAACTTAAACTAAGCACATGTATACAGGCATTTACTGTCTTGAAGTAAAGCTGCCAACATCAACCTTTGTATCATGAGTAAAGCACATCAGCACATCTCATGACAGTCAGTGCATGTGCTCATCTCCTTGGGCTGGGAACAGAGTGGCTTGCTTGAGATGGTCTGGGAATTTTCAGCTGGTCAGTTAAAGATACCAAAGATTTTGAAGTTCAAATAAACAAAGGGGTTGATATTAGAACTGAACTTGAAATTTCCTTTCAGCTTTCAGTTTATTACGAGACGAATCAATGCTCTCTTCTTTCAGTAGATTTAACAGTCCCCATCATGTTTCTCACATACAGAAAAATGAACACAGCTTCCATACAAATCTAAGTGAATGAAGAAAGAATAAGAGGTTTTGGAACAATCTCAGATAGACATTCAGAAACAGTTTGTTTTGTTTTATTTTGCTTTGGTTTAATTTCAGATAGTGATATAAATCTCAGTGTGTTTAACCAAACTATTAGTTGAGGAGCCAAGGAAAAAAGGTTAGTAGGGAGCACAAAAACCAAACTAAAAACTACCCATTAGACAAAAGATTCTGTCAATTCCACACAGATCAGCCTTCAAGAAACATTGCCTCTATTTTTAAATATAATATTTTTCCAAGCACATGCAAAGCTTTTTTCTACAGATATAATTTGTAAGAAAATTATGAGAATTCCTAGAGATATGATGGGAAGCTGTAATGTGTTCATTATGGGGGAGTAGTGCTTTGAATGATTTCTTGGAGTTGTATTGCTGACAAGTAGTTGTATAGCTATTCTGTTTTAATCAGAGTTAATTTTGGAAACATCAGTCATGGTTTTTAGTTAAAGCTCAATTGAGTCTTACATTTGCCATAATACAATCATGTTTAGCACTCAATATGGCTTCTTTTTATTTCTCTCTCAGAAGCAACTGTTGTTGCATCTTTTTGAATTGTAAGAAAACCAAATGTAGAAGTTATGTTGAGATACTTTTTACGGTGTTACTTTTTTTCCTAAGGGTGATTCAGTGATAAGGTGCAGAATACAGCTGCTACTGAATGCAATTGAAATAAGTATATTTTCTTCCAATACTGTGCCCCACCACAATACAGCACATCTTTGATGACTAGAAGGCAGACAATACTTACCTTAACTAATATGAAAGCCTGTCGCAGTTTGTATGTAATCTTACTTTTTTAGACCTCTGTCACTAAAGAAATCATATCTGGAGTCGATAATGAGTCTCAGCTTTGTCAATATTCACTATTCACTGGCACACATTCCACTTTTCCAGAAAAAGGAACTTAAGAAAAATTATTTTACCTCTCAGTGTCTCTCTAACATACATAGATGCAAACTGGCAAAAAAATCTGCCTTGATTAAGAGAAAGAATCCATTCAGGTTTTGTGTAGCAAGTGACTCCAATAGTGTATGTTTTCTCCTAGCAAGGCAATGTTCATATTTTCCTTTGCATTTTGCTTTTACCCTCTCACTATGAGCATTTCAGAACCAGCAGGACACTATGTAGTACATAGCACTTTTTCCATTTCTGGAATTAGAGCTTTTGAGGGTTATGTCTCAGGTGGACTAGAATTGCAATGTATTTTGGCTGTTTGCATATTAAACAAATAGATACACTTTTTACATTTAGCCCAGTATTAAAAAAATCTTAGTCGGTTTTTGCTACCTATTAAGGATACCTTTAGTTGGATTCTTTATGTAGTTGCTATTTATCTTCAACACTTTTATTATGTGACTTTTCTAAAAACACCAAGCTTTGTGATGAAGTTCGCTAATAATTGTAACTTTTAGCCTGCTGTCTTAAAGGGCATGTTGTTGTCATATACTTTTATTAATTCCAGGTTACAGTTTAAAGGCACACACTTCTGGTTAGGTATTTGTATGCAGTGGTTGTCAAGTATTCTTTTGGGAGTTAGATAGCAGATAGGCTAAAAAAAAAAAAGAAATTGTGAAAAATTACATTTCTAAGCTCAGAGTAAATCAGCAGGGACCATGAGGAAAAAAACCCTAAAAACGAAACAAAAAAACCCCCAAACCCTACAACAAAACTACTGTTGCAAGTTTCTCACAGTTCCCTGCTTCCTTTCTTACTCTTCCATGAACATCAATATGCCAACACTTCACAGACTGCATCTTAGTTCCCTATTCTGAGCAGCCCAACTCCATTGCAAGCTTGAGGTTCAGGCCAAGTTTCATCCTCTTTCTCACATTTGGCTTGTAAGGACATTTGTAACAGGTCTCTGAAACCAACCCTCCTTCCGTTACTCGTGAGTTTTTATTATTCGAAGGCTGTTTATAGCAGGAAGCTTCATCTTCTGGAAACGTGAAAGTATCAGTAATGTGTTAGTGTAAAATTTAATCTCTGATCTTTGTAAAACAACAACTGAAAGACCATTCAATCTTTTTTTATTCAACAAGTGGAGGATTTCATTATCTAGTTTGAAATGCCCTTCCCTCTTCATGTAGGCATCTGCTACTTAAATGCACTGTTTATCTCTAAGAATTTTCACATGTGATTGCTAGAAGTGGAAAAAAAAAGGAAAAATATATATTATCTCCTGTAGTCTATATTTTGCTTCAATTTGCATTGACTCCTCGCTTCCACGGATAAACAGAGGAATCCGATGTGCATTAAAGTCTCTAATACCAGTTCCTGGTCCTGTTTGTGTTTGATGTTCATTGGTATATGCTGAGAACTTTTCAAAATACCCTAATTTATGAGTATGGGCATCTTTAATTTCAAAACTATGTTAAGGAAATATGGTGGCATGACCCTGAAAATAGACAGTATTAGATCTCATGGTTACACTTTAGGTTAATTATTATCTCTAAGCTAAAATTAATGTGATTTTTGTCTCTTCAAACAACTTTCTGGAGAAAGAACAGCTTATACACTTCTAGTCAATCAGAATTATTAAATGAAATCATCATAACTCCAGTGTGGTCTGGGACTCTGCCTCTAGAGTACTAGTGATGAGATTTACTACAGCATTAGTACACCTAGTGTATTTTAAGCATTTAAAGAGAAAAGGAATGTCACAAGTTCAAAGAATATGCTCGTGGAAAAATCCGTCTTCTTATTTATCACTTTTAAAATAAAGTTAGCTGACCATTTCTATAGTAAAATAATTTGTTTTGCTATCTTGGTAAAGATCCTAACTCTGCAAAAATTATAAAAGGATATAAATCTCTCCTCTCTGTATGACAGATCATTGATTTCCAGGTAGTTATTTCTAATCCATTACTATAAACGTCTCTTCACAGGACTGAATTCTGGTTGTATATTTGCTAGCTATCCTGTCTATGCTAAAAATTATATATCAAGTCAAGTGAAATCAGTAAAATTGTTATTTCATGAACTGTCAGATAGGTTTTTAGAGAAGTGTCCACTTGCAGGTGTACCTGTAGCTCCCTCTGCATGGTCACTAACTTTGAATCATTGCTGCTCTCAAATATTTCCTGCCTTCATTGGAAAACTTGTCTGCTATTTTAATTGATTGATGGCTTTTTTTTTCCCCTTAAGTACCATAATGGTGTTGTGAAACTTCAGCAGAAGTGTTTCAGAGCAGTTTCTGCATGAATGGTAAATTAATTCATTTATGCCTTCAAGAGCATCCACTTTTAAAAAATAAAACATATTTTGTACTTTAAGGTAAACCACACGAAACAGTTCAGTACTTCCAGCGTGTTTGTAAGTTGATAGAAGGGGTTCTTTTCTGACGTTTATTTTGAAATGCCTTGATAAGGCATTACCCTGAAAAATTTGAGAAATCTCTCACACAGTACCTATGCAGTCACTTTTTCACTAGATTATTTTACACCTAATAATTTTATATAAGCCAAATATATAGACTTGAATTTGAATATGTGCATGTGTGCATATACATATATTTGACTATGAAAAAAATAGCGCTGTGGAATCTGTTATAAGTGGCAGGACATCAGAAATCTTTGGAGCACTGAAAGAATTTTTAAGAGTAGGGTTTTTTCAGGGATTTCAGCAACCACAATTTAAGAATATCTCTGAGAACACATGAGCTCTTACAGCTATGCAGCTGTCATTAGCTGTCACACGGCACTTAAATACGGTGTTGAGTATTGTTTAATTACACTATTTATAAAATAGTGGGGTTTGTGGTTTTCCAGACAAATTCGATGGTATGGCAGTCTAGTGTTGCTTTGCATATATATACTGTTAGCTAAAGACTGATTATCGTGTAATGTCTGAGTAATATAATATAGCAATGAAATTCTAAAGTCGTGGTGGAACTACAGCTGAAGCGTCTGATATGTCACTGGAATAGAGTCCAGGAAGAAGTCCAACCTTGTGTGCTGGACTCTATGACACTCCTAATCCTGTGGGTAGGAATATGATATATGTGAAATGCTTGCATATTTCAGGATCTGTTCTCTGCACTGTGTGACTAGTTGGGAACTCTGTAAATAGGACTTTTTTATTCCCCAGTTTTTTTACTGCTTTTAGAATATCACTGGGTAAGGCTGTATAGAAAACTGGTGAACAGGGAGCGAGCTTGCCTTCCATTTCTCCAGATAACAATGTACTGGCTAGGTAGTTTATCATCATTCTCATTTATTATCGAAATTAAACAAACTTCACCTAAAGATTTTGACCTCTGGGAAACTTATGACCTTAAGGAAGCTTGGAAAAGTCAGCATATACTAGGAACTGGTAGTTCAGGTTTGCATGTCTCCTCTCTGTGATTCCTTCAAATAAAGCCAGATTTCAGAAAAATGCTTTTGAATGCTTGATTTCAGTTTCAGGGAAGAAAAACTATTAGCTGATCACACATCAATGAAGAATCATTTTGGAGCTGTGGGGTGAAAGGCCAAGGGTAGGTGCACAGGGAGATACTGGCACGAGCCTCATTTTGGCCCACAGCTTTCACTAGAAAAGTAGGAATGCCACTGTATCTAAACCTAAATCTGCAATTAAGAAACAAAGAAAATTTGGGTTAAATATGCAATTAAGCACGTGTAAGACTTGAAAATCACATTTAGCCTATCCTTTTTCCCCAAAGTAGTCAGAACAAGAAAATTAGGTATGTTGGCTAACACAGTTCCCTCCACAGTTAAAAGCATTAGCTTTTGGCAAGTCAGCATTTATGAAAGACTTTTTGGTAATTCCCTGTTCAATGGACAAAAACCTAACAAATCTCCTAGGTGTCTGTAATTGAGATTAGTGAGGCTGGAGTTAGGTCTTTCGATGATCACCATTCTTGTAAGAGGAAGAATTTAGGAGACAGGAATTGTTTTTATTGAAGGGAGGATTTTGCCAAGGTAATGAGTATTCATTTTGATCTTGAGGAACTAAAGTGAGATGGAATAGTGTGGTTGAAGACTATGCTGGAAGTTTTCCTATGGCAGCTGCAGCATCTGAGATCCAAATCACAAATTGGATTGCATTTCTCTCACACACAAAAAAGGATATGGATATTTTCAAATTTAAGTCCCACTCATTTTGTGTACCAGCTGCTTTATCACCATTTAGTCTGCTGTTATTCCACTTACAGTTCTGATATAGTTACAGTTCTTTTATCATATCATTGAACATGACAAAAATATACATTCAGATAGCAGATGAATATACAGTATGGTATGACTGGATTGTATAATTTACTGAAGACATAATACGAACATTTTCCTTCCATATGCTCGGCATATTTGGGACAATCAGGCATGTTAACTCTGATTTTTTACCTCACATTTGCACAAAACCTGGGTAAGAATGGAGAGTCAAACCCATTATTTTCCTCTACTTAATTTCTTTCAAATAACAGTGTTATATTACTTCTTTACAGGGTTTAAGTAATGGCTGTAAAGATCTTTCTTAAACTAGGGTTTGATATTCTTCAGAAAACTCAGCTGTGAACTTATCTGACTAGGCTTGTTGGCATCATTATTTTATTTACAGTGCATATGTTGTGCGTGATGTGTGAGAGTTAAAATAATTTCAATTATATGTACAATTTTTGTAAATTGTTGAACACAGCTAAGACCAATTCTTTGTTAAATGAAGCTAGAAGTCTATTTTTTCTCTTTAAATAATTTCGATTAAAGATCAAAGGAAATAGAGATTCCCTCCCTTCGTCAGTGTGTTGGGGTCCTCTGGCTACTCATCTTTCTAACATAAAAGTTTCACCTTCACTTTTAGGGCAAGGTTCATCTCACTTGATATTCTGTACTGTGAAGCTCTACCCAGACTTCTAAACCTACAAATGTAGTTATGGCCTTAAGATCAATATTTCTTTAAAGAATACATCTAAAAGTACTGTTTATTAATATTTGTAGTAGAATTGCTTTCAAATTTGAATACTCTCTCTACATTATGATTACTTTTCTTACAGTGCTGAAGGAAATTTCTGTCTGTTTAATATTCCGAATAGTTTTGATGTAATCCTATCTGTCAAGAATTAAGAGAGCAAAACAAAATGTATTCTTTCTAAGTTTACATATCAAGAGATCAATCTGGACTTAGTACATAAAGGTATAGTATGCTTTATAAAACCCATCTATTCAAATTGTCAGCCCTTTAACTGCTCTATGATCCTTTTTTGGATAAAAACACAGGTGCTATAGGGGTCAGGTTTAAGAAGTCAGAGATTTTATGGGAAAACTCAATTTTTGTATGTCTTGTCTGGTCTTGACATCAGACATTAGTATGAAACCCTTCTGCTTGGTTAAAGAAATACACTCAGGTTTGTAAGAACAAAACTTAGACGTGTTATTGCTGAAATTCACTGTAATTTTTCACTTTTCTAAAGTGATAAGAGGAGATATATCTGCAGGTTTCAAATAGGAACCTATTAAACAATATATAAGGAGAGCATGGAAAATGAATATTATCTGTCTTATTTAAGTCTAATGGTAAAAATAATTGTAGATTTCACCATACAGTGAGGCTGAAAGTTAAAATCTATCCAAATTTTCCCTCTTCTGCCATGCTGTTTGATTGCATACTGAAATCTGTCATAGGAAGAAGATAGTAAATTCTGCAGGTGTAACCACGGAGTAAAAATACATCAACTAATACTATACATCAGGCATATCAGACTGACAAGCAACTTATCTTTTATCCTGTCTATGAAAAGTACAGTTTTCCTTGAGTAGAACTAGAAAGAGCAGATAACTGCAGCTTTTGTTCCACTATTTTTTTCACTATTCCATCTGTTATGATTGTAGTACTGATCTACTGCAGCTTACAAATGCTATGATCTGCAGGTAATCTAAATATAGCTCTATTAGGTTTTTCAACTCTTTAATGATTTGGTTCTAGAATGGTGTACGTAGGCAGTTTGTAGCAAACAAATGCAATGGCTGTAGATAAGCAGCTCTCTGGAAAATATTTTACCAGGTCTGAGACAATGACTGTTCTCCAAAGAAACCAACTGTGTGTAACTGCAGGGTCTGAGGATTTCTTCTGAATCAAAGAACAACAAATAAAAGTAAAATTAAGGAAACACTGTCTAGAAAGAGAAGAAGAATTGGTCAGTGACTGTCACAGAATAAAAATAGCTACAGTGACCCAAGATTTTTAGTCTGAAATGCTGACCTGCTAATACTTTAGATAAAAAAAAATAAATTCTTTGTGTGGTTTTTTTATTATTTTTTTAATTCTTGAAACTTTTCTCAATATCTCAGATATTTCAAAAATCCTGTTTTTCAAATGAGCTGCTCTGAGTAGAATTCTTTATGATCTGCTGCTTGAGTACAAGATGCTTTGATACAGAAGATGCCACGGTCCATTAGCCAAGGATGACTTCCAGAGGTACCGAAAATGCAACTCACTTTCAAAGGGCTTCTGTGGAATTTATCTTGCCAAATATCAGTTGGCTTCAAATCTCCTTTGCTTAAAACTAAAGCTCTCTGAAACTCATAAAACAGAGGGAGGTGCAGGGGGTTTTGTACGTAAAAATACAGTCTTTGTTTTCATCATGGAGTGGCAGCACTTGACTCATTTTAGGGGCTAATAAGACATGTAGCAAGATCTATAGCTGTGACACTCTCTAGTTCACAAATACATCTTACTCCCATTACAAAATTAAGCATCTTGACAATTTAAAAAAAGGAACAGGTTCTGCTATGGTATCAAATGTTTCATGCATTAAAGCTGTAGGTGAAAGGTTTCCTCAGAACATGCTGTTAGATAAAAGACAAATTCATCAGTGTTGTCTTCTAGGGTTTTTTGCAAGTTAGCAGGTAAATCTCTTTCTTTAATGTCGTTTTGAAAACATTTAAAGAAGTTGTTTTGGGGAAGACAATAACATTGGAGAATAGGGACTCCAAAACAAAATAATCGTGTTCTTGCAAAGCACATATTGCAGTAGGATGAATTTGTTTGTAGATCCACAATTCCATGAAGGAGGATTTATGGCAGGCCCTAGCAGGACTTATGGAACTCCATGTGTCTCAACTTCCTAATTAAACAAAACTTAAATCTTGTTTCATATTATCTATGTTTGTCTTTCTCTTTGTTCAGAGCAGTGACAAGAAGGCATATAAATCTTTTTATTTCCCTCTCCTCTTCTCTTGCTTCTGCCTACCTTAAGAAAAGCTAAAATTTTGCATGTAATTTTGGTTTTTTAAGACATAGAAGGATGAAATACTTTAAGAAATTTCAGCCTCGTTCCCAGCCTAGAAAATTGTACATTCTTGTGTTTTGTGGTGTAGAAAGAACATTTCCATTTTAAGTCCTGCTGTGGTAATAATAGAGTTTTACCAGCTACAGTTTGAGGGTAGTGCTGTTAGAAGTATTCTGTCTCTCAAAGGAAGAATTAATGATAAAGAGTGGCATGTCTTGTTCAGATTGTCAGTGTTTTCATGCTCTGGGCCCCCAAATGTATATGTCACACAAAAAATATTGCTCTATAGGAAGACTGGTGGAAATATATATGACATATTACTCACAGCTGTTTCTGAATATTTGAAATACAAGAAGTTATATGAAATAAAATCAATATATATTCCATGATTTAGTATCCTATTAATTACTCACGATTGCATTTTAATCAAGTACACACTAAAGTATTTTTGTGGGTTTTAATGAAAATAAATGTTATATTCCAGCACCATTATCTTTTCAATTTAAAAGTATGAAGCCATAAGGTTTAACTCGTGTCAGTCTTAGAAATGCTGAAATTTCATGGCAGTGTAATTATAAAAAGTATGAGATATCTTGGCAAATATTGACCGTAGCTGAAAAGGCCACAGACATATCAATCTGATAATTAATTTCTATCATATATTTCCTTTAAAAAATCTCTGTTTTTCTACTATTAATAGTTGTTGGGAATTAGCAATACTAAAGGTACGATACTAAAATAATGGTTCTCTAACTTTCCTATAATTATGCAGAACCTCTATTTCAAATTTTCTTACAACACTAAACACATTAGTTGGAAGTATTAGAATTTATTTGCCCTTATTGTTTGCCCTTACCATGGTGCATTTTTTTGAGTATCAGATTAAATATCTGATATAGTCCATCTTTCTATATGGAAAAATTGCAGCTGACTTTAAGTGGTTTTTTAAGAGCTCCAAAAGATGGGAAGGCTAATAAATGTTACATTTATTGCAAAAGAGCAAAGCCGTGACAAACAGGCAGGTATGTCCCGTAGTTAATTTTCAGTATTGTTGGGAGCTTACTGGTAAGTGAAGAGTGCTAGAACTGTTAAGAAAAATAGCTAGCTTTCTTTTTCTAGGAGAGGGAGAATAAGTGCAGGCTGCTGTCAAGAAAAAAGGCAGAAAAAGTAGTCCTCGTTCATCTGTGGTTTATTGACTTTCTTGGCTACCTCTTCTGACTTTCACTATCACTCTGCCAGAGGATATCTATGGACAATAAAAAGCCCAACCAACCAACCAACCAAAAAACCAAACCAAAACTCATGGTCAGATATTCTGCCACAGCTAGTACTGCATAAACAACAGTATACACAGCAAGATGTAGAATTTACAAACCTCTGTCATCTTTTATTAGAAATTAAAAATATCTTCCAGTAATTTCAGCTGTCAACTTTTTCCCTGCTTTGAAACTTAGTCTTAAGGACAGACTATGTTGCTTCTCCTTAGGGGGCCTTTGAGATGCAGGAGAAATGAGAGGGTTTTGTTGTTTTGTGTGCCATAAATACAAAACAGAATATTAAATGACAGGCTGTAGGTTTTTTCATCTCTCCTGACCCCAAAAAAATAAAGTCCAGGGTTCCAAATCTCTTTTCATAATTCTCCTAGTAACAATATAGGATTAGAGAACAAATCCATGAAATTTTTCTGGTTATTGAATATCTTTCCTGCTATTTTTTCCTGCTCTGAACTTACGTCCACTTTCCTTCAGCACTTATTATGAAAAGTATTTTAGATGAGTGACCTAAAAAGACCAAATATTTTTCCTGTCTCTGTCTGTAAATGACTTGTGTTTTGTGTTTGTGTACCTTGTTTTCCTTATTCTAGTGTGTTTTCAAAGCATATTTCTTGAACTGTAGAGTTAAGAAACTTTTTTTTAATGTTAAATATAATCGCACATGAAAGATATGTCTTAGTCATGGCCCAATATGCCTGACTTTAAATATGGGACTGTTTTTTAAAAATGTAGCATTAATAAATTCATGAAATACTAGAAAACTTTTTTTTCAGTAGATGGTTTTAATATTCTATACTGTGTGAACAGGCACTTTTATTTAAACAGTAAAAAGCTTTCCAACATTTACACGGAAAGTTTGCAAGGACATGTCCAAGCATGTTTTTTTCACATAATTCAGCACATGAAACAAAACTGCCCAGAATAATCAATAAAGATTTTTTATCTCACTTTTGATCACTCTCTTGTATTTTAATTTAGGCTTGAAAATTGTCATATTACATATATTCAAAGTAAAAAGTCTATCAGAAAAATAAACACTTTGATCTGTGAGAGTACTTTTAAATTTTTTGGAAGAAAAACAATGCACCAGTTCCTCTCAATCTAAATCTTTTTACTATTTTAATTTCAATAAAGTTTGTGTTGATGGAATATTACAGAGAATCCAGATCTCCTCTAACTTTCTCTGTTCATCTTACCAGTTCTTCCCACTACTCTCCTTACATGCTCTCCTGAGAACATATTTTGCAAAGGTCATTATCTTTAGACTTATCTAATGAAAATTTTTCAGTCCCAATAGGAAAGGGCATGAAAATGTTAGAAGTTTTGAGAGGTGGAATATTCTGGCACCATATGTTTAGCAGAACATTTTTTTGCCAGACACTGATGTTACAGCTTAGTTAGAGCTAAGCTGCCAGGAGACTGATGAGACAAAGATAATGGTTTGAAGAAGTTATTTCATATTTGAAGCCTTGCTTTATGTAAGAAGAATTTTCTTGTATTATATTAGAAAAACAAGCAATTAAAAAAAAAAAGTACTCTTTAATTACTTCTTTTTCTTAAATTAGATAAAGATGCAATTTTGCTTCTGTTTCTTTTGTTCTAAATTTTAACTAAAAAGCCTTTTTCAGAAGAAAGGAACATATTAAATGCACAGTTGTTCCACTCTTTCCCATCTTTTCCTCCCTACTCCAGACTCCTCCCCTTTTAGAAGCAGAAATCTGCTACAGACCAATTACTATACTTCTATACTTCTTTCATGTGCATGGGCTGACCTGTCTGTTAACAGCAGACAGGGAAGTACAGAAAGCTCTTCAGCATCTCTGCCCTTTTTCTGCATTGTTCAATTGTTTAAGGGACTTGCAGAAAACGAGGAATTTCAGAAAGATTTGTGCACAGTCCAGTGTGCAGTGTGGACGTCTGTATTAAATGTGCTGTGACTGAAATCCAAGACTTGCAGGAAGAAAGCTCCATGGTGTAGGGAATGGAGAGCATGTGTACACTAGACAAATTATAGATCTATGCACAACATCCCACTGAACTCTGGCAGCAGTGATTTCCATTCACACTTTTGTATTCTTAGACCTGAAGAATGGCTACCTTACTTAGAAACGTCCAGCTGCCCATGGATAATCTGCCCAGCACTTTTGCCATTTTTCAGAGCTTTAAGCCACTCTGGATTTTTGAGTCTGCTTCAGCAGCCTGACTGAAAAATAGGAGTTTGTTATGCAAGAGCAGGTCTTGTTGTCTATCCAAAGCCTGAATGTTTCTCATTCATTCCTTCTTCCATCTCACTGTTCACCCACGGAAACGGCCATTATTATTTTGGAAAAATAGCCTTTTCTGCTGTTTGAGAAT
The DNA here is from genome assembly GCA_035583185.1 of Anabacerthia variegaticeps. Lineage (NCBI taxonomy): Eukaryota > Metazoa > Chordata > Aves > Passeriformes > Furnariidae > Anabacerthia > Anabacerthia variegaticeps. The sequence continues at coordinate 39,963,529 of JAWWEW010000041.1, read as the reverse complement.
GGCCTCAAAGTGGGGCACCATTTTGCTGGGACAAGGATCAGGCACTACTATTAATATTTCAGTGAATACTTATTCTCAACTTACTGTTGAGGTCTCGAGGTGTGTGTTTCAATGCTAATACAATAAAGAACACAAAGCTTCTGGCAGCTGCTGCTCTCAGTTGTAATACACACAAAACAGCTGAAGGACATTGTTGTATATTTTTGAGAAACTGTAAAATGGATCTAAATTAAGGGGTCGAACTTCATGTTTTACTTAAACAGGCTGACTTCTTGACTGAGTTAAATTGAACCACTGAACTGCGATACTGAAAACTGTTACAAACTTCTCATACAGACTCAGGCAATTTACTTGACCTTCTTTTTCCCTCATTCTACAGAGGTAAAAGGAAATCAAAATGCCCTTTTTCCCATCCTGTGATCATCTAATGTGTTTAGATTGAAAATGTGAGGGGAAGGGAGTAGAGCTATTGACTACATGACTTTCTCTATTGCTTTAAATGTCACAATTTTAATTTAGAAACAACTTGTGATTAGCCTCCTGAAACGTTTCCCCGCCCCGTACTAGCACCAAAGATGCAATTAGCAGAGCTGCTGCAATGAGATATCCATCAAGATGAGAAGTAGAGGGAGTTAGTGATGAAAGGGCCAAACTGCTTCAGAAAGACCTGATGACCCTCAATTATTATCCCCGGTAGTCTGGTTTGGTGACTTATTGGGCACTCTTTTAATATGGAGTCAAGAGAATGACAGGTGGGTTGCGTGTTGAGCAAGTATTGTTCTTCATAATGAATGGGGCTTTACACTGAAATACCCGTAGACTTGGAGTTTGAACATGAAATGTGCTTTCTCTCTTACAAATCTACCACATCAATGGTATCCTGGACTGCATTAGGAAGAGCATTGCCAACAGGTCAAGGGAAGTGATCCCACTCTACTCAGCCCTAGTGAGAATGGATTTGGAGTGCTCTGTCCAGTTCTGGGCTCCTCAGTACAGGAGAGACATGGGCGCCCTGGAGCAGGTCCAGTGGAGGGTGACAAAGACAATTGAGGGACTAGAGCATCTCTCTTACAGGGAAGACCTGAGGGAGCTGGGCCTATTCAGCCTTGAGAAGAGGTGAGTGAGAAGGGACCTTACCAGTGTATATAAGGGAGAATGTCAAGAGGATAGAACCAGGCTGCTCTCTATGGTATCAAGCAGTGGGACAAGAGACAGCAGGTAGAGGCACAGGAAGTTTCACCTGAATATGAGGAAGAACTTTGCTGCATGGGTGACCCAGAGAGGTTGTGGAGTCTCCCTCACTGGAGATACTAAAGAACCATCTGGACACAACGCTGTTCAATGTGCTCCAGGATGCAAAACCCAGCACATGAAAAAGAACTGCAGCAGTCTTATTTTTAAAGTGACTCTCCAACTTTCTGGAAAGGATAGCCATTTTTGTTGATGGGTTTTAGATTGAAGAACACATACACATATCAAAGAAAATGTTCTCATTCTCTGCATGGACTTGAAGATATGTTTTGTATTGCTCTCAGTATCAATAGATGCTGAGAAAAGTATACTAGCCTCTAAAGCCTGTGCTTTAGAAATGCAATGAAAAAGACCAATATCTAGGGAACAGTCAATTCTTGGACACATTAGAGAATGGTAAAGGCATCTAAACGCAGAGAAACAGTGGAACACATGGATTTGGGATAATCTGGCATCACTACATACCTAGTATGTAATACCTAATAGTTATTTAAAGACATCTGACAAAATGCAAGAAAATTTGACTGCAAATAGGTAAAGCCAGACTGAATCTCATGCATATAGAGAATGTTCCTATTTCCAAAGCTACTGATTAGAGCAGATTGCAGATACAATTACTGTTTGTCTCCAGAATTTTTTTTACTGTGTTTTAGCTCACAATTAGGTTTTTAAAAACCTGAAAAGATAATTCAAATAAAAATATTTTTTCCTTTGTGTGATTATATTTAGGTAACTTTTTTCAGAGATCTACACCTCGTGATTAAAACATCATAGAATCACAGGTTATTGGGAGTTAGAACAGACCCACAAGGATCATTGAAGTTCAACTCAGGGTCCTGCACAAGACACTCCCAAGAGTCACACCATGTGCCCGAGAGCATTGTCCAAAAGATTCTTGAAGTTTGTCAGTCTTGTTGCTGTGATCACTTCCCTGGGAAGCCTGTTCCAGTGCCCATCCACCCTCTGGGCGAAGAATCTTTTCATAATATCCAACCTAAACCTCCCCTGGCACAACTTAAGGCCATTCTCTTGGGTCCTGTCACTGGTCACTATACCTCGTTATAAATAGCTCCTTTAAAAAAAATTCTATAAGAAAAATGTTATAGATCAGATTTTGAAATATGATGAACTATGTTTTCAGCATATAAAAGAGATATTGCAGAGCATAATGTTCATGTACATGTATATAATCAAACAGCTGAATAGGTCAAGGGGTATCAGGCTTGCTTGGCATGTCATGTATGCTGATCATACCTTGTAAGTTTCTTATAATTAAGGTGTGTGAATCTTTTGAATGGTAGAAATATGTGAATAAATCCAATTGTGTTGCTGTTACAAGAATTGAATTCAAAGCCCACGGTAGGCCTAAAGTAATTGGCAGTGTCCAATTAAATGCTAAGCATGTCTAATACTAAGTGGTTAACAGAAACATAATTGCCATGGATAACTAGAAGTAACAGGATTAGAAATTAAAAATTGCACATTATAATTCTGACCCTGAACTTATGGTGAATTAATTCAGTAGTGAATCCATGCATAGCAAATATTAGGATTGTGAGTTAAATAGGAATGGATCGACTTTCATTGTCATCTTTAGAGGAAGTAGGAAAAATATGGGACTAGCTGGAACATACAAATTTACCCTCCTTCTAATGCTTAGACCAGGAGAGACCCACACTTTAGGATGGTCTAATTCACAGATATATTTTTGCTGATAGTTTCAGATGTGGGAAACCTTTTTATTGTTCTTAAAGAGTATTATAGACTGTATTATGAAACTGCTTCTTATATAAAACAAGGACTGGGTGAAATAAAAATTAAGAAACAAGGACTGGGTGAAATAAAAATTAAGATGATGTCATTGTGTTGTCAAAAATCCATATTCTGAGAAGGCCTATTATATTGCTGTCCTTGTGCATGAAGAAGCTAATGAGGGACAATACGTAGGTAGTGTCGTACTAACAAAACAACATATTTTTAAGTCCCTTCAGAGAGGAGGGAGAGAAGAACCAGATGTCAGAATCCTTTCTGTCCCACCAAAGAGAACAGCACTTGGCCAATGAGCGCTTTAATTAGGTTAATTTGTGGATGGGTTTATTGATCAAGATCAATCTATCTGAGGTATGAAACAAGTTATAGCTTGTGTTTTGCTGTGCTTGTGTACAATGTATGCTCCTTAGCAATGGTTTTAGTGTGCCTTGTCTCTGACTTCCACAACTGCCTTGATCCAATAATAAAACTCCTGATTGTAAAAACTTTGAGTAATTGTGAGAAAATCTACTATTCCTGAATTTTACTTTTATATTTATCTAGTCTTTTTCTCCTAGACTGCTCAATTTTGTGTTGTCCATTGCCTAGATAATCAAGTATGACACTTATGCAAAAGACTGTATAATTTGATCCTGAAATGCTTCTACTTTTACTGAGTTCATCCAATTAAAAATAAAAAACAGGTTAATTAATCCTTACAGCTTTATGCAACATGATTTAATTGCTGCAATATAGTACTGACAAGAAAAATACTAGTTATGTATTTGTAATCCTGCAGGTACTGATGAGTTCAGTTCAATTCTTTTTAAGACCAAATGTTTATCGTCTTATTTTGAGAAAACTTTTATCAAACCAGTTGGTAGCTTTTAATGTGTCCTGAGGCAAATGCTGAAGATAAATTCTCTTCACATGCAAGAATAATTAAATTTCAATCTTGTGTTGCTGTGCACATGGACCACAGATCAGAATTTATGTCTTAAGGAATTAAGTACATCAAGGTTGTAAACCCAAAGAACTTACATGTTTCACAAAGGAAATCTCTTATTTCACCTTTTCAAGGATATGCTACTATTAAAAGGCACTGTGTACTTAGCTTTGTTTTTTTGTTCATTGCAGGACATATGAAGCATTTGCAAATAAGCTAATAATGTCTCTTTTGTCTTCAGTCTTCTCTTCTTGTCCTCTACATTCTTAATGGTTTTATCATTTATCATACAACTTGTGTGGTATTACCAATACAGAAGATGAGTCTTCCATGATGTGACAAACCCATCTACTTCTGTAAAAAAAGTATTACTGAATTTCCTAGTTTTCAGTCCTGCAGCAAAACATCTTTGAATACACTTTTAAAAAGCTTGTTTAAAAGCAAGGTGATTCTCTGCAGTGACTGACCTGGACATTCACCCAGCATCTGCTGTTGGGTTGGACTTTTACGGTATTTGGCCTAAATTAAATTCAGGTTTCCCCAGCTCCGTCTCTCCTTGCCTTTGCCCAGCCTGCTCTTCAGTGGCTCAGCCTCCTTGGCACAGGTACCAAAGCTGTCCCACAGCCCTCTCATCCAAAAATGTGTGTTATGTGACACAACACTGTCCAGTTTCAACTCTAATTGAGCTTTGACCTTTTGTGTCTTCTCCGTGCATATATGAACTACATCTTGGTAATCTTCCTGCAAAGCATGACCTTGCTTTGAGAGGCTGCCCAGCTTCAGCTCAGTCGTCTGCCTAAGCACACAGCCTCAGAAGTCATGCAGGTGTTCCAGCACTGACCATCTCTAAATTTGGCTAGCCCAAGGAACTACTACTTTGAGCAGAACAACACAAGAGTTGAATGTGTTTTCTCACAGAAGTTAATTACTGCCAATCAGACATTTTCTAGACTTGGAGGCTCATGATTAAAAAATTCAACATTCAACCTCCCTTCCTTTTTTTCTTTCAGCAACTTTTTGTTTTACTGTATGGATCTCCACATTCTACTCTCAGCAAATGATTTTTCATCTCTTGTTCTAAACACCTGGAGTGAGTTTTCCTTTACAGATTCAACATTTTTCAGATAATCCTTTGATTGGTTTCTTTCAGTCACCTTCCATATCTGCTGCCTGGTTCACTTCTTTGACACTGAGTTCTGAAAAACCCATTAAGCTCAGAGGATTGTCTGTTTGTAGTTTATTTCTACTACTATTGCATCATTTAATACAAACGTTTAATACACTCGCTCAAACCCACAGTACTCTCCTGGTGAGGCCTGAAAAGCTTTCTTGAAGCCAGCTATGCAATCAAAGAATATGCAGGTAAAATGAGTCTCCACTGCTAGCCAGACCTAAAATTTTATGCTACAAAGATAAAAGAGAGTTAACTGAGTTTCTGTGTATAGGCAGTTTTAAAAAAAAATATTTAGCCTAAGCACATTTTCTAGGTGGACCACAGAGTCTGTAAGAGTCACTTTCTCCAAGATGTATAGAAGTGCCTGTTACGAGTACCCAACCACCTCCACAAGCAGCCGCAGCTGTGATTAAGAGAAATACAGCTGTAAAGCAATGTACTAACCTGCTGGTGTTCAATTTAATTTGAAATTTTTTTGTGGCTTTAATAATCTAGTTTTATAATGCAGTGTTTTATTTGATCCAAATACACTAGTAAAGAAGAGTGAAGTGTGTATGAAGACGAGGGAAAAGTAGCGAAAAAAGAGAAAAATATTATGCTGGAAAAAGGGAGATAGCTAATATGAATATATATTATTTCCATGATATTTTTATTAGTGATTTTTTACCTTAAAATATCTGCATAAATGATGTTGACTTTTTTTTAGGCTAATTAATAACATAATGAAGTCACATTTACAATTTGCCTATTGCTACATGGTTTTGATCAGACAAATGAAACCGCTGTTTTGTTAGTGAATTAAAAAGATTGAAGGTTTAGGCTCATCAAAGGGCATTAAACATTGTTAACTTACTTGAATGTGATGACCTTCTGAAGCTGATGAGATTCCTTGTGCTTAAAATTAAGCACATGCTCTAGTAATTTGCAAGGTCAGAGACCTCGAAGGTTGGCACCAATAAATTACGAAAGAGGAGTAAGTCTAGTGTGTCAAGACGGTGTTAAAAGTATTCCATTTTTAGCAATAATACTTTTGATAAGCACAGAATATCCTAAATGAACATGAAATATTTATCTAATTTACATAAAGTCTATCCAAATTAAACTCTTTGTAAGTGTACAAAACAATTAATTAAAAAATATAAGTACTGGCTGTAAGAGGAAAGGCAGAGCAAAGCATGAGAAGTCTTGACCAAGTCTTTAAAAAGCTCTGCTAGAGAATGAAATTAACCTTTCAAAAGAATATACTAAAGATAAACAAGAAAAAAATTTAATCCAGGTATCATAGTGGGTTTTTTCTTCAAAAAAATACCAAAGCTAAAGCAATGAAAGTATCTTCTCGTTGAGAAAAATTAAATCAAAATTACTTTAGCAATAAAAGTATAATCCCTTTTTAAAATTCCTGTTATTATTAAAGTTCTCATCAATTATTTACATAATTCTTTTGTAGCTGGTACTTGCAAGTATTTTCTCTCAGATTTCTCAAGAAAACAGATTACTTGGTTTCTTCCATATGTTGTTGCTCACTGAATAACACCTACATAGTTCATGCCGCAATGCTATAAACTTCAGGAATGCTCAGTATCAAAGACAAGGGGTTTGACTCAAAAAGAGGAAAGAAGTGCTTTAAAGAACAAGCCTGAATACCTTTCCTTTCCTCACATGCAGTCAATATCTGAGTGGTTTGGAAGAGATTCTGAGTTTGTTAACTGACTATTCCCTTTGCGCAGGAAGGGCATTTGACTTGCTTGAAAAGATCGAGTCTTCCATGCTGACTCTTTCAGGGAACACTGTGAATGTTTGTCTTGCGTAGGGTGGACAAGCACTTCTCCTTTCTTCACTGTTGCACATGGCATGGACTTTCACTCTGCTCTGCAATGGCTCAGTAGTTTAGGTTTGGAGGTTTTTTCCTACTTGCTGGTGTTCAAGTACAAATCAATAACTTATGTCACTTTGCCAATTTCTGTCTTCAAAAGTGTCTGGCCAATTCCAAGAAGAAACTAGGCTTTTAGGTGCCTAAGAACAGTTAGAAATCAGTGTTCTGAAAATTTAAGCTCTCCCACCTGTTGGTCGAAAGTGAGATTTGACAGGTTTAAGGCCAATGCTGCCACCCCATCTCTTCATTGCACTGGGGAGAGGAGTGAGATTTTATTTCCTGAGCAGTCCCAGTGTTATGGGGGTCAGTGATCAGGAGGCTGAAGTCATGGTATGGAATAAACAGTTCCTTTGATAGCAAAAAAAAAAAAAAAAATCAAGCCAAATGGAAAAAAAAAATCCTTCTCATTCTTGTTGGTGTTAAAAGAGATCAGAGTATATTGTAGTGCTCCAACCATGTTGTAGCCTCCAGGGCAGGCTATGTGAAGTCTCAAAAGCTGCCAAACTCTTGTGCGGTCACATGAAAAAATATCAACAAAGTTAAAAGTTGACTAGTGGACCGTGACCTTAGGAAACAAGATTAAGGAATTTTAGGTTCAACAAATGAGATATCTTATAGCCAGTGTGATCCCTGAGGGAATAAATGTTTTTTCCTTACATGTTTATAAAATACAAATGGAGCTTTTAATTCCAGGATCTGGATACAAACACCTTCTGCCTGGCTGTTATTATTTCATGTGTGTATTCCAGAGAGCTGTGGCCTGTCATTTAAGCCTTGCCCTGTATTTGTATCATATTGCTTTTGTGTGTCTAGGCAAGTTTGGCATTTTGAGAGTCCGTATGTATTCAGCTGAAATCTGAGTAAAGCCCTCTGGGACTGTTATTTATGGGTTTGGTTTGGTGTTCTGTCATTGTTCTGTGCGTGTTTGTTTAGCTGTATGAAATGCAAAACTCTTTGTTTACTTTCTTGACAAGGGATTAGTTTCATCTAGAGTAGAAGGATACTTTGAATGAGCTTCTGCTGCTAACAGTGATGAAGATCCTAAGCTCCAAGTCCTTAAACCTTTTATGTGAAGGGATCAGTGGGGGATCTTTAAGTTGACTAAACTGATGGCGATTACTGTACTAAACAACCCTCAAATAGCTGAAAAGGTTAGACATATGTTGCAGGCAAATGTACTTCAGCAGAGTAATTAGAAAGCAATGCAGTGTCAAAGAGTTACATAATATGATGAAGAAAATTATAGCAAAACTCACATAGGACTTTTGCATAAAATTTTATCTGGAATTTAATGTGCTAAGTATCATGTAGCTGTTACGTATGATAAACAACATTTTTGCAAATTTCTATGGAATGCCACTGTTTAATTATAAATAATGGAAAGATGTTACCCGTCAGAGAAATGGATTAATCTGTAATTAAAAAAAAAAACAAATTCTGCTTAATTGTCTAGGTACCTAAAATAAATATCAAGATAATGTTATGTGTTCATATAGTAAAACCAATCTCTGATTCAAGAAAGATTGTTATTGTGGAATCCTAATTTTGTAGTACATTCACATGGAATTTACTGCGATCAGGTACTACTGCGGGACTTAGCTGCCAGTGATGTTTTATTCAGACTTAAAAGTAGAATGACAAAAGGAAATTTTTCATAATGAAAAAGGTTAATAATGAAAAGGTACCTCTAAAGGCCTTTAAAAATTGTAATCTACTCCTGGCCATACATTACAAATTTGCTTAAACCCTACTAAGCTTATTTTTTTTCCTCATAGAATGCAAAATATGTCCTGGAAAGTTTTTATTGTATTTTAAGAGGATGGAAAGAGTTTTGCTCAATACCATCAGAAATCCCAGAACTACTGGGACACTCATTTTGGCATAGAGACTTACAGGCAGGGGAAACCCAAGGCTGCCCTCTAATGGCACCTTCTCCAGTAAAAATAATGAAAAATAAAAGAAAACTACAACAGTACCTAATTTATGAAGCAATTAGAGATTACTAGGAGAGCGATTATGACTGTGCTTTTTTTGTATGTCTTGATGTATGCTAGATATGTTCACTTCTATTAAGTTGGATATCAACCCAGATAAAGGAAAGAGTATATTCTAGCAGGACTCCAGGCAAGCTACTGCCAACTTTACACCTGTCTGTGGGGTGTGAGCTTTACAAGGGTCCAGAAAGCAAAAGAGAACCTAATTTACTGTAACTCTGCTGGGGTTTGTTTTGGTTTTCTGTGGGGTTTTTTGTTGTTGTTTTTGGGTTTTTGTTGTTGTTGTTTGGGGGTGATGTTTTGGTTTTGGGTTTTTTTGTTTTGTTGGTGGTGGGGTTTTGGGGTTTTGGGTTAGGTTTTTTTGTTTTGGTTTGGTTGCTTGCTTTTTGGAGCTTCTTTTGATCCTTCTGAGAAACAAATGGCCTTTTGATGGGAAATGCCCCTGCAATATGAAATAAGAGGCCCGTGTTTTCTTTCAAAATGAACAAAACAGTCTTATTTTGCATTACTGCTCAAAATAAATGAAAGGGGGAGGAATTGGTGAAATGGGATTACACAGAGCATTCTCATTGCTTTTGAGTACTTAAATAATGTATTTTATACACACTTTTTTTTCAGGTCCTGTTGTTTGAGAGGTAATTTCTGCTAGTAGAATATACACAAACAAACATATTCCTGTGCTTTTAAATGTCTGTGTCTTTGCAGACTACATTCATTTGATCAAATATGACTTCTAAAGGAATCACAGTGATGCTGGCCAATAACACAGGCTTTTTTACTTTGTAGACCTTTCAGTCTTACCTAAGAAAATTTTCAAGTATATTACTCTCATCAAAGCCATCTGTTGGTCTGGAGGAGACAAGCTAGATTGAGCCCAAGCTGAGACTTGGGAGCAGATGTAGAATGTCTCATTCTCCCCCAGAGAATTGGCAGTATTTCTAATTAAAAGCTGCACTAGCTTTTACTTAATTCACCTTTTCATTCTTCCAGAGGAACAAGGGATGCACAGTAATGGAGTGGTAAGAGCTCTATTTGTGCTTATGCCTGCTGCAGAAGCAGGAAGATGACACAAAGTATATAGCTCAGAAACGTAGAGCCTTTCATGAGTAACCCTGTAATTTTGTAGGTTTAGCAAAACCTTTCCTATAAATACTTAATCCTTCGTGGGGTTTTCATGCTTTTTCCATGCAGCATCTGAGAGATTGTAAACCTGGTAATTATTAGAAGAGAGAAAACTGCAAACTCCCTAAGCTCATAATCATGATCTGCGAGTAATTCCCAAAACTCTACCTGTGTGAGGATCTGACCTAAGTGTTGCAGACAGGAGCATAGGTAGAAGGTAGATAGATACATAGATAAGAAAATAGTGTTGATGCATACTGACGTGGTAGCTACTTTCTTGGATGTCTCTGTTTCCCTATGTTCTCCAGTCCATCTTGAAAGTCAAAATTATTTCAAAGGATGTTTCACTGTACAACCTTCTTTCAAATTAATATTTCTTTTAAGGGAGAAGCTATGTAAATTTCTAATTTGTGTCACACCAGTTGGACACACAGAGTAATAGAATTTAAGAAGAAATTTTCAATTATGTTTATAAAAATATTTTATTATGCTAAATTAAAAACAAAAAAGAATTTACTGAAACAAGGGTGTAACAGTGAGAACTTTGCAAGATCATAAGCAAGATCATATCACTGGAAAAGTAGTTTTACAAAAATATTGCCAAAATAGGGGCTACTTCTGAGTTCATGGAGGCACAATCTGGCCATTAGTCTGTCAAGGTCACTAGAACTGAGAAGAGAAATTTTAGAACTCATTATAAAAATGTTCTGTCTGTGAAAATTACGTACCAAGCTGATGTAAATTTGATTTCTAGAGATACTAGACAGCTGTAAGCATCTCCAGTTTTGATTCACTCAATGTTTCATGTTGATAGCGTTTCATTGAGATAGTGGGAACGTATTTACACTGCTTCTGCTGGGTGTTTAAGATAGCTTGCCTGATCAGGGAGACACTCCTCCACGAGACCACACTCACGAGTTCCCCCAACCTCAGGCAGCGATTATGGAGACCCCTAACCTGACAATGCCAACTCCCTGCTGTCCATAGGGCCCTCACGGACCCACATTCTGTCCTTCCATTACTAGATTGTGGCCTCAAGGTTCTGTCCTCCTCTGTGCATTGCCAGGACATTTGCTGGATGATTTAAATCACCCCCAACACAGTTGTGATTTTTTTGTTGGTTGGTTGGTTGGTTTTTTTTTTCTCTGAGAATTTCTGGTGTTATTAGGCTGTGAGATTTTACAGAGGAGTCAAGTATCCTGCAGACATTAGCATATGGAAATGGGGCCTACCCTCTCAGGAGATGTAAACTCTTATGTCAGCTTGTTATGTCTCCTGAAAGTGTACTCCAAATCATTCTGGCAGAATTTCACTCTGCCTACCCTCTGCTGGGGATGTTGCTGAGGCTATTTGGCTTCCAATCTCCATGCCTTAGTTAGACAGCATTGGTATTCCTACCTCCTCCCCCCAAAAAATCAGCAAACAAGTTGTTTTGATTTTCTCTTTGACAGTCCTGCACTCTGGCTCTCTCTGAAGTTGATAACCTCTTTCTAATCTACTTAAAGTCTTGAACTGCTAAACTTGTGTAATTTATCATGTCATTGTAGCTGTCCTCTGGGATGTTGTACGAGAATTTTGATTATTTTAATCATACCATTTTAATTGCCTTTATGAATGATACTCTTTAAAACTGAAAAATAATTACAGAGCATAATTTACATTTAGAGAGAACAGATAGCTCATAATAGTGAATGAATAATAGATTTACTTGACCTGAAGCTCTTTCAGTGATGGTACGCTTATACTGACAGTTTCTAATATGTTTTATACTCTTCTTAAAACAGTGGGTTTTGAGGGTTTTGGGACTGGGATTTTTTTTTTTTCAATGCCAAGCCTTCCTAGAAGGTAAAGTTTAACAGAGAAGACTCTCTGAGATACCTCCCTGTAAAATAATGAAATTACCTCCTTGCCTACTGCTGACCCACAGGTCTGCAATAAATACAGTATAACTATCCTGTTGGTCTTCCCCAGATATGAGCTAATTTATTTCTTCCTGTCTGTTTATCAGTATTTTGTAGTAGAAGATGCTCAGACTTTTCTAGTTTGCAACTTAACTCGAATAGATATATTTTAATATCAAGCCAAATCATGAATGCTTCCTCCTGTATTAAAAATGTAATTGGAAATTGGCAGTCATAGGGAAAAAAAGTCTAAGAAAAACTTCCTGTAATTAAATACTCTGCTTTTTGGTTGACAGTCTATATGTAATAAAAGAAAATCACTAACATCTCTTCCCAAATCAAAACAGACACTTCATAATTATCCCTTTCTAATATCTCAACTCTGCATATGTATACATGCTTTTGGTTATTGCACCTTATAAAGCCTGGAGGGCCTGTATTCTCCTTTTCAGTATTTAAAAACTAGATTATTCTAATACTTGTTTAGCCTGCTAGGAGTCAGTTACGCTTATATATAGAATCTAATCAATTATTCATAACTATGACTTAATATTATGCCTAAAGTACTGTAAATATTGGTTATGGTGATACTTCAGGGACACGTGGAAATGTTCAATTAATCCAAGCAATTTTTTAAATGTCAAAATAAGAACTAAATTTTTAATCTGAATTTTTTTATTGAATGAACATGTAGAATGAACTTTTTTGGTGCATTTCTCTAAAATTGGTTTTGGAATAATTGATTCCACTCCAGTGGCTTTAAGGGAAACTTCTAATTGATAAGCACAAAGTCAGATTGCATTTTCTTTTTCAAAATAAATATATGGAGTATTTATACACTTATATAATAATCTGACCCTCTTAAAAAAAATGTATTCTGAGGTAAGGACACAGCTCTAAGAGATTTGTACGGTTAAATTTTACGTGAAATTGTATCTCAGGAGAAAGCTGAGGGGCAGGTCTTTCTCTGCCCAGCACTTCATAGAAGTGATCATTTTATTGCTTGTTTTCTGTATGCCATGAGAGTGTCTCTCAGAGATGGAGTGTGCTCACTGTACCTGCATAGCACATTAGCACAGTTGTACTAAGCTACTATTACTCAAAGACTGCCGTAGAGATACTGTGCAGTCACAATGCAAGCTGCTCTCCAGCAAGCTTCCTTGTATTTCAAAGTCATATTATTTTTTGACTTTAAAAAAGGCTTATTTATCTCTGAAAAATCTGACCTGGTGCAATTGAAATAAAACCTAACTTTTTTATATACTAACTAACTAGACTTATTTGATGAAGTGACACTCTTGTAAATCCTGCTCTAGAACAGTGCAGTGTTTCTGTGCTAAGCAACTAGTGTTCAGTTTTCGTTACTCTAATTCCATTTTCTCCTAATATGAAATTATATTTGGGTTTTTAGTTCTTAATCATTAGATACAGCCTCCTTTACTGATAACATCCCCCACTCCTGCCCCTAAGCATCTTCATAGTCTGAAGTTGTATTTTTTTGATGTGTTGGTAAAATTAGCTGGTAGAAAGTAGGTGTTGCTGTAGGTTAACTGTCAAGACAATGTCTTGATGCTATCATATAGTTAAAGATTAGGCTAATAATTCTGACATTTCATGTGTTGCAGTGTCTGTAACATTAACACACTATTGGCCTTGCTATTAATTCCATATGTTTTAGTAAGAAAACAATAGGTAGGAACAGGTGTGTGAGAAGTTAAAATAGCATATGAAAGCAAATAAATATTTGTTTTTTTTTTTTAATTAATATTTTTTTCGGTAGTATTTTATTTGTGGATAGAGTGAGAACAAAGTAAAGATGCACACTACTTCTTCATAGAAAACCCGAGGTAGACTGTAGTCATTATTAACTTTAGTAGGCATAGTTTGGCCATTGTTTTCTTATGTCATTGTTACCACCTTGTTCAAACCTACCAGAATAAAAATTTATTTAGATTACAGTAGTGACTCTGGCTGCATATAGTGATGCGATAGGACTTGGCTATTAAGACTAAACTAGACCAGTGGACCATGAGAACATGAATAGGTCCGTTATGACACTTTTCCCGTTAGAGTGGTGTTGTCTGTATTTATAGATTATATCTCCCAGATGGATATATCTGTTTCAAGACAGATGGGAGAGTGGGCACTCTGTACCAGCTGTAAGGAGGCAGGCATTAAGCAGCCACAACTTGGCTCCACTGTTATTTGCATATCTCACCTCCTCTTAGAAGTCACCTTTGTTAACCACATATTTACAGTTGCTAGCTTTTTTTTGCTTTCCACTGGGGAGGTGGAAATAGCACCAAACAGTGTGAATCTACCAAAACGTCCCTTTGCAAGTCTAAGTAACAGTGTGTGCGTGCTTTAAATTAAGTACTCTCTCTCCAGCTTCACATCCATGTACTTGATCAGGTGGCCTAAAAAATGTTCTGCTAAATCCACCGTTGTAATATATTGCATATATTCGACTGCTTCCTCAGGAAGCAAGTAAACTGTGCTTAGGGAAGGGATATGTGTTTGGATTCACAGTGCATACATTAAGTCAACATTTCGTCCTATTTCACTTGCAGTATTTGTTTTACTGTGAGAAAAACTTCCGAGTAGTAGCTGCGTCCTTGGACACAGTCGTGGATACTGTAACAGTGGTAAAATTTCTCCCTTAACATGTTTCTTAAATGAGGCATCTCAAAATTTCCTGCCCAAATACATCCTATTTCCTGCACAGCATGTACTTACGGCTAAATTTAGGAAATTGATGTTCAGTATAACTATCAGCTTTGCTATAGTATATTTGAGTGTCATCTGCTGAAAGTTGCCTCTGCTAAACACAATGTAGGAACGTGTTTAGAACTTGACCAGTGAGAGTGCCCCTGAGGAATACAGGTGCCAACCTCTTTTGTAAGGAAAAAGTTGGTTTGGTTTTAATAATCACAAACAGTGTTTTAAAGTATAACAGTGTTTGCAGAGAGCGAGAAGTAATAACTAAGAGGGCAGGAATGGTTCTAGTAATCCAGGTATGTCCTAAATTCTATGGGAAGACCTTTGCCAATGGTTTTCCTGACCTCATCACTGTCAGCAGCAAATTGTGGTTTCAGTCGAAGTATTTCTTTGATAAGGGAACCGGAGCATAAATCATCTTCATTTTGAAATGGACTTTAGCTGGTCTTGTGGTACAGTGAAGGTCAAGGACAGATTAAAAAACTTCATGATTTTTTTTTTGTTGAAGCTTTTTCTTGCATTTCTGCAACCCAGTTTAAATATCATGTGCCGGGTGTGGTGGTCTAGTTAATAGAACCTTTCTGGGACGAGGCACTTGCTCTTGAATAAAGTTGTTTTCCCTCTTACCAAAGAAAGTCTAATAGCTAGAAGCAAGTAAAAAACTGCCTTAGGAGCTCATCTACAACAGTAAAAAGGGCAGCGGTGATAAGGAAGCAAACAGCAGATGTGAAAAATTAATAAAATAACCAAGTGCTGATCTATAGCTCCTAATGATGCCTAAACACAGAATGATATGTGTTTACCTCCATCATATATTCTTAACTAGGTAGTTAACATGCTAGCAAACTTAGAACTCCTCTGACATTCCTAGCAACCTTAGAATTCCTGTGAGATTGCAGAAAATTGACCAGTTCTTCAGTCCAGTTTGAGCTGGCAAATTCTGGCCAACTTAAATGATGATTGGAAAACCACGGAAATTTGATACTGCAAGCAATTACTGCATATTTAAACGCAACAATAGAACTAAGAGCACCTTAGATGCATCAAAGAAGAACAGTGTTCTGCCCATTTGGTAATCCGTGAGAGTTTTTGCTGTTGTAGGGTGACCTGGGATTGCAGAACAAGGAGACTGTAAGGCAACTAATACTTGTGAAGAAAATTATATAACTGAAGACTTGTAATAGCAAAGCCCTTCTAGCTTCACAGTTTATATACAAGAGAGTTCCCTAGACATCAACAGTATGCCCCAATGAATACTCCTGAAATAAAAGCAATTTATATCGAAAAGCCAAAATAATTTATTATAATCTTCTATTAAATAAAATTTTCTTACTCAATACCCTTTTGAACACTATTCTATGATGGGTATTTTCTTTTTCTTTTCCTCTGTTGGTACTTCTAATTACCTGTATCTTGTTGATAGAATGGTGTGCATCTGAAACCAATTACTGATTTAAAGAATAACTTATGCTCTCGATGAAACAAGAGAAAACATTCAGTCTGAGAAGAAATTCTGCAAACAGTGCAAAAATAAGATTAGCTAATTTTTCACCAGTCTTTCCTCCAGTTCTCCAAATTATTAGTTTCAAGGATCTTCCACATGGAGGTGGGAGCAAGAAATGTACCGTATAGCTCTCTCAAGAGAAAATATTATGGCCAAACTAATGCAGAGGCAATAGTGGAATTCTAGAAATAGACTCAGCCTTATAATTAATGCCCTGTTACCATCATAAATTTCTAACTATGTTGTAAGGCACCTGATACGGAGACATCAAGAGATTAGACCAACAGCTTTGTATGTTAAAAACATGCAAATTGCACTGAATGCATTCACGTTTATAATTAGGGAGTATTACTGCATATGCCTGAAGGAGGAAGCTCTCATGAATACACACCTACTTAAGCAGAAAAATAAAGGGAAATTCTTCATTTGTAGCTTGAGAAAATGAAAGGGACAATGAGAATCAAAATTATTAGCTAAATTTGGCCTCTTGCTCTCACAGTATTACAGTCATCTTATTTTTATATTATATATAAAATAATAGATAAGTTATACTTGAAAATAATCTTGAAACATCTCTTGTCTGTAAAGGAGTTGAGTATAAACAGCACCTTCACACTTCACTGGTCTGTCTCTTGCACACATTCTGAATGACACATATGCACTTCAGGGAGAACTATTTTTTCTCTGTAGAATTCTAATATCAGCAGCACAGGTGCAATATGTTTCACCTGGCATATCTTTGCCATTAGCAGTGGCTCCATTCTGATTCCAAAATGTTAATTGCTCTTAGTGACCAAGAAAAATACAAACATTTCCAGCCTTCAGATTCTGATGTCAACCAGCATGTAGTGGATTTCTCTATGCCTTTTAACTGGAGGATTGTTTTCATATTAGGATTACTCTTTTAGTAATTTTTAATAGTAGTCTCAATATCTATTGTAGTACCTGTAGAAGTGATTTTTTTGTTACTTTTCTGTGTGTTTTTCAAAAGCAGTGCAAAGAAAAAGCCCCAATACAGCATTTACTTTCAAGAGATTAGGATTTTTGAATACCTTTCATCATCTTTACTCTTTTATTGGCAAAATCATCCTGAGAATTTATTAAGTGGTTTTCATTAGAAATGCAGGAGATATATCAAGCTGTAAAGGTTTGTAGCTCCATATATGTACATACTCTTTATAGTTTATTTGATATGACTACTGTTGAGTATTTGTGTGGTTTCACACAAGATTTGAATTATTTTCAATAGTGTTGATAGTAGTGTTGATAGTTCCATGTTGTTAGACATCAGATATTCTAAAGAAATCTTTAGAAAGAGTGCTATTGGAGAAGTTTCATTTTCAAACACAAACATTCAAAAACAGTTACCAACCTGAAAATCTTTTGTGTTTATTTTCAATCTGCATGCTGTTTTACTAGAAAATGTGAAATAGAACTGACTATGAAGCTTGTTTCTTATTTTGATACTTTGATGCTATCTGCATTAATCCCAAAATAAAAACAGATTAGAAGTTAAATCACAGAAATATTTTCCTTGGGAATTCCTGTAACTATATTCCTATTTACTTACTTATTTCTGTGTTTAAATTAAATAGATATAAAGCTGCATTCATTAGTAGCTTATCCCTTCAAAATCTGATGGAATTGAAAGACTTAAGTGGTTACAAAGGAGGATGACTGGGAAATAAATTGTTATTAAATACAAAATCTAAATCTGTCATTTTGTTCTAAACATAAGAGGGTTAAGTAGGCTGCCAGTAGCAATTTTCAATTAAAAATGCCTTATATGTCATATTCTGCTATTGAACTCTGCTGTTTGACTTAATTCCACAATAAAATTGTTCAGTTAAAAATTCTTGTAACAGCATATGGACAGGTTTTTATGTTAGTCAAGCAGATGCACACAGGATTCTAATATGTACTTTTAACAATATAAAGACTTAACCTATATTAACAGCTGGGATTTGCATGAGGGTTTATTCAGTGAGGTATTAGTGGCCACTATCATGCTACACATGCAAGGTTTTTTGTGGGTATATTTAAATAAGAAAAACTCAAATCAGCACAATGAAGATTATGTCATAAATTATTTTATTTCAATTTTTATATATATATATATATTTATGTGCATTTATAAGTGTGTACATGTATATAAAACCCTAAATCAAACACAGGCTGTGAACAAGTAGTATAAGTGCTTTCTGACTAATTCAGCACACTGCCAGCTGTCCAAAAGTCTTTGGTCTGGAGTATGTTTCCCAGAACCACACTAGAAAAAATCTAAATAATGAATGACGTAGTTTTTAAAAATGGCTGAGACGTCTAAACAACTTATAGCATAACGTTGTCAAACTATGGTATATGTCAAACAAGTGTTCAGTTATGACGTGCTATGTGTTGCACACAAAGTGTGTACAAGGCAAAAGCATAGGCAAGTTCGGTTAGACAATTTATTGTGGGTTTAGTTAACAGAAAGTCCTTAGGAAAGGCAAGAGCAGTAAGAACAGCATAATGGGAAATGGGCAGGGTACACTACCTTTTAGGCCATTGGTAAATGACTTTTAAGGTTACAAAAGAATATGAAGTGCAAGGAGTACCAATGCATAAGGGCTATGAATTTAATTGGAAGACTTCTCAGGTGTTTAAGTTGTTCCTGGGCAAAATGATTTACAGTATTTGAGGAAAAGATGGGCTATTATGTGACAGAACAGCAACTGCTGGCAGATTAGAAATGGGAAAAAAAAAAAGGCTTAAGAGCATTTCAACAAAAAAATGTGCACTGAAAGAAAGACGTAGCTATCTGGCCCTCCTCTGCCTGAGCAAATAAAATTACCATTTTTTTGATAACTCTCTGTTCGTGTAGATAAACCTGGTATAGAAATTTGGGACATAATATCTTTGGTTTAATTTATAAAATAAAGTAGAATGGAAGCTTTAGTTTACATTGTCCTTGAGTTTTTAGTTTAGATTGAGTTCCTCTGAGCTTTGTATGTGAGCCCAGAGAAGGTACAGGCTATAGTGGATGTAGTAGAGGCGTAAGATACATAACAAAGTGGATATTTTTATTCATGTATTTGAGAAATCAAGAAGCGCTCCTAGAACCATTGCCTTTCACAGTGTTTGTTTGTTGGGGTTTTTTTTAAATTTCATAAAAATCATTGTGTTTTTTGCTGTGAAGTAAAATTACATCATCCAGTCTATATTTTCAGGTTTAACCTAACTGTGCAAGGGCTGCAGTTCAATACATTTTGATTTTCAGTGTCAGAAACTCTTATTTCCAAGCTGAACACTTATAAAAAGGACTCTTCCTCTTTTTGTGCATGTCCAGACTAATTTTTCAGCCCTGCAGTTGTTTAACTCCTGCAGAAAGACAGAAGTGAAGCTCTCTAAAATGGGTGGCTGGCCAGCAGTAATCAGCCCCGTTCAGAAATGCCGCCTGCTGCTCTGCTTCTGCCTCATGATTTTACAGATCCCTAATCCCTGGGATCCTTCTTAATCCATCCCTGCCAGCATTCATTTTTAAGGTTTGATTATAAGGTTATTCCTTGTGTAAAGACCTTGAACTAACTATAATATTTGCAAACAACTTTTTTATACTTTCATCATTGTGACCTACAGCATTTGTTCTTTTCAGAAAGATCACATCTGTTGTTAACATTGGAACTGTTTAGGGCTCTATGTAGTGTATACTTTCTTCAGTATTGGCGATACCACTGAGAAATTCTAATTAAGCATGAGGTCCCATTGTTCCACGCAGGATGTAAAAGCAGTCCTGGCTACAAAGAGTGCACAATGTAACAAGTTGACACCTGAAAATTAGGGAAGACTGAAACAGAGATGGAAAAGCAGAAGAGAATACATTAGTGTGTGAGACATGTAATGCCTATTGTACTTGGAAAAACTGGTTGAAACTTCCAGATTTTAAGGCATTTTACATGTTTTACAATTGACTTTATCAGCTGTGGATGTCTCTTGCTACTAGAACTATGATTTGTACTCTAAAATCTCAACACTCAAAAGTAATTTATGAAAGACAAAATTCTGTTAGACATCAGTGAAAGAGGCATGTAGTTCAGAAGATAAAGAATAATGAAAGACTTAAGTATTCAAAACCATAATAAAACATGAGCTGGTGAAGATATGACACTTCATTCCCATCCAGAAAATATCACTCTATCTTGCTTTCAAAGTGTAAGTAGATCTTTCAAAGCCAGTTCTTTCATATTGTGCCAGAAAGTGACATGGAAAAAAGTACACATACGAATTTTTGGATATCACAAAGGGATGACAAAATATTTTTTTTTTGAGTTCACTTTAAGAAAGTGAATCTCGTTTCAGAATGCTGATGCACCAAGTACAGCACAATATCCTTGTGTGTTCAGAAACTTACCAATCCAAATGTAGCATGATTTTTTTTTATCATCACCTCATGCTTTGCAAGTTTTGGAGGTCTATAAATGAGTAGTTTATTAATTCCACAGAAGGATATACATTGGTTACAATTCTTGGGGTGACAGTCTCACCCTCGCTTAAAAATAATGAGGTCAGATGACAGTAGTGCTGATTGTTCTGACAACAAGGTACTTGTCTATTAAATAATCTCAAGCACTAAAAGACTATGAAATCAACCATTTGGAAGGTATCTGTTAACAGATTTTCCTCAGCATCTGTGGAGTAGCAGCACTGAATATATTTATTCTATCTCCATTTAGTGTCAATAATGTGTTGAGCCTAAGTTTGCGTTTCTGATTGCTTAAAATGTTAAGGGTTTTTCTTTTAATCACCACTGTATTATGGATAGTTAATAAAGCTCTATTTTGGAAATTTTGGAAAAAGGGTTAAGTATTTTTTACTCTGAAGTTCCCTTAAAATTATGCCTAGTTATTTGAAGATTTTAAGAACATATCTTGTAATTTATGTCACCCTAGAGCTGGAAGTCAAGTTTCAGAACACATTTAAAACAGTAATCTGAAATGATACATATCAAGAAATAAACATTGCAGTTTGTCTGTCTATGATATGATTGCAAATAGGTAAAAAACTGAGGCAGGAGCTCTTACAATTCAGATGTTCATTTACAATTTTCCAGAAGTTAGTAAGAGTTTCTTGTTTCACTTCTTCAGAACTGATGAACTTGCTTCTGCTGATCTTGAAAGTGAAAAACGAGGGAGCTTCATTCATGTTTTTCCATTTATTTTCCCTTTCTAGTGATACAACAGAAAAATCTGTTAGATTGGGTTGTTCTTTGGTTTCTAATATGCATTCAATCATATAAAAAGGAATACTTTGGAAGCCCTAAAGCCATTTCTTGTGTATGTTAAAAGCGTTACAGAGAACTCTTCATCAATAATAACATGATTTTGAGAAGTTGCAGTCTGCATTTTCCTCTTTGCTGAAGTTCAGGTATTCAAATCACATACTTTGAAGGAGCTGGCTTGATTGTCTTACCTGCATTTTGAATTTAGCACATTTGGAGCAGCTTTCTCACGTGGGTAGCATGGTTTTATTCTACATAGCATATCATAGCATATAGTGTTCATATAACTTAAAATTCAGCAGAACAGCTTCAGAGCAGTAGATTCTTTTATTCTTCTACTGACAACTGTAGGTGTTATTTTTTTATCTGGATTGGTATGTGCAAACAGAACATTTGCAACATGTGATGCTTCATTATTGAAATGACATGGCTAAAAGTGAAGCCCTGCACTTAAAAACAAATATAAGCCCATATAGATAGGTATAAACCACCATTGCATTGGATTAGTCAATTGCATTTATACTCATAATCTCAATGATGAGTTGTATTGTATTTTCTAACATAGTATATGATAAACAACCCTTAGAAGCAGTGCTGGGAACCTGATAAAGAAAATGTTCAAAATATACATGCTTTGTGTAGTGTGTTCACAGTGCTGACATCTTTTTTTAAAAGCTTTACTAAAGAATCTCTATCTGTGTTTTTTTAGAATGCAAGTTTCTGTCTTCTGTAGTTTTGAAGGTTATGGTAAGAGTCAATTGAATCATCAGAGATCTTAGAAACAACTAATATGAGGTGTGAGTCATTTCTTCTTCTCTTTTGGAGCCCCATGAGTTTATACAGCTGAGTGCAGTCCCAAGGAAGCTAACACCTCAGCAGAGCATGGTGCAGAGCAGCATAGAAATTCCTGCTTTCTATACAAAATCAAATTGTTTGGTGGTTGTTACTAGGTTACTGAGCACTCCTTCTTCGTAGGCATTATATGCCACTTGTACCACTATGCTGCTTCCCATTCTGGGCTTAGGGAATTCAGGATAAGTTCAGGGGTCTTCTACGGCTAGCATATTTTGTTTAGTTTCGGTGTCTGGTTGGTACAGTCTGGGCTGGGCTTCCTTTTACTCTTTGCCTACCCATACTTACAAGGAATAAACCACAAAATATACTTTTTGTTCTGTGTGCAGCCCACATATACACCCAGGGCGCAAGAGGCTCCACAGGGACACACCGAAGAAGTGTGTTCGGCCTGGAGACCTGAGCAGCACCTGGAGCTTGGGGGCTGCTGGCACGGGCTGCAGATACATACCTTTACTGGTACATTGTATTGACAGGCTATAAACCCACAGCAGAAGTTGGCAATTTCGTGTCTAAAGCCTGCTTATGAATACTGCTGTATGTGAGCAGGGTATTCTTGTTTTTGTGCTGTGAGAGTTAACAAAATTTCATGATTGTGTAAACACTGTGAAAGAAAAATTAGCTGTCCCATCTGCTTTTCTCTGACTAACATTTCTTCCATCACATGTTTAACACTGAGCCTCTCTGATGGAATTAAAAATAGGTAGCTACAGAGGAGCCCACATCTATTAATTGACACTCAGTCTTTGAAACTTACAACCATAAAATTGCTGGAGGAACAGACCCAACCAGGCATATATATGAGAGTCAGATTTTCATTAAAGGCACCAGTTGCACAGTTTCTGTATCTCATCCTGTTGGCAAAATTCTGCTGGGAAGTTCAAATACATAGATAAATTGATGAGTCTTACACAAACTGTAAAAGTGAAAAGGAGTAATTTTAATTCCTCAGGACACTGAAAAGCAGGTTTCATTTTTTCTGTCTCATACCAGCCCATCACTGCAGTATCTGGTCACCTCAGATTACTAGTATAGTGACAGTGAGTAACTGATCTCTTTGTTTGCCAGCATGATACAAAAATGGAAGAGGAAAACCATTCCACTCTGGTCTTGTCACAGCCTAAAAGGGTTATCTGGCCTGTGGGTGTGTAGAGATCACAACTGGAGTTGGTAGGACATGGAGGCTTTATCCTTTAAATCTTGACCTTTTTAGAGGTTACCACAAATGTCACAGGAGTAAACACTAACAAGTATATCTCTGACTAATAAAGAAAATATGTGTCAAGCTATTACAAACTATCAGCAATCAATAGTATATCAGTATATCAATACATAGCAGCAAGTATATAAAGTATTATGTATTGCTAAAAAACTTAGAACTGGTGAAGCAAACTTAAAAATAATATAACAGCACATATACTTATGACAGATTACTAATATGTGTATATTATATATATATATATATATATATATATAGTACTGAGTGCATTAAGCAGATTCCAGGAGGGACCAAACCATCCCAGAGGGGAGGACTAACCCATCCCAGAAGGGGATCCAAACTTCCCAGAAGGGGGAGGACAAAAGGAACTGACCCAATTATTTTTTGCAGTTGGAGTAACCAATGGGAGTTCCTAATTCTTACTTTCTCAGAATATCTTTCCCTTTTCCCAGACTACTTCTCATGCTTTCAGACGATTGCACTTCATTGGTTTTGTGCCTGTCAATGGTATCTCAGGATGTCTCTGGTCTCTATGTACACAGCTGTGCTTCAAAGATGCCAGCTGTGCTTCTGAGGGATGCTTCTGGGTCACAGGCCTAGTTCCCAGGTTAACAGCTCCCAGCCTGGTAGGCATGTTCTCTCTCAGTAGTTCTGCATTTGCTTCTATTCAGTAATTTTCTCTTCTAACCAGATCACTTTTATGCTTCTCACAGCAGAGCTGTAAGTGTGAGTTTTAATTGTTCAATTAATAAGAACTTTATCAGAAAAAAAGGTGAGATACTTGGTTACAAAGCTGATAGTTTATGTAGTTAAATATAGGCACAGTTCTATTATTGTATGGAAGTGAATAAGAACCACATAAGTTCTCTTAAACTAATTTGCATATAGAATGTTTTATTTTCAGTTTTACTGAGAAGGTGGCTGAAGCAGAGTATGTTTTCAAAACAAATTAACATAAAATCATAACTATGATTTCCTTAAAATTCCAGTCTCATTGTAGAAACATTGGGGTCTTTATCTCACTATGCACTGTTGAATTATTCAGTGCCACATAGGGTTGTATAATTTACTGAATTTTTTTTCCCTTATAGATGTTTATCATTAGTGCCATCATTGTATTGAATCAACTGGATTAGTAAAACAACAAAACAGTTAAAATTGCATCAAAAGAGGCAGAGCGGTTCACAAAAAGAGTAAGATTCTGAACTAGAAAAGACAGTACTCCCGTTAAGGATGACTACATGACACTCATAGCTGAGACTATCAAAGGAATGCATGTATTGATATAACGTATGTATGTTTGTTCCACAGCTAATGTCATGTTAATGATTAAAATGGCTACATTTCTGGCTCATACATTATTAATCATGTCTTCTGCCAGTGTTAATCACGTATTCCTTTGATGCACACAAGTACATATGTCAAGCCATTGTGTCGAGAGAGTGCTAGTTGATACACATATGGTGAAATTCTTCATATCTTTGCTTTTTTCATACTGTTGAAAAATAATATACTGTATTTAAAATGCTATTTAGTCAATTGCAATATTAAGTTGAAATACAAAGTATTGACTAAGTGTCATCTTTTTGGCAATCACTATTTCCTGAGCTTATTTCCTGTGACTACTGCTGCCATTTTAAGCAATGTATCTAACTCCAAAAATGTTACTGTCCCATTTTAATTAATGTCATGAACCACAATGCAAGCAATAAATAAATGGAAAAAAACTCAGGAATTAATCATCCTTTGAAATCTTGTGGATGGATGGATGGATGGATACATGTGACAAAAAATTCACAGTGCATCCTAACAAAACACCTTTTCCATGTATATAAAAATTATACTGATTAGAGAAATACAGTTAAGTCATTACTAACTGAAGTATTTTTTAGTTACAAAAGATATTTCACTGCACTACACCCTTCATGTCAATACCAGTAAGATGAACTTCAGAAGTCAGCTCTTCAGGTGTATAGAGAACTATCACCCTTGGGGATACTTCCTTCAAGTCAGAGGCAGCTCACTAGGGAAACACTTGCATTTGCATATGCAGATTTTGGAACGTGACTGTCCTATGAGTACTTCTGGCTTTCCACTTTTGAGAGCATCACGTTATGGGTCTCCTCAAGATGTGGACTTGACAGCTGTGCATCCATTGTCCATAGAAACTGGAAGAGAATTATCTCTGTTTCACATCCTCCTTCCCCCTATCAAGTGCATGAGCTGTCTTCACTGCTTTGAGGATATTCCTTTTAAGACATTCCTGTGAGTTAGCTTAACCACGACGACTAGTTACACACACTGCTAAGTGATGGTATGTGTAAGCTGATGTAACTTAGTTCAGACCACACCGAAATAAAAAGTTAATTGAATCATTTCAAGTTCTATGAAATTGTGATATTGCAGATTACATTCAAGTTAGCCTTTTAACTTCATTTGCAACTGAAATACAGAACATCTTGGTGAAAGGATTTAATATTCAGAGGAATTAGGAGGAGGTTGAATGTTTCCAAGCTGGAATAAGTTTGTTACAGTTAAAACTTATAATATATTCCTTACACACTGAAAGGAAAATATTCCTGTCACCATTCATTTGGTGATTGTCTAGACATTCTCCTGTCTTCGAGTGTTAGCAATTTATTTGTATTTTGAAATGGGAACACAGCTCAGCTTCCCTCCAAAAGAGGTGTGGTTGGTCCCCAGCACAGAAGGGACATCAATCCATTGGAGCAAGTCCAGAGGAGGGTCACCAAGATCATTAGACAGATGGAGTACCTCTCTTATGAGGAAAGGTTCAGAGAATTGGGATTATTCAGCCTGTAAAAGGAAGGCATCAAAGTAACCTAATTGCAGCCTTTCAGCAGGATGCACTGTATAACTAGCTATGTATTCTGAGTTGGAAGGGACCCACAAGGACCATCAGGGCCCATGCAGGGATCAAACCCATGACCTTGGGTGTTGTTAGCATCATGCTCCAACCCACGGAGCTAATCTCAGTTCCTGAAGTGAGCCTACAAGACAGCTGGAGAGAGACTATTTACAAGGCCAGGTAATGACAAGGGGGAATGGCTTGAAACTGAAAGAGAGTAGGTATAAGTCAGATATAAGGAAGAAATTCTTTACTGTGAGGGTGATGGGGCACTGGAACAGGCTGCCAAGAAGTTGCAGATGTCCCATCCCTGTGAATGTTTAAGGCCAGGCTGGATGGGGTTCTGAATGACGTGGTCGAGAGGAAGGTGTCCCTGCTGACAACAGGTGGTTTGGAACCAGATGATCTTTAATATCGCTTCCAAGCCAAGGCATTCTGTGATTCTATGATCTTCAGCACCAACCAGAAAATCCACTGTATTTGGCTCCGCTGTATTTGTATTTGGCATTTTCCTTCCCTGTGCTTGCCAGTGAGCAGTTATGATGCTGCAGTGGTGAAGAAACAGCTTTGCAAAGCAAAGTATTGTGTTTTGCCAAGAAAAATGTAATTAAATAGCAAAATGCCTTGTCTATACTTGTCATTCCTTAGGAAGCAAAGATGCTGGCTTTTTTGACTAAGAGAGAGGACAGTTCTATATTCAAACCATCTAATTTTAGGCAATCAACTCAAATGTTGAGTCACCTTTGAGGGTACCTGTTTTTCTCCCTTGAAGGTCAGGAATCTTGAGCTTCTAACTTCAAGTACTCTAAATTGCATTTGACTTAGTTAAGATGTGCAAATAATTCAGTTTCACCTTTCTTGGTATGGACTCTGGATCATAGCAGCTATTTATTACTCTGTGCTGTCTCTGTTTCTTCACTGTAGGACTGGTCTTTTAACCAGTCAGGATTCTTTGATCTGCCCTTTCTCAACTGTTAGAAAACTTGCCCTATTGACAAATCTAAGACCTTCATTACAACATGATGGCTGGCTGTATGTTTCATGGGGATTCTTCTGGAACCTACTAGCTCATATATTTCTTCTCACTTTCTAGCTATGTTTTAGGAGCACTTTCTAGATTATGAAAGTAATACTTGAATTACACATAACATACAGATGAAATCATATGACAATTTACTAGGTTGATAGAGTTGCTAACTTTTCTGTTACTAAATGATGCAAAATTTTGATTTTTTTTTTTTTTTTTAATCAGCACTGGAAAGCTGCATTCTTTTCATCCCAAGACAATGTTAAAAAATTTTATATCTTTTTTCAAAATGACAAATTGTTATTAGTGGTGTTGTCAGATCCTTAAGGTTTAAATTTGTATTTTACACTAATCAACAAAATACCTCTGTTTTGCAAAATAGATTCTGTATTTTTCATGTATGCATTTGTCTGTATCTGTAATTATGATCTACTCAAAGAGATTGTTTTTGTCTGGATCTGCAGTGTTTCATGTTGCTGTGTGGGTGAGACAGAAAAAAATAGAGCCAATATTTATCCAGTGATTCTTTGATGCTAATTTTTTGGCTGTTTGAGTAAGTGTTGCCAGGGTAATGTTATACTCTTTTTATTATATTCTTTTCATTGTAGTCAGTGAAGTGTATGCTCTTGAATTTAGTGTTTTAAGGTGTGCTGTTGTCTCAGTTTTATACAGACATGACAATATTTTTATACTAGAAAATCTTGTTGCTTGGCTAGGTATGCAGAGAAGCAAGATCATGAGGGACCAGGAAACCTTTGCTTCCCTGGACCATTCCTTGGTCACCGCTGCAGCATCAGAAACCAAGAAACTGGGCTTGTGGATGTGCCCATCTGTCTTGCTCCTTTTCCTCAAGTTTCCTGGTGTACACAAGTTCAGACACCTTTGTCATTGTTTTCAACAGATTTTCAACATCAGTTTCTGTTTATTTTCATTAAACAGACATAACTCTACTGTTATACCCTGGTCCTGAAGGCTCAAGGTGTACTTTTTAATTTTAGGGTCCAAGAGGTCTTGCTCACATGAACTCTTGTAAGGCCATTGGTTCTTTGGTACCTTGAATTTATGTCCAGAGAAAAACTACACATTTTTCTCTCAGGGATTTCCTTTAATTTGGTGAGAAAATAGGCATTTTGGCAAAAAGGGTTTTACAGGAATAACATGCAACTTCACAAAAGCATCGCAACAGATTACTAGGAATAACAAACATTGCTATAGTAAGGAACCTTTATTACACCCAGCAAACATGAACTCCATGCCACTTAAGTTAGGTACCCACACCTTACAGAAAATAAGTGTTTAAGTTACCGACAAGAGGAAGAAAAGAATAAAGGAAGTGAGATGAAGAGAAGAAAGAATAAAGAGTGAAAAAGAGACGGGAAAAACATAATTACCACTTAGAAGATTGCACGTCGAGAGCTTCAAAAAGAACAGGTCAGGGCCCACAATGGAGACCTCCTGCTGCCTCCTTACCTGCTCTGGTCACTGTGGCTGCTCCCTCCAGGCAGGACCTTTGGTTCACTGACCACTCCCTCTTCCCTTAGCCACAGTGAGGGGTGCTGCAGTCATCCAGAGGCTCCCGGGGTTGTGGTGTGAGCAGGTTACCAGGCAGACCGTACTGACTGACTGCTCTCTTCATACCCTCCACGTGGCTGCTGACCTGAGTGGCCATCCTGGCTGGCCATGGGGCACTGTGCTGGAGGCTGGTCCCCTCCCCAGACACAGACGCAGAGACGCACCCCCACAGAGTGGTTCTGACCCAGCAGTCACTGATCTGGTGTAACATCTTCCACCATATTCTGTTAGGAAATCTGGTCTGATTTATGCTTCAAGTAGCTGGAGGGAATATTGCCTATGGAGAAAATAAACATCTTTAAAAAAGATCCCAAAGCTTGTAGTTTTCTCGGAGCATTTTAGTTGCAGGCTTTCAGTCAGTATGGTATTGAGTTATAAACTGGTGTCAAAAATGACAGCTGAGAAAGAGCTTTTAAAAGCTTTTGTGGATAAACATGCTGGTTTAATACATAAAGACACACAGTCCTCAGTCTGCTGGAATTCACTTGCAATGTTTTATGTTAAAATCAAAATTGGTTTAGTTCTTCCCTTTGCAATTAGAATTTCATTTGATTTTTGAACCTGCTAATGTTTCTCTTTAGAACTTTTGTGGAAAGACTGGCTAGTCTCCATTTAGCCAAGCTATCAAATGTAGAAATCTACATTTGAACTACATTTACCGGAGAGGATTAGACAGTTTGAAGTGCATTTCATCCTAAGATAGTGTTGAGGAATACCTTCAGTGCCAGTAGCTTGTGCAGCTGCAGTGTGAGGTGCAGGTTTAGCTGTGGATGGTGAGAGTCCCAGGCAAGGGACCATGGTATGCCGATCCCCTGCATAAGGGCACAGGGACCTGTGGCCCTACCAGCTATTACACCAAGACTAAATAATTTTAAAGATCTGGGCGACTCTGTTATGGGAAACCTGTAGTCAAGCTGGTAAGGAAACCTGGTCTGACTGAGTGTGGGGGGTGTAGCTGTGAAGGAGCTTTGGTCCAAGCTCACGCAGTTCAAGTGGTGCAGAATGACACCTGGTTGGTCAGACAGGGTAACAATAGATTAACTTTGGTTTCGTATTTTCATTATGCAGGGGTTTTGTGTTTGGGTTTTTTTAACTCCTTGGACTCTGTGGATGAACACATTGTTTTCTGGCCTGGTGCAATACAAAGAGGTGAAACTATATCTAAGGTCTAGTGCAAATAATACTTTTCAATCCCATAGATAGTAATTTTCACATTCTTTCAGAAAATAGTAAAAGAGAGGCTTCTGGTTTGCCTCTTCCTCACTTACAGCTTCTCCTTTATTTTCAGTGTAATTGCATCCACCTCCTCTCCACTGATATCCTTCACCTTTGGGCTGTATTTCCAAGGTGTAGTTTCTCTGCTTGCATCTGCCACTGCTCATTTTTCAAATTACAGTAATGTGAAGCTGAACTGTTTCCTGACATCTGGCAGTTGCCCAAAGCATTATGAACAGATGAGAAAATGACCAAAATCTTGTTAATTTGCCTTTGCTCCTGCTTGGCAGCATCATAAGCAGCCTCAGTTCCTGAAAATGTGTGTAAATCATGACTATATCACTACATTGCTGTATGTTTGTTTGGTATTTGAATGTCTTTTGCTACCTCAAAAAACTGGGGGAGCTAGGGGCATTTGTAATGCAAAGAAAAATACTGCTTCTCAAGTCTGTGAATTAGGCCTCTATACTCACTCAGAAAAGCAAATAAAGCAAAACCAGCAAAGTGTCTGCAAACAATGTATGTGATTCCCAAGGATACATTGTTTATACACACATCCTTCTGCCTTTGTTCATAGAAGAAATACTCTGAGAGCTATGCTTGTACAGTGCCTAGCAAAGTTATAATATAAATTATTTTAAGTAATAATTGCTGTAAGACAGCAGAAGTGCATATGATGGCCCTGACCTATTCAGGACCTGCAAATGCTGTACAGTGAGACAGATTGCTTGGAAGCTGGCACAACAGAGTAGCATTAAATCCCCAAGGAATTAGCACTATCGTGTGCCTGTCCCACTTGTATCTTCAAGAGCAAGCTGAATTTTTTCAGTAATGTCTTCTCTAGAAGGATAAATATTTAACAGAAATAACCAAACTTAAGAGCAGTTCTACCAAAACACTATGAGAAAGACTATGAGAATACTCTGTGTGTAACAGTGCTACCCATATTTGCTGGGCTTGTAGAATGAGGTTATAGTTATAAAAGTGATACCAATTCCCCCTTTTTGTTTGCTCACACCCATACAGAGTAACTGTGACCCAGAGTCCCCTCCAGCCCAGGCAGAGCAGAATGGCTCTCAGGAGTGCAAGAAGGTGCTGCATTCTGCACTCACGCAGGGGCACATTTCCTTCTGCCTCATCCTGCTTCCAGGTGATCAGAGGGCAAATTGTCCCTTTGAAGGAGACTTGACATTCTGGCACGTGCCTTTGGGGAAATGAAGGAAATATGCTTTACTACAAAATAAAACTGCGATTTGCTGTCCTGTTTTTTTCCCTATGTAGAAATCTGAGTATTTGAACAGGAACAGATTTTGAACAGGCTTCACCTGACTTTTATGGGGCAATCAAAGGGGTATGCTGCTATAGAAAACTGTTTAGGTATGGTGGTGTAGTAATACTGTAAGAGTGAGATTGCAGGATGCAAAGTTTTCAAATGATATGATTCAAGTATGATTCATTGAATGATTTCAGAATTTTGACTTAGTTTTGCCTTGAACAAAGTCTGACAGTCTGTGTGATCCGTGTCCTGTTTTTGAGATTTCTCTCTCTCACAAGATATATGCACAGGTTTCTCAGATGTGTTCAGAGTCTATTAGTACTGTAAGCTGGCAGCTGGTTGATTACAGGAGCAGGATTTCAGGGAGTGCAGGAAAATAGTAGGTATCTTTGATTCTTGTTTATCCTTTCATTTTCTGTTTCTTACTTCCCTCCTTCCCTCCCTCCCTCCTTTCCTCCCTCCCTCCCTCCCTCCCTCCTTCCTTCCCTCCTTCCTTCCCTCCTTCTCCCTCCCTCCCTTCTCATCTTTTCAATGCTAGTCATCAATAAAATGACTTGAAACTGAGCCTGGAACATAAATATCAGGTTGTTCATGCTTCATTAGACAGAACAAAAGAGTAGTCAGCATGATTTCCATAGCCCTAGTTGGAAGACAAATCCATATAGCATTCTGACATGTTCATATAGTTTCATATCTTTACACAATATCAAATGTCAGAAAGGACATTAAGGTGCTGGAGCATTTCTGAAGAAGCACAACAAAACTGGGTCTGGAGCACGAGTCTGTTGAGGTTCAGCCTGGAGCACAGGAGGCTCGAGGGGTACCTTATTGCTCTCTACAACTACCTGAAAGGAGGTTGTAGCCTGGTGGGGGTCAGTCTCTTTTGCCATGTCTCAAGTGAGAGGACAAGAGGAATGGCCTTAAGTTGCCATTTCTAGAGAGGTTCAAATTAGATATTAAAAGAATTTTTTTCACGGAAAGGGTGGTTGGACATTGGCATTAAGTTGC
This sequence comes from Anabacerthia variegaticeps, assembly GCA_035583185.1. Lineage (NCBI taxonomy): Eukaryota > Metazoa > Chordata > Aves > Passeriformes > Furnariidae > Anabacerthia > Anabacerthia variegaticeps. The sequence continues at coordinate 39,931,002 of JAWWEW010000041.1, read as the reverse complement.
CCAGGAAGGTGGTGGAGTCATCATCTCTGGAAATGCTCTAGAGACATCTGGATGTGGCATTTGGGTATATGATTTAGGGGTGATTATGGTGATGCTGGATTGATGGTTGGACTAGATGATCTTGAAGATCTCTTCCAAATGTGATGATTCTGTGAAATGAGCATGTCCTTTGTTTTCTGTACTTCTAATAAAAACAAGCAAACAAACAAACAAAAACTAACTTGTAGTCTGAAAATACTTTATGTAGAGGAAATTTGGACAATTATGCAAGGAAATATTTTCCTTTTTTTGACTAAGCACTATTCAGAAAGTTCCTTTCTAGTGTCTTTTTACTAACTAAACTTTTAATGATGGAATACATGCCTGAATTATTCCGCTGCCTTGGTGCAGCACAAAGGCATGATCTTGAGATGTTTTAATGACTATATAAACTCTTACTCTGCTTCTGTGATCACTGTTCTGAATCTTTATTTGCTATAATAAATGTCTCTTATGAGAATAGTGTAGCTATTTTATAGTGTAAATAAAAGATCTTATTTTTAACTGTAGTAGTTTTCTGCATTCACATCTTGAAATATTTTTAAAGGTATTAATCAAAGAATAATTAGAAAGTTCAGTCAGTGTGATACAGATAAACAAAAAAAAAATGAATCTTATTTTCTTTTTAAAATGCTCACTTAATGAGCATTACCTCGTTTCATCATGTAGCAGTACTGCAGCAAGTCTACTATACAGACTGCAAAGCCTGTCTTTCTACATGCTAAGTTCTGAGGAATAGATCTTGCTGATTCTTACATGTAGATTTAACTCTGCAGTCATAAGTAGTTCGCTGTACACACATGGGAGTGGGAGCACTCCCGTGGGCCAAGTTAAGTGCACACAGGTCAAGCCACATACCAGAGAGTTCGTATTGATATAGATTGCTGTAGAGGGTGGTCTTTGCTACTTCTTTTTACTTGTTTTTCTGCAGATTATCATCATCAAGCATACAGCAAATATTGCTTTCAGGGACATTTTTTTTTAATTTCTGAGAGCAAGATTATCATTATTTTCCAGTAAGTAGGTACCACTAGTCAAAAATCTACATTATAGAAGTAAAAAAAAAAAAAAATGGGGAAGATTCTGCCCTGGTTTCTTCAGTCTATCAACAAATTAAATTTATTCAGTGAATATCTTTGAATTTTTCAGTAGCTTTCAATATCACTCTTTATAAAACCTGACTTTTTTTATTCCTGATTTTGGACATAGCCTTGAAATTAGAAATTTACTGCTCAAATTGTAACTGAGTGCAGGAGTGTCTGCTCTACCAGAACTTTGACTGGGGACTTACTGAAAAGGTTTGGATTATAATGATGTTGGTATTTAGGAAAATATGACTTGTTTCATGTGTCCTGGACAGCAAGATCACTTGAAATCCCAGTGTAACTAACCACTTAAAATTGCAGTTGCTAGATGTTGTAAGCTCAGGAAATCAGTGTCAGACTTAATGAGTTTTCATGTCTTTCTTGTAGATTAATTTACAGAATTAGCTAAAACTTTTAGTTCTTCTAGTTCTTCCACAGAAACCTGAAATTATAGTTTCATATATCCTTTGTCACTATGTCCATCTGTTTGTGAAACACAGGTCAGTTTGGTGCATATATAGGCCATTATTTGTAATTATTGTCTGATGCAGACTTGGGAACTCCAGGAGGTGTAGTTGGGCTGTGTATGCACTTAGAGGGCATTTCATAGGTGATGCATTTTCTGAAAATATTTTCAAATGTGTCACAGCCTCACACAAGGTTTTCCTATGTGAAAACCCAAAAGAGAGAGGAGAAGGAAACTGGAAACATTTCTGAGTCTTATCATTAGGATACAGCATGAGGATCTGTCCCCCTGCATTTTATAGTTGTTATGGAATATTTTTCTTTAACTTGTCTTCTCTTATGCTTGACACCTTAGGTATTGTATGGCCACTTGAACAGGAAAATATCATCGCTATCATGAAACAGCATTAAAACATTTCCAGATACATTACATTTCCCATAGTAGGCCTGAAGAGTCAAAATACTGGACTTTAAACCTATCAGCTGCTAGAATTGAATTAATTAGGATTCAATATCATTTAATTCAATAGAATTCATGTTACACCTTTTGTCACTAGGTCTTTAATCAGTTTTACAAGGGGAAAGAGGGGAAAAATTGTTCACAAGATAATTTGAAAAATTAGGATGAAATTATTCAGAGAATATTGCTGTTAACAGTGATGGATGCTAAAGATGAATTACTTAACAGAGCTCAGATGCAGCAGTCAAAAGTATGCAGTAGATCTACATTTTTACATGAGTGCAAAATTATCAGAAAACATTATCTATGAGACATACGTAAAATGTGCAAAAATTTGTGAATTATTTGCACATTAATCCAGATGCATTTGTTTCAAGATGTTTTATTGGTTTTGTGTATATATATATATATATAGACACTGAGATTAAATTTAAGAAGCACTAAACCACTATTAAATAAAGATGCGTGAGACTGACTGGAGAAAGTTTATAGCATGTGTGTTTTCTTGTGCTGAAGTATTGCTTATTTAAAACAGTGCCACACGGACAGTATATGGGCTGTGTTTTCCTTACCAAATTCTGGAACAACAGTGGTATTAGAGATGTATCAAATGTGATACATGAACTGACCATAAAGTGGCTTTGCATGGAAATGTTCTTTTCAAAGTGAAGTGAAATAAAATCTCCTTTAAGGAAAAAAAAAAAAAAAAAAGGCAGCATTATAACAATGTTTTCAAATATTTAAGGGTGCAAATCTAAAGAAGGGAAATCTGACAGAAGCAAGTTAAGAATCCGTGAGCATACATGGAGAATTGTGCTTAAAATTCAAGATTTACTCATTTTATGTGACTGCATAATTTTCCTTTTAAACACTGAAAGTTTAAAATTATTTCAAATATTTAAATATGGTTATAAATCACAATGTGAAGATCATGTGGTTTGTAGATGGATGAACATGGATATGTGCCTGTGGCTGTTGTTAAATAATAATGCTTACATTTTTGTTTACTGCAAAAGTGAACCTTAATATACAGTCAGGCTTAACTTCCTCCTAAATTGTAACAGTAAATTCATTTAAAAACGCATCTTGCAATATGTTGCATTTTTCACGTGTTATATTGTACTATTAAAAATACTTGAATCCAAAAATAATGGGTTATATCTGCTCTAAATACCAGGTTTACTCTATTGATATGGTAAACAGTCACAGAAATAAAGCTTAGGTAAAATTTCACTTTGAGAAATGATGAAGCTCAACTATAATTAGCATGAACATTGTATGTATTGTTACATATGCTTTCCACAGTGGAAAGAGAGTGTTTAAAGGTTTAGTCTAGAGCTCTTGGGGTTTTTACATCTGGAACTTTTTGAAAATTTCTGCTGTTAATTTCTTCTGAAGTAAATCTTGAAGTCTGAAGAAATAACATGTCAGATTTCCTACTAGTCAAGGTCTTTCTACAGAAGAATGTTCTGCACTGGACTGTGCAAAAATAATTGAAAAAGTAATGAAAAAAGATGAAAAGCAGCATTCAGTGCTAAAATCCATTCTTTGGATAGCTGAAGGGACTTTCAGATTTTTAAATGAATGTAGCTTCTTTCCTACTATTTTCCCACTCTTGTGATTGTTTGGTACAACAAAGAAGTCTGAGGCAGCATGAAAAAATTGTCAATTTAATAGGTAAATTGTATCCAATAATATAATAGGTTAATTTCCTTTGATGTCTTTTCATAAGATATTTTCATTTGGAGAAGAAGATCCTACTTTCTTCAAACCTTACAAACAGGAAAACCTCCTGCCTTTTGTAGAGACCTCAGGTTAAAGTCAGCCATGGAGTTATTATTTCTCCATAGTTGTCTGACTGTTTGATGGTGTTTCAGAGTCCACTTCTGTCAACACAGTGCAGAACACCAAAGTAAGTTACTATTTGGTTGTTCTCAGCACCTCATGAGCCAGGAGATGTAACAATACTTTCAATTTCTTTATGTGAATTTCAGTTGAGCCACATTAGTGTTCTCTTCCGTCAGCTTGTTTGAATGGTAATAACTTTCATCTGTTGGTATGGTGTAATTTAACTATACTGTAGCACTGTACAAAATTTTGTTCCATTCAGCAGAATCTCTGTTGCCCCCTTTTTCAGATGACGGTTGCTGCTGGTACGAGCATTGAGAATAACATTCAAAGGACCATATCCTGCCCTAATGTATGTTCAAAGTATCTTGGTTTTTTGCCTAATTTAAATGTGAAGCCTCCTGACGTGAATTTGATATTTTGTTGCCCACAGAAGCTTGTGCATCTTGAGGTTACTTCACATCATATATTTCAGGATCAATGAATATTGTACTACAAGTGAGGTCTCAGCCTATCAGAATTATAACATTGCTGTCATTCCTTTTTATACGATTTGATGGTGCAGCTAAATAGAGACAATGATAATATATTCACAGTTCCTTCTGCATTTACCTTGCTTCCTAGCCAGCTCAATGCTCCTGTCAGTTGAAATCAGTAGAACAGCAATAGGAAAAATGAGGAAAGCTATGAGAGGCTTTATTTATTCTACTTAACCTTGTTCTAAATTGGGCTTTGATATAAAGATGTGTAATAATAAATTTGGAAGAAAGGTAATTTCATTTTTCTTACTTAGACAAATATGTATCATGACTTAAAACAGAAAGAGGCAGGAGTTACTATTGCTTATGTAAGGCAGAATAAGAATTGTATCTGGTTAAGAAAAAAAGCAAATTATTCACTTGTAGTATAATAGATCATTTATCTTTTTTTACCAGAACTTTTCAGATAATAGAAAGTTGTTGGGTAAAAATTGAACTCTTACACATTAATGGGGAAACATTAATGAAAATTGAGATGTACTACAGGGAAAAGACTCTGGCTTGGCATTTTATAGAAACTATTTTTTATCATGTAGTGTTTTATAATTTATTTTTCAGCTATAGATTATCATGTTTGTAGGGGAACTGACAAAAGGAATTCTGGATAAACATCTCCATCACCTTAAGTTCTTTGAAGATATAACAAAATAGTCGAAGTACAAGCACAATCTAGTTAAAGTAACTAACAGGTAAAAGAAAAAATAATGTGATTTATTATTGATAAGAAGTGAATTTGTCCTCCCTGTCTGTGAAAAGAATTCACCATCTTAAACCAGTCTTTTTTCTGGAAAGTTTGTGCTCTCGAGGGAACACAGAGAAATTCTTTATACTGCATTCTTAGGAGATACTTAATCTGACAATTTGAATTATCATGGAATGATTCTGAGTAAATTCCTTCAATAGACCAATATTATAGTTTCTTGGATATGATTTGTACTGTTCAGTTCTAGTTTCAGACTTGTGTCTATGCAAAGGAAAAACACTTCCTCAATACATAGTATATGAATAATGTCCAACCTCTTCTGGATTCTCAACATGACTTTAACTTCTGCAAGACAATTTTAGTATTGCAGTCTGCAAATAGTATCATTTTAGAAGGTAGATAGTAATATGAAAGATATGACAGAATTGCTATGCATGGGAAAATGCACTATTTCCAATTCAGTTATACGGGTCCATGCTAATACAAAATTTCGCTTGATTTTTAATTTTGTTTGCTTTTTTGGAGAAGTACATTGAAACAGATTAAATTCTTAAAAGAATTGAATAAAATTTCCTTGGAAAGAAATATATCAATCTCAACAAGAAAAGGGATAAAACTTAGAATTCACTGAATGCTCTTCTAACTCCATCTCCTGATTTTCCTCTTTTAATGTTGAATTTAATGTTTTTGTCTCTGATCTAGAGACAGTGTAGGCTAGAGTCAGTCTCACCTCTTGGCTTTCTGAAGGGTATCAGTCTTTCTCTGTTGACTGAAAAGATGACCTAAAAGGTCATCTTGGCTTAGATACTTTGCTTGAAGGTGATTAAAGTTAAGTCATAAATAGTCTATTTTCCCAATTTAAAATGACTTTTAGGACTAGACTTACCTCACTTGATTGTAGCCTCCTAAAAATTAAGCTATGCTGCAGCCACTTTCAATGAAGAAGAAAGTCATTCTTCATTTGAAGAATCATTCCCTCTAGAGATAGCTTGGATGGATTGTCACTGAGGGGTCCTTTTCTCTTAGCTTAAGCACTCGGTTAGGGGAATATTCCTAGCCTAGGCATTAGAGACCATTCTCAAAGAGGAAGATTGGAAAAAAAAATAAAAATAATTCCTGTGTAGGTAGCAGTGGAAAGTCTTGCAATTCAGTTGAAAGACTAGACTATTTCCCTCTGAAACCTCTCCATGGTGTAAAAAGAATTCTTAAAGAGCCTTTAATAACAAATGTTAGTTCTCACTTCTGGTTTAAATGTACTAAAAAATAAAAACTTTCCTGTTTAAAACCACAGTTTATTTCCTTCCAAAGGGGAAAATAGCACAGTTCAGTGTGTAAAGTGTGTAAAACAAGCTCTAGCCATCATTATTTACTTATACCAAAAGTCATTGTAAAGTGGATATGAGACCTCATTTTAGATGCTCCCTTTATAAATTAGTGCCAACAACCAAATTCTTAACTCTGAAGACTCTCAGTAAGGCAATATGGTGTTTCTTCTGTTTGGGATTTCCAAACAGTTTTCAGTGGAAGTTTACCATATGCAGATGATTTTTTTATACTTCGATTCCTCAAGTTTCTTTTCAGTTTTATCAGGTGGTTGTGGCACTGGAGCAGGTTGTACAGAGAAGCTGTGGATGTTCCATCCCTGGAAGTGTTCAAGGCCAAGTTGGGTGGGGCTTTGAGTAACCTGGTCTAGTGGAAGGTACCCTTGCCTATGGCAGGGGGTTGGAACTGGATGATCTTTAAGATTCTTTCCAACCCAAACCATTCTATTATTCTATGATTTTCAAACTTATAATTAATAATGACCAAAAGTTCTGTTGGTTACAAAGGAATCCTGTTCAGAGATAGAGTATAATCCCTATCAACATCACATGTCATCCAAATGCACAAAGCCTTGAGCAAGAGCAAGAAGTGGAAAGCTGCACTCAGCCTTTCACCCAGCATATTGCAGGGAAGACAGGAAGGGAAGGCAGTTCTACTTTGCACAGCTTCTCTTTTCACAAGGTCTTCCTGGGGCAGTGTAACAATTGCAAAAGCAGATCCAACTTCAGTCTAGAGAAACAGCGTAACTGAAAAGACTCATCCAAAACCTGACAAAGTGTTTAATCCATTTCTAAATTCCCTAGTTTCCTGATGATTGGGAACTGTTTATGTAGCTATTTGTTACTGAGTAAAAGCCTTCTCCTTAGATTTTTTCCCCTCAGTACACTTCTGTATGATGAGTGATTGTTCTTATGCTAATAAGAAAAATATTGCTAAAGGAACAACTTAATACAATTTGCCATAGATGAGAAACAATAGTAATTAAATAATTCATTTTATTCCATTGAGTTTCCACCCCACAATTACCTGTAGTTTTAATAATGGGAATTAAGACTTTCAAATCTACAGCTGAAACTGCTTGAATGCATGGTAAATTTTCAATTATTGGGTGACATTATTCTGAAATATTTTCTAGTTTCTTGTAATTAGTGTGAATTGCACAACTTTGTACTTCTGCCTGTTGTAAAAGGAATCACTCTAGAGGATGACCTCAGAAGCAGGAAATTTTCAGTCAGTATCTATTGCACTGGTTCAGCATTTTAATTACATGGCATTAATTTTATAGTTGTAATTAATTACAAAAGTCAGTTATTTAGTCAAAAAGGCACAATACATTTTGTTTGGCTTTTCTGGGTCTTAATCTCTGACCTAAAATATATTTCTAGAATAACTCATCTAGAAGTAGTATTTGAAATGCTAAAACTGTAAAGAAAACATAGAGTAGATTGCTCATGAGACATATATTCCCAAATATTAAAGAATGCTTTATTAACACTGAATAACACCGCTTAATGTTATTAATAGCAAATATAAGCAGGTTTTTTAATATAAAGCGTGTATAGTATGTAATTTTCCTTTATGAAAATGCACTGCAAGGTTTGCAATAAAGCTGAAGCTCAAGAAGAAACTGCTATATATTAAAAATTGAGAATTCAGATATTATTGTAATTTTCAAGGTACGGTATTGTGGACAGTTTTCCACATATGAAAAATAACCTAATTTATATCCTGTTGCTCTGTGAAGTTTACACCTTCACCAATATAGGCTTCAATTTACCTTTATTCTCACATAAAATTTCTGTTTCCTATGTATCATCATTAGAAACTGCACAGCAAACACTGAGTGGAAAAATTAATATTATATACAATAACAATATGCTATTGCAGCTTATTCTTTTCTGTGTTGTTTAGTGGGATAATAACTCCTAAATTTGCTCTTTTCATGCAAGATATCCCAAGTCATGATCCTATCTATCTGTCTGTCCGTCCGTCCATCCGTCCATCCCTCCCTCCCTCCCATCCATCCATCCATCCATCCATCCATCTATCTGTATTTCTTAATAGATTGGTCTTTAAACAACCACTGCAATGTTTCTTGATAAGAAGTAGTGTCTGCAGATGTACCCTGAAAGTGCACATGCACTATAATATGCCTGGATGAACATTACTGATGGATATAGAGCCACTTAGGCAGAACAGCCTGTAATACTTTGATATCTCAATGCCCTTGCCTGGTGATGGGGAACAGTACAAGCTAATGGTCAGAACAAACACAGGACACTTTATATGCAGATCCAGTTGCTGTGGCTGCATGACCTTGAGCTTCTGCAAAATGGCAGTATTAATACTCCTTTCCTTTACAGCTCTTTAAGGTCCACAGTAAAAATGTAAACAGCAAAATACAAAAGAAAATGGTGGCAGGTATTAAACATGCTGTGTTTCTTCATTCAAAACAGAACTTTAGTCTGCGTTTTTGTAAAACAAAATTGTGCTGTATAGTAGATGAAAACATAGTTCATATAACTGAAAACTAATTATTTAATCAAGTGCAAACACAATGCACTTCGTTATTGCACCATCAGCTATAGCACTAGTCTTTTATGAAAAAGCTTCTTTTGTTCTGTCTAAAGAGATGCATGCTTTCAGGAATTCTTCACTGAGCTAGTCAGAAGTTTTAGAATAAGTACCTTGAAATACAGGGTTTTTTGAATTCCAGCATATGTGATTCAGACTGTTTTCTTTAGGTAGATGCTTTTATTAATTACAAAGCTTAAAGTGCTTCAATTTTTGTCTTTTTTTAATTGTTTTATGGTTTTAGATAAGATACAGAACATATCTATAGACATTTTCTACAAGAGTTCTGTAGGAAAATAGCTTTTTTTTAATATTTTCTCAAATTTGGCAGTTTTGCAACATCTTACAAAATTGTTGGGTTTCATTCATCAGCAATCTTAATTCTTTATCCTATTTCAAATGGTATTTTGGGAGGCTTACAGTAAGGAGAGGGAGGGAGAGAGAGGGAGAGAGAGAGAGAAAGCTTTGGTAATATGTAGATGCCTTAAAATATCAGCATATTTGCTCTTCTCCTACATTAGAATGAAACTCTACTTCCTCAATATTTATTTTTATTTATATAACGCTACTTTCTCAATATTTATTTTTATTTATATCAGAGATTAAATCCTGCATGTTTGCTCATGTGAATAAGCTGAGCATGCCTTTCCCTTAAGTTTAAGCCAAATGCCTTTATTCTGAAGCAGAAACAATTTTTTCTATGCTGGGAACATTTCACTACACATAAGAAGAAAAAGTCAGAAGCCTAAACATAATTACAAACCTCCAACCTTTCTCAGTTTGCTAAACCTCCTTGAACTTTCAACTCAACTGCTTCAGCTCTTTTTCAGTGTTCATAGGAATCAGGGATTTACCAGTGACCTACTGATTGAAGCTACAAACCCATTTTATGTGATTGCCTGACCCTTGCAAGCATCAGACCCTCTTGATACACAGGTATCTTATTACATCCATGAAAGGAAAAAAATTGCAGAAAGGTTTCCTTTCTCAAGCTTTTACCCAAACTCCATCATTCAAAGTCTTCAGGAGCTACTTCATTCACAAGTAGACTTGCAAAGGGAAAAGCAATTTGGATTTGTTCTCAGTGCCAGTGACACTATGCAGCCCCGTATTTTCAGCGTGACACTAATCTTCTGGCCCTCATCTCCCATTTCCCTGCCACAGGGCCAGCAAATCTCACTGTGCAGCTCCATATTTCTGCCTCTGCTCCAGACCTTGTGACAGGCAATGAGCTGGCAGATCTGCCGCCTGGCCTGCTGTGCCAAGTGTGTTAAATCATGAGGTAGAAAGAGATAGCAACAGTGCTTTGCAGCTGGGGAGATGTATCAGTGGCAACTGTATGCCTTGGCAACAGTGTGGTGTCCGGATTCTCAAGTATGTAGCTGCTCACGCCTGGTAATGCTGTTATGTGCACAGCATCAGTGTCCTGGCAGAGCTTTGCAAGCACTCCAACACTTTTCCATGGCATTTGGACTGACACAGTCCCAATGCATTGATTTGAGAGGCTGAAAATTGCAAAACAGAAATCAGGAACCTGGAGTTGTAGCAGTGCTAGCAAGAATTTGCAAGAAGTGATGCTCAAATGATATCTAAGTTTAGACCGTTCTTAATTTTAATTTTTCTATATGCCCTGGGCATGGATGTTGTTGCATATGGTTAGCTCTGTGTTTGATGACAGTATGGAGATTTATAGGTGCTTCTCTGTTGCATTCTGAGAGAGGAAACAATGTTAAAATCAGTACATCAATATAATGATGAAAGGTATTAATTAAAAAAAAAAATAAATCTAGATTGCATTCCCTAGATGTTACTAGGCAGCTCTACTGAGCAGATCCACTGGAGTGAAACACCCAGGACCCTGAAGCTAAGCATTTCTCTCTCCATGGCCCAATGAGAGGCTTAATCATTGCTGTGGGCTGACCTTGGCCCCCCAGTGGCTTCTTCACTCTCCTTCTTCACCAGGACAGGGGGAGAAAATAGTATGAGAAAGCTCATAGGTGAAGATAGAGTTTGGGAGATCATATACCAGTTACCACACAGGCAAAACAGACTTGTCTTGGAGAAAATGAGTTTAATTTATTCCCAATTAAAATAGATTTGGATGGTGAGAAAAAAAAAAAAAAAAAAGACGAAGAAAAAATAATTAAAATAACGCCCACACACGTTTTCCCAGGCTCTATTTGACTCCTTCAGTCTCAACCCCTGCAGCCGCCCACTCCAAGTGGCACAGGGGATTGGGGAATGTGTGTTAAAGTGGCACAGGGGGTTGGGGAATGTGTGTTAAAGTCCATCCGGAATAGCTCCTCTCCACTGCTTCTTCTTCCTCATAAGTTTTTCTACCGTGGCGTGGCGTCTCTGTGGGCTGCAGTGTGGACAGCTGCTCCAGTGCCTGGAGCACCACCTCCTCCTCCTTTTCCTTCTCTGACTTTGATGTCCATGCTGTTTTCTCACTCTTCCTTTCCCTCCTTCTTTGCCTGCTTGTGGGCCTGTGCAGCCCCCATCACCAGTCCTGGGCAGCAGTGCCCAGGATAGCTGTGCACTGTGCTCTGAGCATGCCTCAAACACACAGGTCTACAAACAGGGATGAGCACTGCTGATATCCATCTAGTAACTGAGGTGAAAATGTCCAGCTTTCAAACTGGAGCCACCATCTGCAAGACCAAATGAAGACAAGTTTGTCACCAGCAGCTTTCTCACTCTTTTGCTTATGCCACATCTTAAAATAGCTTGCATGTTCTTTCAAGAAAGGAGCTGAGAAGCACTTACATATTATCTTACATTTTCTTTTAGAATTCCCCACTGGTTTTCTCTTCTTGTTTCTTTCTTTGTTTTGCTCCCCCCTTCCCTCCCTGCTTCTGAGACACATCTTCTGTAGGGAGGCATTCAAGCCACAGAAGGAAGATCTAGATTTGGAAAGAATGATGCTTTGGGGAGCAGATTTTCATTGGTTTGGTAACATTGTTTCTCTGTATTATTACAGAGAAAAATCTTAGTCTTATCACCAGAAAACACGCAGGACAAAATCTTTCTATGTCAGAGATTTAATGCGTAGGAAATAGCAATGATGCTTCTAAATTCTTTGCTACTTTTCTGGAATTTGCATTTGTCTTGGAAAAGAGGGATACAGAAGAGCCACCGGCTGTTAATGACTGGGAAATAACTAATTTGGTAGAAGGCAGTTGGCAAATTCCTTTGAAAGAATAAAACCACATCATCCATCCCAGGACTTGTGAAAAATAAATCAGCCTATATTCAATTTATTTCTGTGTTTAGAAATATGCTATGATTATGGTGAACAGCTTTTGCTTAGTGAACCTGGGAGCCTTTCTTTCTTGCTCATGGGACACCTTTACTGGAACCAAGGGGTGGCAGAGGAGGAAAAGGGGAAAAGTTCCTGGACGAGAACTAACTGCTAATCAAATTGAAAAGGGCAGCCAAGGACTGGAAAGGGGAGAAATAGTGATGAGCCATTAGCCTGGAGTCAGAAGGCAGGTGGAGGATCAGAGACACCAGTTGGAATAGGTGCTGGTGGCTATGGGGGAAGGACATGAACTGAGATGGATGAGAAGTGAGAGTGGAGATAGAAGTTTCAATGGCACATTTCTCCTAATTGAAAAGGTAGATCTTTTTATGGAAATGTGAAGTTTTATAGAAAAGATGTCTCAGAGAGGATGAAAGTGGGACAGAGGTGTCCCCTCAGAAATTATCGTTTCAACAGACAAAACTATGAATGATGGTGTAATAGGTGGCACTTGTGATGTGGCCTGGACATTTCTACTTCTAATTCTCTGTTCAGCCCAGGTTTGATGTTCTATATAAGGCATATCTAACATGTTAATGAGAAAATTCTTCATTCTACTTTTTCTTTGGGAGTTAATAGAGAATATATTGCCAAATATACCCGTGAACTCCTTAGACTTTTGGATTAGTTCTAAGTCAATAAAATGTCACACCAAGCTATATATTGCACTTAAATATTTTAAGAGAAAGAACCCTAACTGCTAGTTTGAAAACAACTTGGTAAAAGTTCAGCTTGTGGACAACAATAATCCTGGTACTGGCACCTAAGTAACACTCTTGCACTCTTCTAATATAGCCCTTTTACTGTAATTATATATACATGCAAATATATTACATTTTGAGTGGTGGATAGAAATTTTATTGTAATTGTTTCTCCAGTTAATAGTTCTGCTTTATTAAACTGCTAACTGTTGTCTGCTAGAAAAAGAAACAAACATGCCCGGAGAAAGAAAAGGAATTATTTCAAAGGTCAGTATTACTTAAGCACTTGTTTCACGCTTACAGCAGATTGGAGTTAGAAATAATTGGAAAGCATACTGATATTGCAAGTGACAGATCAGAGGAAAAAGCTTACACCAAAGGTTATGTTCTGAGTTTCCTCAGTGCCTCAAGGAAGTCACTGGCTTGAAAATGCATGAATGTTTTTTAGAATAATGATGGAATATAATACTAAGGCAAGGATTAAACCTGATTTCAGTTTCTTGAAGAAAATACCTGGAAAACATTCTATACTCTGACAACTCTAAACAGTATATCTAAAATATAGTATATTTGTTTTCTTTGAGCCATATTGAGAGCTCATTAAAAGAAATTGAGAGACTCTTCTTTCAATGTTACATTTAAATTCTCATTCTTCTGCAGCATGAATCAGTTTATGTTTGCAAAAAGATCAAAGTGGGAGCATGATCTTTCTGTAGAGTTTGAATTTCACCTGACCTTTGAACTGCACCATTGCTCTTTCATTCATATGTAGAAAGCCTATTAAAGGTTACCTGGGTCGTGATACAGGGAGTTTTGCAACTGTCTCCTTTTTCTGATTAAGTTGTAGATGCCTTTTAGTCTAGGTAAATAAAACAAGCACAAAAGTAACCCAAAAAACAACCAAACCAAGCCCAAAAACCCTTTAGGAAAGTTTGCCATCCATCAGTTATTTTTGTCTGATCTTTCTTATATCTACATATTGTATGTATGTAAAATATTTATTTTTTTACCTGGATATGTCTGTTTAATCTTTCAGATTAAATGGTCCAGAGACCCAACAATATCAAATTATTAGCATCAACCAGCTTCTTATTCCATTACTCCCTGTCTTGTATTTTATGTAGTAAAAGGCGTAATTACACAGTGAGGTATAATTATAGGATAAGGAAGAAGTGTGAAGAGGCAGATGATAGGAAAGAAGATAAATATTTAACAATTGAATATGAAGAACAAAAAGAAGCTCATTTTTGGGCAAGTGAACAGAGAGAAGCCTTATGGAGATACTTCAAGCAAGGCATCCTTTGATCTGCTAAACATATGAAACTTTCTTTCTCTTAAATATTTACTTTTCCATATGAATAGGTTATTCCCCAAACAAATAATGAATAAATTTTACTACCATGACTTCTTGATTTTGACGCATATTGAGCTACTTTTTGGCTTTATTATTGTTGCAATTAGACATAAAGAAAATTTTATACAAATGGAAAAAAAATCCTTTTCAGATCGTACTTCTAAGAACTTCTCAGGATTAGTCTGATTTTGTCTAAATTTTTGTTCTGAGAGTAGTATTAATATGTCTGAAAACTGAATAGTGAGAAATCATAATAAATTTTACAGAAAGTAATTAGTTTCTCAGTTTTTAAATACTAATTTGAAAGACATCTCTGAAGAATAAAAATCATTTTATTTCTCCTATCCTCTCTGTGGCCACATCCTCCAGGTGAGGATCAGAAACTATTAATGATTTTTTAATTTTGTCATGATTTATGCAATCAGGTAGTACTGCATTTGAGGAACAGATAAATTAATTTTGAGAGAGTTGAATCAGTTAAGATAATTTGAAGCATGGATTCTAAGTTAGACTTAGAAGTGAAGCATGTGCTGGAAGGCTGCTTTCCTCTCAAAAGTCCTAAATATCTGCTTGTCATGGGCTCATTTTGTGCCTCCCATTGAAGGGCAAGATCCCTACCAGGGAGAGAGGGAAGGAAAGCAGTGTGTGACAAGATTATAAGCATAGTAATAAAGCTGTTTCCACTTTGCAAAATTATCAAAGAAACCAAAATAACTTGTGTGCATTGTGAAAAAGGTCTGACTGGATTTCAAAAGTGATAGAAATAGCTCTAAAATGGTCTAATTTTTCTGGTGAATAAGTACTTTAGTATTGATTTCAATATATTTTGCTCATTTTCATCTGATGAAAATTTGGCCCTGAGTCTCTTTGATCTCCTATTTTGCTGCAAAATAATCAGAAAATTAATGAAATGTTATTAGCTTAAGCTTACACTGGAAATCTATTTCTTCTTGCAGTCATGCAAAAGGATTTTTTGCATTTCCATTTAGTTTCAGAAATATTTTTTTCACTTTTTTTTCCTGGCAAGTATCATTACTGAAGCTTTATTAGGAACTGTAAACTTTGAAATAGTTTTCTTTTTAAAATATCATCCTCGAATTTCATAATACTTTTTTATTTGGTCCATAAATAATGTGTTTGATATTTCTATTAAAGCAAATCAAAACAGATACAGAGCTAACCACTTCTTCAACTCAATTGATTTTAAAATATTGGGTAAGCATCAATATTTGTCTTGGAAAGGAATCAATCTTGATTGATAACTACTTTTAAAGAGCATCTTTGATGCAGTTTGATGCAGTTTACCAAGATGTGTGTCTTGCTATTAGATGCAGTTAATCAATATGTGAGTTACCTGCCTGGCTATTTAAAAGAATAAGGGTTTTGTCATAAATTACATGGACTGTAGCTGGAAAGTTACAAGGCTGTGCGGTCACACTGGTAATCTTTTCTCATTTTTCTCGAACATTTACACCTGTTTTTAACTCAGAACCCAAATCCAAATGAAGTTGGTAAAATTAGGACTAAGAGCTCAGAATCCTTGTAATATTTCTAAATTGATATTTAAAACGTGATCTCTGTAACATAGTCTGTCACTCTGGTCTTATGATCTCCCGCCCAAAACCAACATAACATCCTTGTTAATTTTCTTGTTCTTACCACCCTTTGAGGACAAGACCAAGCTGTTACAGAAGGTCTCATTTAACCTTCAGCTCCAGGACCAGCTGTCCAGGGGGAATACATAATTCATTTTTCTTGACTATAAATTGTGATCTGTATTTTTATTTTTTAGCTAGTCCAAAATCCTCCAAAGGTATCCCTGAAGGGATGCCATTCTCCTTTCTTCTTGGTCTGACCTTGAAATAGTCTATTCTCACATGACAACAATTATATTATTTTTGTGGTTGTTCTTTTATTAGTATGTCTAAAGAATAGATAAGGTTTCTGCAGAGTCCAATGGAAAATTACATTTTTATGAAGATCTGGCTTCTAGCAAACTGCTTTTATTCTTCACTCTAGAGATGAGCCTAAGCTTGAGGTCTTCTTTAGACTGCCTCTGTCAGACCTTGTGATATCATGTTCTCTCCAGGTATAAGCACAGCAGATAAGGTTGTTCTGATTGTATAAATGAACGTATTTCAGCTGAACAGAAGCATTTGCCCAAGATCAGGACCAGGAAGGAAAATGCTGTGGCAAACACACAGGAATTCCGACCACAGTCAGGGAGCTGGGAACTGGAAGACACCACAGGACATCTTGAGTCTTAAATATCAACCAAATGTTACAACGACCACCTGCAGATTAGGTTTTTTATTCTGCCAGTCTTCTACCATGGACAGCTCCCACTTCAACCTGGGAACTACAGGCTGTGAAGGCAGTCACCTCTGTAGCTGCCATCAATGTACACTGCTGCTTATTCTGGAAAGCATCAAAGGGAAGGGAAGCACAGAACAGTTTCTTCTTCTTGATCTATCCTTGGATGCAGGGATGTCCTAGTCTTTGTTAAATCTATCTCCAGGATCATTGCAGTAGTGAAAGACAGTCGTGACTCTTGAGCCACGGCTACACCATGGAGGTTCCCTGTGACTGGAGGTGATCATCAGTAGCTGTAAGCTGTTAGAATGGTCCCAGCACAGTTTATTCCCAGAACAGCTAGCTCTCACCTAAAGCAGCTCCTAGGTTTAGAGCTGGAATTGGCATGAGCCAGAGATAACAACTGAGCTATTTGCCTCTATTGAGACAGCAATACTGAGCTATTTGCCAGTACTTACCATGTTTTGAAGGCTGAGGAGGTGTAATATAGGTTTGGTTAGAGTATGGATTTTGCCTTTACCCTAGAACTACAAGTATCAGATTACCACTTGCAGCTCTTGGTGGGCTATAGAAGACTGTGCTGCAGTTGCCCAAGTCTCCATAAGCACAAACAGGCATGGCTAACTCTCATGGTGGTCAGGAAGCCCGTGTGCCTTGCAATAATCTATTTGTTCTTATATTCTTCACTGCTATTTTAATAAAATATTATTTTACTTAAATGTTACACATATTTTTAATTAATTAATATGTCATTCCATTGTAGAAGATTACTGAAATCTGGAGGTTATTTCTATCTTGTTAATTTTTTTTAATGCTGGAATTCATTTGTGGTTGGTTTGTTTGTTTGTTCACTTATAACACTATTAGCTACTCTTTGCATATTTTAGTTTTATTCCCTTCAGTTTCAGTTACTGTTCATATCTCTGCCATTATTTTGTTCATTTATTTTCCTGCTTGCAGTTGAGTGCACTTTTCAATGCTGCTTCATGTTGCTGAAAAGGAAACCTTACTTTTAATCAGGAAAAGGAGGAATGTATTTCCTGGATTTATACTCACAATGTTATTTTGACATAAAGTTGAGCACGGCCTGTGTTGCTGGTCTGCATCTCCGTAAAGGAAGAGGTAGCAATCAAAGGACTGAAGAAAAGAACACACAATACAAAATATGGACCCAGCAAGCTCTTGATTCTACTGTATGAAAGTGTATCATTCAGCTCTCCCCTGGGGTTGCTATTTGTTTGCCAACCCAGGTGGCTGTGATGTCTGTCTTTTCCCATTCCAGTTGATTTATCAGAAAAATTGATTATGCATTATGTAGCTGAAGCCAATTATCTGTCATTTTTTCATGTTGTCTCTGACTCATCCCTCTCAATTTACTGCCTCTTTTTTTGTACCTAGCTTATTAGTTCGTTTGGAGTGAAAGCATATCTTTCTCTGCTTTCATACCACACAGTAGGATGAAATACTAGGCTTTGAGGTAGGATTTCCAGTGTAAATTTATAAAAATGATTTAATACAAAATAGATTTGTTGTTTGCATTAAGTGTTATAGCATAAGAACATTCCATTCACTTGGATCAACCAGAAAAAAAGTTCAATATATTTTAGCTCAATGAGAAAGTGTTTCCAAGTATTGTACTGCTCATGGCAAAAGTTTCCAAAGCTCTTTATGGATGGGATGGTATATCTAGGTTTCTTAATAGTTTAAAATTACATGAAAATGCCAACTTCCTATGTGAAGTTTTAATAGTTTAATTCTTTTGCCTTCAAAAGACGTTAACTCATTTGGACTTCTAAGCCTGACTGATTTTTGAGATGGACATCTGAAGTCAGACTCCAAAGTCAGGGTAGATGAATCCCAGCTATATAGATTGATAGTTCCATCCTGGAGGAAGAATCTTCTTGGATCTAGGTATCAAGATGCAGATTACTTATTGTAATTAAAGATTCCTAAAATTGTAGGACTCTTGGGATCTAGTTTAGCAAAATTTATAGGGAGGGGATAAATTTCCAACATGGTTATCCTTGCCACATTAACAGGTCTGATGGAAAGTGTGACTGATGATGCACATTTCTCATCTGGATCCCAGTGTAAATTTTTTTTTTGATTGAAAATAGTGCAGTAGGTGCTAGCCACACCTGGTACTTTTAAGCTATGGGGAATCACTTATGACATTACTGCTACTATAGAGGCGTATTTCAACTCAACAGAAATTCAGTTCAGTTCATGGAAAGAGCTTTTGAGTTGGAGTCATTACTCCTAGGAGGTTTGCCAATGCAGTTGAGCTTCCTATGCGGTAGCTGGGGCTGCTTCCAGAATTCTTTCATGAACTTCTTGGGTTCATCATCCTTGTCTGCCTTTTCTGAGCTTTATTTCATGGCAGAGTTTCATTGATCGATCACGCAGAATCAGCAATATTTTTTGCAGCAAATATTCTTGGAGGAACAAAAGAAAACATTAAGCAATTTGTATGTGCATCTCTCCCTTCTTTCTTAACAAGTCCAGATGATCACATTCAGATAACAAATCTGAAGTTTGTAAAATTCACCTTTTTGGTCAAGTCTTCTGGAACACAGAAGTCCTAATATGGAAATCTCATCACTAGATAAACAAAAATATGATACAGCACAGAGGAAAGGTGAAGAAGATGTCAGTCATATAAATAATTCCTTCTATTACATCATTAATTGTATGATAACCAAAACAAATACTTGCTTTTAAATATTTTATAAAGATATCCATTAAATACTATCCAGTTATTACAGAGGAGGTAGAGAATGACTTAAAAGAATTAAAATTTTAAATTTATATTTCAAATTTAAGATGTTTATACAAAGATCTAGAGGTGACTGCATGCACAGATCTTCATACCATTGGTACATAAGCTACCTAATAACAGACAAATAATTTTTTTAAATCTTCACATAATCTACAAAAAAAAATTTGTATAGAGAATGCAAATCAAGTTGACTGGCTTCCTGAGGCAAAACAGAAGATAAAACTTTATGCAAAGCTCAACATGATCAAAGGGCAAGGATATTTTCAAGTATTTCTATTTCAGTAGTTATGGGCTTGCTTGTCTATGCATGTAAATTGCAAAACAGGATAGCTTTTTATTCCCTGTATTTTTGCAAAGTGTCCTCATGCAGTTCTCATGTTTGACTTTTTTCTGTCCAAGAAAGTGTTTTGATATGATTGCAGTGCTTGGGGTTTGTTTTCAGTTTGGGTTGGTTTTTTTTTTTGGGGTTTTTTTTGTCTGAAAGGGGATAATGAACACTGGAATGTTGTCACTGTAGTTTTTTGTTTTGTTTTGTTTTTTTTTCTCCACTGATTGCTGTTGATAAAAAAAAAATTAAAGGAACTGTACTTTTTGTACGTGTCCATTTACTCTCTCCCACATTAGAATACATTGCTTTCTTAGTAAATAAGGCATAGATATTTCACATTAAATAAAAAGAGCTTCTTCATAGCATTGGTAATTTTTTGCAAGTTTTGAATAAGAAAGACTGGAAATAGAAATGTTAGATAAGACACAACTTTGCAGAATATTGAAAACCAACCGATTAAAAAAAGATGAATAGGAAAAGAGGTGCTGCGAGGTGCTCTCTTCAGTTCTATAATGTGAACTGATTTTCTCACATTCCAGTAGGGCTAAAATAGATGACTGCCTGCATAGATACCTTCAAGATATGTAGTAGTGTGATGATTATATGTTAAATATAGTGCAGGCAGCAAGCCTTTTGGTGGACAAAATCAAATTTTCAGTTCATCAGGCAGGTCAAGACACTACAAGGTGCCTTGCCCAAGTTCACTGAGACATTTACTGTCTTTCCAAACTGTTAGGTGGTTTAGCATCCAGGGAGGGATTTTTCCTGCCAGATTACCCCCAGGCAGTTTACAGACAAACTGTGAGATAGCTGTGGTACCTTTGAGAGAGCTGAAGGTGGGCCGAGTTGCAGGCTGCATGACTGCAGCTGGGACGGTGTTTTACAGGCAGCCAGGATGCTACATTGGGTTGTAGCAAGACTCTCTGGAGTTAGCTTCTACTTTGCTTTTGTGCCTCTGGTTCTTCCATTTCTCCTTGTGACAGCCTTTGTTAAAAAAATATAAATTGACAAGTACTAAGCTAGATGTCTGCCTAAAACAGATATATGCAAGATTTTTTTTATGATGGCTGTAAACTAAATATATGAATAGACAACTACCTTTTTGTGATGACACCGATTTTAGGGCTTTAGAATGAGAGGATTTCTTCTCTAAATCAAAGTTTACAAAGTCTAGTATTGTGTGATTGCTGTAATTCATAGTTTGCTTCACTAAACTAAGTTCCACTGGTTTTTTTTTACAAGTAGAAAAGCACATGCATTCCCTAGAGAGTGGAGAACTAGTGAGGTATCATTTTCTGCAGGATTTATGTTCTTCCTGTTTTGAAAAATCTTGCTTTTATGACCAGGACATTTATTTTCTTATGAGTGGCATGAGGTTACTACAGCAGTAGCCTAAGTTATGTCCCATTTCTTCTGAAATACTTCCTACAATTATGAAAAATAATTTAGTTCCTTTTACTAAGGAAGTAAAAGGCAAATTTTCATCACAAATACTATAGAGTTTTGCTGGTAATTTATGCAATCAAGTAACTGTTCAGTTTCACCAGCCTTAAACTACCACTGAAAAAACTGTCGTCTACTATGTTTTGCCTCTAACTGAATTCTAGTATCCTCTTGGATATGGTGATCATTTTCTCTGCTTTCTCTCATGATGGCATTCTTTTTTCTTAGAGATGCCAAATAGTTGAAGAGTGAAGGGATGTTCCTTTATTTTGTTTACTTTAATTTGCTTTCTGTTCTATAGAAGACACACTTTCATAATATTTACATAATTATCTCCATCTTTTGCCCAGTTGCCACATTCGGAAACCTGACAGAGTAAGATGTTTGAGCAAGTTAATTGCTTTTATCTATTGCTTATCAGTTTATCAGGGAAGACAGAGAGTTTAATACAGGGCTACCCTCATGGCTGCTTTGGGGATACTTAGACCTAACAATCTTAATCTCATTTGTAAATGCCAGCACTTAAAGTGATGTTATGGCATCATAATCTCATCCACTGCTACTGCAATGGGAAAGGTACCGAAGTAAGTCATTCTGGCTTGAGATGGAGGAAAAGCTGCCTGAGTGAGTGAGAGGGGCCTGTAAGCTCATGGGCTCTCACAGGCTTTCTGTTCAGCTACAGTAAAAATTTTCCTCCAAAATTCATATGATTTTCAGTTAAATATTGGCTTCAAGGAATTGATGGGTTTGTCTAGGGATTGACTTTTTAGAAGCTGAATCCTTCCAAGTTTTTCCAATGTTGTGATTGAATTTGATTTCTTTGCATCTGCAGGCTTCAGGAGGAGTGATATCAGTGCAAAAGGAGGAGCATATAGCTGTAGGGTTTTGATGCCCTGTGGACTGTTATGGTACCCTGAGCTTTAGCACATGCTTAGTAATGTATTGTGGTTGCTGTCTTGGGATTGTCATGAGAAATATAAACAGCCAATTTAGCAATATTGCATGAGAATGAATAATTATGCAAAAAAACTTGGGGAAGATTTATGAAGTTACAGTAATAATGCATTTCAACAGCTGGCAATTATCATCATGCTGTGCAACAAGTGTTCCACTTCTGTTGAATTTCTGGTGTTTGCCTGTGTTTGGATATTTACTTCTTATTTTTATAATTGTCTTGATTCTGGAAATACACTGTAAATAAATATGCCCAGGGAAAAATATATGTGTTTAACATATGCTTTTTATACGTTAGCTAGTTTGGGGGTTGGTTGTTTGGGTTTTGGTTTTGGTTTTTTTTTTTTTTTTTAAAATCTGAACATTGGGGAAATACAAATCATTAAATGATTATAGTGCAGTAAAATGCAAGAAGTTTGTGAAGTACTACTATGCAGTGAATCTGACAAATGTATTATAGCAACAGTAAGAATGAGGCTGTATGTATTCTGTTTCACAAGGGAGGCATAATATAAACATGGATTATTTGTTGCAAATACACCAGGGTTTCTGAGAATCAGTGTTATTAAAATCATGCTTTTTATTTTTCTTGACATTAACTACTGTAAATTCAGAGTGATAAAAAGAGACTAAGTTATGTCTGAATCTAGCTGCACACGGGATTTAAACATATCTGGTGACAATGTTTAATAATCTGTATGGGTGCATCTCTGAATGTGCATGTATTTCACTCAAACACTATCTTAGAAAGGTGATCCTGATTTCCTCTCCCCTACATATGACTCTATCATATCTTGTGGTGGTACTTTAATCCTAAATGGAGCTTTTCTGAACGAAAGAGCTCAAAGCTGTCTTGAACATTATCAAGTGTGTTTATTTAGTTACTTAGTTTATTTAGTAAAAGAGGACAGATGTAACACTGAATTGGTAGCAATGTAGTAGGATAATGAACTTCAAACAGAAACAGGAGCTCTGCAGCACCTCAAAGGCAACGAGAGTTGTTTGAAGTGTAACTTTCGTTTAGAGCATTAGACCCAGATTAGCAAATCTGATTTAGTTTTCAAAGTGGCAGTCACACTTCAAACAAGCCCAACTGTTTCTGAAGTATGTGTGTGAAGATTAGGTAGCAAACCTTTCTCTGATATAGCCTTGTAGTAAATATTTTAAATGGAGTTTTTAAAATAAATAAGTGTCTGTGTTTGTCAATTTCTGAATTTCACTTCTTATGGAGAAACATGGATAGTGTTATGTGGAGTCATCTGTGTTATGTGAAAAATGAACAAAGCTTTCTTGCCATTCATGTATTGTGCAATATTTATTTGAGGTGATCCTATGCATACGTGACTGGGTCTGGCAAAACATGTAACGAAACCAAAGGATGTGCATGCATTTGTCACCAGAACAGATAACTCACCACTTCTTAGAAGTCACAGACTAGGTCCCAGTTTTGGAGTACTGTCCTTCTGGTAGTAATGCTGTTCTCCAGCATTGCATAGGCACTACTCACATGCTTAAGGACTTAATGGCAAGATGTGGACAAAGATGTGTGAATTGCCTGGGCGCTGAGCAGAATTAGCCTCTGGACCACCTATTTAGTGGGCAGCTAAACATTTTATAGCTATCGAGGCTATATTTTGGTGTAAATGTCTTATTTATCGATCACAATCACTGGAGTCCTACAGAGCTCTTGTTTCTTGTATGTGGAACTACTACTCATACCCAGGAGTACTGTGTATAGAAAATGTAATTTGTAATTTTTTTTCTCCTTTCTTGAATTCACATTATTGAACATCAGTGAAAATGTTCTTTCATTAATATTTATCATTTAGTGTCCTGTTTTTCTGAAATCAAAAAGGCTCTAATGTTTTTGCCTACTCATAATAAATAAAATCCTTTAGGAAAAAAGATGTTTTAACTACTGGTGTTTATCAGTCTTTTTTTCAGTGAAAAGGTAGGTTTACTCTTTACATTTTCGGAATTGAAAAACCTCCAAGTGTTTTTCATCTATTACCCTGTAGTTTAAAAAAAAAAATTAAAAAAAAAAAAAAAACAAACCAAAAGAGCCAATGTCTGAATGTTAACATGTTTTGAAGGTGTTTTATTATTCTTTAATATGTGAGGCGCAGACGTTAGTCAGATTGTTGTTGGTTGTGTGATTTCCAATACAGAAGATTCCATTCCTTAATTTGGTGTTCTTGCCATCTGTAACTACATTGTATATTTTTCCTCAAGGCAAAGTCTATGTCAGTAATTACCAATTCATCATATTTACTGATGATGAACATCTGCAACTAATTATCTTGTTTTCTGCACTCAAGTTTTTAAATTTCATTACAATAGTATAGACAAAATGATGGATTGCTGTTAAAGATCTCAGTATATATAACAAGGTTTGAGAAAATTTTAATGTTACTAATATTGTACAAAAAAAAAAAGGTGCCAAATGTTCTATTAGATTGCTGGAAAGACCAAACTTGGGATTCCTGGGTGGGGTAAATATTTGTACTTTGTGGATATTACATAACTGTGTGGACTAACTGGAAAGAGAGCAAGTCAACATATGAAGAAAAAGTCACATGTTTTCAGTCATCAGACAAAAAGCAAGTTAGTGAAATCTGTGGCTTCAATTATCTACAGCAGACGCATCAAGGAAGTACTACATGCAAATGCAATATCATCATAGAAGTCAATATATACTGTAGTCACCTAAGTTAAAGGATCCACAAATAGAAAGTAAAGTGGAATTCACAGCAGTGAGACTGTATATATTAATTCATTGTCATGGACTTAAAAAAAAGGTAATATCTTGCAAATGTCATTTATTCCACCTTCATTCTTTAAAACAAGACTGTTCATAAACCCTCATGAACAGTTATCTTAAAGTGTGTGCTTACAGAATTCCTGCACAGCCAGGTTTGCTGAGGTTTTCAGAGGTTTTCAGAGGTTTTTCCTGATGCTGCCCTGAACTTCTTTGGCTGCAATTTAACTTTATTGTGACTCTGGACACTTGTCTTATTGTCTTCCCCAAGAGCAAAGCTCCCTGTACTGCTCAGTTGAACACTAAGACCTAGAGGAATGGGATAATTACTATTAATTTGTATTTGTTATTTCCACAATTTTTTCCAAGGAGCAAGTGTAGTGGTGAGATGATTGACACCAGTGTTACCAATTGTAAAGGGATTCCTGATCACAAGTTTTATTTGGGAATTTTATTTACTTCTTTCACTAAAGCTTTAGTTCTGCTGGGACAGGTCAGACCAGAAGAGGTAGCTTTCCCTGTTGCCTTTATAGAAGCCCTATATAGAAAAAAAAAAAAAAAAAAAAGAGTTCAAAGTGCAGATCCTTTCAACCCAAAAGAGACATATTGTAGCCATGATGGATCAGTCACATCCTAAAAATAAGTTTATTCTCCTTGCCACTCTTGGGTGACCAGCTTGGATTTTGAAAATCTAATATTTGCATACTCGAGGATCAGTTAGCAATTAATCTTGCCAGGAAAAAGATCAGATGTAGTTTATGTGAAGAGATCAGTTGGTGGATAAAGTCAATTAGTAGACTAGATTTTGTATAAATCTTTTTCTGATAAAAACTCCAGCTTTTTAACTTGGTGGCATTTTTTTTTGTTTGTTTGTTTGTTGGGTTTTTTTTTGTATGTGTGTGTTAGAATCTAGTATGATTAATCTTATCAAGTTTGGAGATTACTCAAAATAACAGAATTAAACATGTTTGCATTTTCTTTATCCTTCTCATTTGCTGTAGTTTTACATTGAGTAAATTCATGAAAAATATGGGAAACTGGAAAACAGAAAAAAACTGGCCAAAAATATTATTTTGAAGCATATTTAAAATATTAATTTACTTCATTTCAGGTTTTTAGCATCAAATTCTGAGAGGGGAAAAATATTTTTCTGTGGAAGGAAGGGTGTATTCTGAATCAGAACAGGAGCCTTGTTGACTGATCATTAATAACTGAGTGTGTGATCCTGGATAAAATTTACCCAGAGACAATGCTGAGGAAGAAGAGAAGGAGACAAGTGTCAGGACAGTTACACAAAATGAAGGAGAAGGAAAGTCACACTGTATTTTGTCAAGTTTGCCTGGAGGAAAACAACAAGTTGCTGTGTGGATAAGCAAATCGAAGCTAGAGAAGCAGTTTGAAAAGTGAATCAGAGATGCTAAAAATCAACTAGACTAGTAAGCTGGAATTGGCACAAAAATAAGTTGTGCCTTCCTTATTCAACATTATAATACAAGAACTGTTCTGTTTACTGGTAGGTATATGTTGCTTCTTATAGTCCACTCTTCATATATTCTCTCTGTCAGGATTTATTTTAGGATATTTCTTAGGGCCATGTGCTGACCTCAATCTGCTTTGTAATGAGAGTTGTATGTAAGCATTGATGTGCTGAAGCCATTGTACAGTCTGTAAAGCACTTCAATAATTTGCATATTGTCCAGGCTTATTCTCTTTCTAAATTTATTTTAATTTGGGAAAAAAAAAAAAGTAGAATGATAAGCATAAAATAGAACTCTCTTCTGGCAATGTGTGGTTGTGATCTTGTAATTCAATGTAGCAATTTATTCTGTGTGTATTCTACTGCTTTGTGACCCGTTCACATATTTAATATTTAAATATCTGGGAAAATCTATAACTGATTAATTGGAATAAAAACAATATCATTTTCCATAAAATTATTTTAAAAATTAGTCATAGTCTGTCATTTGAGGCCATATTTTTCTCTTTCTATATGTTGAAAGATGATGAATTTCTAACGGTGGAGGAGTGAATTGTCATCAGGCATGATGCAGTACAATATGTGATCAATCAAGGCATAGCGATAGAAATATCTGTTATGTGAAAAAAAAATTCTTGAAAATAATAATACACTTGGAAATAATAATATACTCTAGTTTGCAACATAACTATATCTGCAAATTATCTGTGTGCTTTTAGAAAAAATAAATATTAATGTCTAAAGCAAAAGCATTCCTTATTAAATGGATAAAAACTTGATGATGTAATTTCCCTTATTATATAGCCCACTCAGTTCTGTACCTCAGTAGCATGATTTGAAGAAAAAAATCACTACAGCCCCAACTACCTCCACTTCCATCTCACTTCTGAAGAGCGTGCTGCCAGTGTTGCACATGAGTAACACTTCTACAAAATACAGTCCAGTGTGTATGCTAAGACATTCTGAAATATGGCTAATTAATACACATTGTAAAGCAGTCTGCAGTTTCATCCTACACTGTATATAATATTTTGAGCTGTTTAAAAGTCACACACCTGAATTACAAATTCAGCTTTATTATGTGTACAGATGTTTATATGAGTGATGTTTTATTCCATCCCTTTTCAGTAATAGTACGACAGATGTTTAATTGGATTATAGGTCCTCTGTGCCTCAGTGTTGCCATCAGTCAGGAACAAAGCTCTAAACACACAATTAATGCTGTTTTCAAAGTAACAGAATATGTTACTGTCATTCACCGTGATATCTATCCCAAACTGAACCTAGTTTACATGATATGCAAAACAAGAGACCTTTAAATTTTCCATCTGCCTTTTTTAAGTGTGAAAAAAAAGAGACTAAGTTCATTCTTGTGCATAAATATGAGAGAATGGCTCTAGTGTGGTATAATTGGATTTACTACATTGTAGTAATAAAAATATTAAAAAGTAGGCCATATTTTTATAATCTCTTAAATTTGCATTTTTCTAAAATGAATGGAGCCTGCCCAGCCCTTTTGAAGCCTCAAGCTTTATAGTTTGATACTAAGGATAACAAATAAATAATGTTGAATTTTTGTCATCTACTACCTTGCGTTTTTTAAGCTTTCGTGAACTCACATCTCTTATAATTTGAAGAGTCTCACAGAACACAGGAAGTTTTAGATAAAGAAAATTCTGTTTCTGATTCTATCATGCCTTTTTTTATCCTTTCTTCTAATCTACTATTACTGTGTTTTAATGAAGAACGAATTTTAGTGATCACTACACAACAGATAATACAGAGCAGCAAATCTAAATTACTTAAATAGAGGAAGTGGAAAAATATTATTAAATCATCAGGTTACATACTTTATTCAGAGGTTTTCCACTAAAAATAATACAAATGTGGTAAAACCAGAAATGTCAACTGGGCACTTTTCAGCTGGTGTCATGTAAAATTTACATTTTTAAATGACAATTTTCCAAGCTAATTTGGGAAATAATGCAACAGAGGTTTGTGTTTTGGCTGTTTGGCACTGCTTAGAGAGTTATACATGTGTCATTGCTTGTGGCTGTACTACAAAACCCACATAAATTATATTCGTATTAATATTGCCCTACTTTCAAGTGAAAATTATCATGGCCGATTTGTGCCTATGTCTTCTGTGTGTAGTGTCAGATTTATTCCTGAAGTAATCCTGTGTGAAAAGGTCATTGCCAGAAACTGAGCCATTGTCATAATACTCATGTTGCTGTGGAGATTGACTTCAAAAATCTGAGGGAATTAATTTTTATATGGCAAGTGTGTACTCTAACAGCAAAATTGGGCAGATTACAGCATAGGTCCTGTAATCCTCGGTTCTCTATTATCTCTTTGATCTTTTCTAGAAACAAGGTGGGGGTTTTTTAGGTTTGCTTTTTTTTTTTTTTTTTTTTTTAAAGTACTGAAAGATTATATTTTTCTCGAAAAAGCAGTTATATCTCTCTTACTCTGGAATCACAGTCATGATAGTAAATTACTCATTCACAGCAGCAGGCCATGCACAGAGACTACACTAGCTTGAGATGATTTCTTCTACACAGAAAGGGATGATTGAATAACTAAATATTTGCAAGAGTTAGCTCAAAATCTGATGTAGATTCAAGTGAGTATTTAAGGAAGGAATTCCTTCTTGATGGAAAGCTATGTAACAGTTCTCCATTTGTCCAATTTTATGTTCAGTGAATGCACTGGAATTATTAAGTCTTGCAGATGTTAACATGGGTTATGAACCTCTGAAAAGTTTTTTCTTCTGAGGAGCATTGACTGTGTGCTTCTCTGTGGGTAAATGTCTATGTATTTCAAAATGTCAATCAGTGTCCACATTTCTGGGGAAAAAAATAAAAGAGGTCACAAGTCCACTTTGTTACTGAGTTAGTTCTCTTTTTTACATAAGAGAAATTTCATCTTCTTATAATCACAGAGTAGCTAAGGTTGGAAATAAAGTCCAATTGTTAAGCCAGCACTGCCAAGTCCACCACTAAACCATGTCCCATGTGCCACACCCACACATTTTTTGAACACTATTGATTCTGCTTAGCCTATTTTCTAAGATCCAGTCTATACCTCCCCTGACACAACTCTTCATCTTTCTTTGTGAATTGATGGAACTGTAATATTGACACTTAACCACACTTTCCACATTTTAGATGTCTTGCAGACCACTAAGCAGCCCAAATCAATCTTAGTAGTTCCTTGAGGATTTGAAGCACAACTAGTGGCTCTGCAAGAACCACTGTAAGAGCCACTCTCTGTAAGGGCCACCAAGATCACACCTGAGAAAAAATACCTTATTCCTTGTCTGTGCAAGCATGGTGCACGTCAAAGAAACACTCAGTTCATATTGAAGCTACAGTAGTTCAACATGATGTGGCCAGCCCTCATCATATTTTTATTTTATAATATTGTATAATATTTTATTGTATAATACACAATGCTCAGTTTTCTTGAAGGGATGGTAAAAATAAAGTCCAGTGCATAAAAAATGTGTCAAAGACAGCATAAATCAATTTTCCTTACATTTATTTGTGGAAAAGTACGGAAAACACGCTATGCAAACAGCATCATAGTGCAAACTACTCTGATATTTTTGAAGAAATTAATTCAGAGACTACTCTATAATTTTGAAAGTTTTGAAAGTTGTGCTTTATAATGTATAAAGAGACCAAAATTTCAGTCCTGAAATCCAGATTTCCACATTTTTACCAGGGTCCTGTTACAATGTAGTATTTCAGGGTACATGTTTTCCGACCTGAAACTTGGGTGCAAATGAGCTCTGATTTTGAGCAGTAATGTAACGATGAACATTTGAGACAACTGACACCAAAGGCATGTGTCTGAATCATAGAATCATGGCCTGGGTTGGAAGGATCATTAAAGATCATCTAGTTCCAAACCCTCCACCAAAGACAGGAGCCTTTTACTAGATCAGAGTGCTCAGAACCCCATCCAGCCTGGCCTTGGACGCCTCCAGGGATGAGGCAAATCTTGTATTCAACCTGGTTTAGAATCAAGGAATATTACTATGTTTCCTCTGTAGCAAGATAATAAACAGTCAATTATGTTCAGAATTTTTTAGTGTTTTGTCTTGTTAATAAGAGCCAGCAAGGAAGAAGTCTGTGTTCTGGCAAAATTGCTAAAATAAATACTTGGTCATTTCAAAGGTGTGGAGAGTTTCTAACAGTATTATAAATGAAGGAATAATAAGAAAAGAAAGAAGGTTCTTTTTTATTATTATTATTCCCACAAAACGGATTGGATGAAAACATTAAAAATTAAAGGTTAAAACTGAGGGAATTGTAGGAAATACTGATTTCCTATAAATGAATTACATCTAAATTTGTAGGAAAGGAAATCTGTTTACATAGATTATGTTGAGTGTAAAATGAACATGATAACACCTTACAATTCTTTTTCCATGCAGAGATTAGTTCACGTCATTCCTGAAATTAACTGTGGTTCAAAGATGGAAAATCCAGAGGAGGAGATTTTAAGCTGAATTTTATGGATCTTTATTTTTTTACTACTATTACAAAATTGCTACTTTATTTCTGTATTTTTTTTTTCTGGGGATGATAAGAAACAGTATTTTCATTTCAGCTCAATGTGGACTGGATCATAAACTGAACGGTTGAGCATCACAGCTAGGAGATCTCATAATTTCTGTGGCATACCCTCAGCTTGGAGACTAGTTATATATGTTTTATGCATATTTGGTCATAAAAAAATAAACACTGCAGGCCTTTCCAGGGAACAAGCAAGGAAAGCAGCATTTCTTGAGCCATTCCCTAAAGGCAGAAATTTATTGGTAAGAGAGCTGTAGTATGCCTCCCCTGCCCAGTCCTGCTGCCAGCACATCTGGCAGCTCTGCCAGCCTTCCTGCCCCAGTGGCATCCCTCTCTCCCAGGCGCTCTCCAGACTCTGCTCCAGCCGTATTTCAGCTGCTTTACCAGGGGAAGTCCTTGACTTTTGTTTATTTGTAAAGCCTAGTGGTCCTTTCAGTGGCTACAAATTTCTGTGGAATTGGTTTTCAAGTCTTAGTGTTGTAGCCCAAGTATTAAAAGAGTAACAGCAGATAAGATAGGCTCTGAGATTATGTTTATTCAGGTGGGGAAAGCAATGGTCTTTCTCAGGTTGTTTATCATGAAAAGAAATTGTTAACATCTTGATGTCATGGTATAGTACAAAAACAATGCAATCAACTGAATAATTTTCTTAGAGTTTTAATTCACTTCAGTTCTTAATTAGCATTATAGCCACACAACTTCTACATAAGCTTTAAGAGTGCAGTTGTGCCTGTCAAATCGTATTAGTTATGCAACAGATATTACCTTCGGGGCTCCCAAAGTATGACTGACTGTCATGGTCACTGACCATGCAAGATTTCTGCTGCAAGCAGTAAATCCAGATGACTGCATTCCCTTGATCCCTGTATATGTAGGAGGGAATTGCATGAGCAGAGGTCATTATCACCACATGTTATTTATTACATAACTGTATATCAGGGTTAAAAAAAAAAGGCTTTGCTTTGTGCAGAACCTGTGGGAAAAACCTGTTTCCATGAGTGCTGGTCACATCTCAGGGATACCTTGCATAAAAAGGATATATTTAAAAAAACTTTTATGTGTATTTTTGGAAGTATTAGATGAAAAACAAGTTGTGAGATGTTATCCTAGTTATTAATTCATCTAAGCAGGTGTGACAGAAATTTTTAAAGCTCTGGAGCAAACTCAGTTTTACTTGTAGACTTTCCCTGTAAAAGGCTTATGGTATAAATACAAGGAATAAAGCCCTCCTTCTGTCATGATTCAATTCAGAGAATTCAAAGCTCTTGATGACTGAGTAGCCTCTAGTACTTCAGATGAAGTTGTCCACTTGAGCTCCAGGCCTATGAAGAGGTCACTGTTTGCTGTAAATGCTGGTACTGCAGATATGTCAAAAACACAGAGAAATTTCAGAGAGCAGCAGCAACTGAGTAATTAAAAGGCTTGAAGGAACCAGGTTACTGACTCAAGTAAAAAGGTCTAAAACACTGGACACAGGTAGCCCAGCTAAGGTAGAAGCTAATAGATGATATGATTATAAGCTGAAGGTATTTCAAGGCTGATATGGTGTTGTATTAGGTAAGGAACTCTCTGAGAGCAGAATTTTGAGTAATTATTTTCTTATAAGCAAGTTAAAACTTATACTGATGACAAAAAAAATGTCCCAAAGAAAAAACTCCGTGCTGCTCAGCAAACTAGTAAGAGCTTCATTCCTTGATTATTTGTGATTATATTGACCAAAGCCTTAGGAATTGTACTGCTGGGAGCAGGCTTGCCTTGGCACAGTAAAGATGTACAATTTGATAAACTCGTATCTTTTTCTGTTTCCAAGGAAAGCAACAAAAGCATGTTGTCAGACTACTCTGCCTTACTGTAGTTTGGAACTCCATTTGTAAGTCACCAGATGATACTTGTTATCCTTTCCACCACCTGTCACCCATCCGGATGCCCAAGCATATGCCAAAATGTCTATTTTAATTCCAGCTGGAACAATACAAAGAAATGAGAAAACAGAAATAGCAACAACATAGTACATAGATAAAGTTTATTCTGTGAAACTGTCAGAGTATTATAGACACTTATCCGTGTGTATAAAGTGTATGTAAATTAGTAACAGGAGTTCCACCCTTTAGCACTATAGAGGAATATGTGTGGGTTTGTGCTTTGAAATTCATATAATCTGAGGACCTTATAACCTTAAGGACAGGAAGTTTTTAAACAAAATTCTGTACAGAATAACACTGCTGGAATGGCAGTTTCTGAAACCTAGATTTAGACCTACAGGTAGAAGTTTTAAGTATACTTTTGAAAAGTGAAGGAGGAGTTTTACAATTTAAATCTCATTCTAAAAGCTAAGCTAAGGGCTTTAATATCAAAGTATACTGTGTAGCCTTAAATGTACCTGACCACTAGGATGTAAAAAACAAATCCTGATTAGGAAGTATGACACAAAACATCACTTTATGGTTCATGTGAACAATAGCTGGTGTCTAAAACAAAATCCATTGAGGGTATCAGAATAACACTTTCCTTCTTACCATGCAATTTGCATGGAGGTTTACTGTGAATCCAGTTCCAGCTGCTGAAACATGTAAAAAAAATCCGCCCTTAGTTATGTATTGTTAGAATATCACTTGAAATTTGTTTGAATACTTTTTAATATTTAATACCATATACCATTAACTATTCAGAAACTTGACTGAAACAGAATGAGCCTACAAATACCCACCAAACTTCTTTTGAACAGCCTTTTAATTCGGATAAAAGCTGGTTTCTGCAGCTTGAGCAGAAGCAGCAAACCAAGCTCTTTTGAGATCCTCACTAGCTTTTGTCTTAAATAAGTAGATTTAGTCTTAGCTTCATCCTACTTGCTGATAAGATATACCACCTGGACATGTTTTTTTCTTGAAGTGCTTTCTTTTGGGGGGGCAGTTTAACTTGCTGCTTGTGAGCTGGTGGGTGTTCTTAAGCATTGACTGTTTTGGTGAAAGTAAAATTAACAATATTTAAAAATATATATACATCTTTGTTATGCTGCAATGCTGTTCATCAAGACTTTTTTTTTAAAAAATTTTTGGGGGGTTTTTTGAAGACATGTTCACAAATTTTAAAGGTTTTTAATCCTTTACTGTTTTCATGAGACATGTAGCATCCTTTTGCTGTAAAGCATAAAATTAACCACTACAGTTTAGTACATCTTGTGTCTGTTAAAAATACACACATATGGAGTGAAACCTTTTCATTATTGAAATTCATGACAATTCTATGACTGAAGTTTGTTTAGGAAAAAATTTATGTGCATTGCTGAAGAGTACAGCAGTGGTAACATCAAGACATTTTAATAGACATTTTGACAACTGAAAGATGTGTTTTTAGAATACTTATTAGTTGCATGTAAAGAACTTCACATTGGAAGCAACTTAAAAACCATTTTCATTTTAGGTTGTTAATTCATAGGAAATTCATTCTAACTAATAAACATAAATATTGTTCTGCGTCATCACAGCCTTTCTCTGTAATGCCTAAAGACATTTTAATAGTTAAATTCAAAATCAAGTAGAGATTGTTGATCGGGTATTAGATAGATTTTGATCAGTGAATACCTTTTTTCTCCATGCCATATTGCATAGACTGCCTTACAGAGAGGCAAGAACACTCACTAAACAGGTGTGTTGAGTTGAACCTCATTATGTGTGAAATGCGGTGTCTGCTGCTATGAAATTGGACAGTTCTGTTCTTCTTCAGGTGCAGTTCTGGCAGCTTATGTATGGGAGATGTTGCCATCATCTTGAACCTTGTTTTGTTTCTAAACTTAAATGAGGAGTTGCTTTTTATTAGATATGTCTAGAATATGTCTAGACTTGAAATGGTTTTGGTAGATGCTGAAGCTTACATTTGCTATTTTAGTTTGTGTTGATGATTTCTAAATATTACTCAAATCCTCAAACTCTAGAATACATATGGATTAGATTATTCTAGTGCTTACATGTTGAGTAACTTCATATATAATTTTATTCTACAGGAATTTGCTGCACTGACAAAAGAATTAAATGCATGCAGGGAACAGCTGCTTGAGAAAGAGGAGGAAATTTCAGAACTAAAAGCCGAAAGAAACAACACAAGAGTAAGTATACAGCAGAGCCTTTTTCTGCATATCATGTATATGTAAACTTATATAAAAATTTAGATCTTTATCTAAATAAGGAGACAAAAGTCCAGCATTTTAATAAGCAAATGTGTCTTTAAAGGTTCCAAGCAGCAGGACATATCTACTGTGGTGCAGTCCTGGAGGAAATGAGGGTATTAGCCAGATATATTACAAACATGGTAGATTTTGTATATAACATAAGAAGATCATTCAGTTTAAATGTTTTCTAAAACACAGGACTCATGCACCCTTCCGAGCTCCAGGACCTGCCTAAGTAGCCTGCACATATCTTTGTCTCTAAACAAGGCAAAAGGCAAGGTTACAACAGACTCAGTTTTCCCATGTGCCTTAGATTTGATCTGAATAAGGATGAAATGAAGGCTGCCACACATACCACAGGCAGTCTGTTGTTTAGCCTAGATGCAGCCATGTGACCCTTGAAGTAAATGTCATTTGCCATACAGCTGAGTGGGGATTTCACCCTTAAATTTATCGTGTTCTACTTCAATCAGAAGATGTTATTCTGTCTGGGAACAAGAATATATGTGACAGGACCTTCTGAAAATTCTCAAATTATGTACACGACTGTTTTCAGAATAAAATAATTTGCACATAAAAGTGTCTGGGCAAAGGCAGAGATGATCAAGAAATGGAAGAATGTAGTGCAGAAGGCTTTATGGTGTTTGTGGAAAGGTGTGAGGAGAGAGATAGTCTCAGATCAGACTGTAGTCAGGCTGGTAATGAACATATGAACAAATGAAGTAGATCTCAGAAGTTGAACACCAAGGATATTTGCTCATATCTGTATTTAATTCTTCTGTGTAACTCTTCCTGTTTTCCTCCTATTAGTAAACTAACAGCACTTTGATGCTCAGATAACAACTTTCCTTAGCTAATTTCCATTCTGAAGGGAATCTAACAAAAAGAACTGAGAGAGAGCCTTTCTCCCGCCTTTTTTCTGTCCAACTCTAGCACCAGAGTGCCATAGATTTCAGAAATCCAAGGAAGGACATATGATAGAGATGCCTACAAAGAGGCAAAGATGACCCATATACTTCCATGGTATCCTGGAGGTGCGGGAAGTGATCACATTTAGCACAGAATTCTTAGAGGTGATGGGTTTGGGAAATGTAATGGCAGACAGAAGTGAGACCTGCTTTTTCTCCCATGATTGTCACACATTTTGAGCAGTTCAAAATAACACCCGCAAAAACAAAATTAATTGATTGATTAATTGGTTTGGAGAAGCATGTAGGAATTGCACTGCATTTTCTAGCTTTAGCAAACTATCTCAGCTACAAATCAGAAGAGCTTTCTAAGGCTGCTTAAATTATCAGTAACTTCTATATGTGTCAGTTACTTTAGTATTTAATGTAAAAATGCTTTATCGATTTCACTACAAAGCCCATTGAACACCAACTTTAGCATACTAAAACTGCACTGTACCACTGCCTAGTGCGAGTCTGATATAAGCCGTGCAGACTAGCAATGATTCCAAGACAGCCAAGTAGCCAAAGATAGTCACTTGCCAAACAACTGTGAGAGAAAAGGAAGATGACTCAAATGCAAGTCATCTCCTAAGTCAGACTGGTCTCTGTCATGGGCATTTTCCTTGGAGACCAAGAAGCTTAAAGATCATCCATTCTTATGTTCCTTGTGTTATGTAAAAGAAAAATCAATAAGAGATTTTCCAGGACATCTATTGTCAACAAATGACATTAGTTTTGCAAACTGAGATCCATCTGTTATTAATGCAAAACATCATTAATATTTTTGTAAGAAAAAAAATGCTGCAAATTTTTTCTGTAAGTTTAGCAAAGATTCTGATAAAGTAATAATATTTGGAGAACCACTGATACACTTTCTTAATGAGGAAATTAAATGTTTTTTTGTTATATATAAAGTGAGTCCAACTAATGGTTCTTTCATCCATCCCTCTAATGTTCACACTCAACCCAGCTCTAGCTTGGCTAGAGGCAAGCTGGCTTACCTGACCTGACCTCCCAGGGCATGCTGATGTGTAACCTCATAGGTGAACTGTTCACCACAACCACTTTTGTCCCAAGTAGCACTTCCTACTATTTTTAAATGGGGAGGCTCAGTTCCAAATTGCAGCTTCCGAATTTTTTAACCAACCTTTTATCTCTCTGGGGTAGCAGCATAAAGATACTGTTTGAAGTGCCTCCTGCTTCAAGCTGAAGATCAGCAGAAAGAAATGGAATGGCCATTCTGTCAGGTTTTCAGTACACATTAGCCTTCTAGCTCCCCTTTAAATTTCCACTTACGGCTAGCTGTCGTAAGTGAAAATTACTTTCTTTGCTCTAGACCCACACCTATGTGTTTCTTTATTACCTGGCAACAGCCTCATGCAGTTTGAAAATCACATAAATAAACAAACAAACCCCAAAACCAACAGCAAATATCCTGATTTCTGACTCTATGCCAAACTGCAGTAATAGACCCTGATGATGACGTGTATTTGAGAGAGACCATGATGCAATTACATTTCAAGGGACCCACACACTCCAGGGCTCAGCCGAAATACCAGAGATTAAACCTTACTCCAATATTTAATCAAGTTCCTACTCAATCCTTCTAGCAGCATTCTTAAGCAAAGCTTCCTACTGACCTTTTGCTGTTGAATATGTATTTTTACTGCCTGTGATAATTAACTTTTTTCTGACATATTACAGTATAAATATTTTCATGTCACAACTTAGCTGACAACTTCATCTGTCAGTACTTGAGGCAAAATAGAAAGTGCAGGAGTGTATGCACAAGTATTGATTGGTGTGGCATTGCTGACAGGAAGACAAACAGGTTCTCTCTGAAAAACCTTTGCATGGGACTTTGAAAATATGTACAAAAATACCTTAAGAGAAACTCTTACAGTTATTTCTCTGGATATTCTTTAGCTAGAATGATCACCTATAGCATGTGGAAAGAGAGTATCTTTTCTGAAGCTGGAAAACAAGTCAGTGTGATCTATCATATTATTTAATAGAGGTTATAAAACAGCACTACTTTGGCTGTGCTAAATTTAAATTAAAACTGAAAGATTTTTTTTTGGTCTCAATCTGTATTCTGTAAAAGTAGAAAAAGTGTGTAGGATTAACTTATTAAATCAGAATATTATTAAGAGGAAATTTGGAGGTTGGTTTGGCAGCTGAAAAAATCTCTTACAACACTGATATGGATTCATCTGACTGTATTTTTTTCACTACAACAACAAAAAAGAACTGAAGACAAACAAATGCTTTTTGAATATAGCATAAATTTTTACTTAAATTGGTCTGAAATATTTTTGTTCTAGCAGTTTAGAAACAAGCAAAATTAAACCCATGCTCATGAATGAAACAGCAGTAACAAAGAGTGTCAAGATCTTTCTTTTGCTTCATACCTTAGAAGCTGAAGCACTCATTAAAGTGAACAATAGGGATTTAAATCTCATTTTATTCATATTTCCTCAATTCCTTATTGAATGGTTTATGAAACATTTTCAATTATGTACTTCAGGCTCAAAATACATGTAGATCAGAACTTAACTCTATATTTTATGATTCAAATTCCCTTCTGTTGTGTTGGGAAACCCTAAGAATATCTTTGAAAGTATGGTTTTAACTACTATATTATCTCATTTTCTTATAGATCCTTTTAATTACATCAGTTTGATAGATGCTGAAACTGTGTCAGGCGTTCTATTTCAGTTTCTGAACATGCTAATTTGAGTTCTTACAGTCTAAAAGCACTGTACACATGAAAATGAGTGCAGCTGTCTCCTGAAGTTCTGCAAATGCTAAAGCATTGTTTCACTGATGTAAGTGACAATAAATGTCATTATAGTTGCCTCAGTATTATGAAATATCCTCTAGATTCGTGTGTTTATTCTTTCAAATAAAAAACTGTCACAGAAGACAGTGTGACAACAGATAGTAAATGTAAAATATGGTTAATCAATGCCTATGTTTTCAGGTAATCTGTGTAGTCCGATAGTGACTATATTTGTATTTATTATTCTTATAAAACCCCTTTTTTTTCTATTGCTGTGTATCTTTATCCTGATTATTACATTTTCTTTCCTGCCTTTGTTTCACAAATGTGTGATTTCATTAAGGCTTTAGGTTGCTAGTGTTCTGGTTTCTGTAGAGAGGGACAGACATGGGACATAATGCTGTAGTTAAGCTGCAACTGTTTTTTCAAGGAAAGATTTTCACCACTAATTCACCAATATAGCTATTGGAGTTCACACCAGCCAACCACAGATGCAAAGTGGTTTCCACCACTGTGGAACAATTCTGAAGAAAATCACTGATTTTGTGACTGGGTTTAGAGATAATCTTAGCCACATGTCTGTTTATCCTACTTGTCTTCTTTGCTTGCACCAGAGAAGGAGATTCACGGAACAATGTTCATTCTAAATATAGACTGAAAGGAAAATCAGTTTTGCCTGTGCTGGTGAGAAATTCTAAGCTGGACCTCAAAAGAGAATTGTCTTCTTAGTGGGATACCCCATTTGTCCAAAGAATCCCTTAAGATAAACCTGTCTCATTTTAGTAAATGCCCTGTCTTTGTTTTTTCACTGTATTCCATTATTTATGATTCTCTCTCCATTGCCATCTGATGAATCTTTAATTTCTGTATTTATTATCCTGCTGTAAACTTTTTTTTTTTTACAAACTGTTTTGTTGAAAATAAAGGGAGTTAAAATATTTTATATTGCTTAAAATCCATGTCCTGTAACAGTGCGAACTGTACTGAGTCATGCCATTATCAACTTGTTGAGTAATCATTCCTAAAAAAAAATGTTTTAACTTCTTTTCCATATGTAAATCAGTGTTCAGGTAGTCATGATGGTATGATATAGTATAGCAGAGTAGGTGATAATCTACACTCATGTAGTTTATACCATTAAATTTATTTACCATGCATTTCCATTTCACAGAAATCAATCACTTCCATAAGTGCTTTGTAAGTGATTTGCGAAATAGAGGAAGCTGGGTATATTCTAACAATTTTATCTTTTCTTGTTGATTTAGTTCTAATTAAGATTTTAGAGATGCTTCATTCATTCACAGAATATGCACCAGAGCATTTTTCAGTCCTTGAATCATTATTTTCATACATTTTTTTTATGCTTATAAAAAATCCAGAGCCCCAGAGACCATCCCATTTATGTAAGATACAATTATCAGCATGGCATCTTGAGCATCCTGACATTTGCCCAACATAAGAGTAAAACTCACTTGTCAGATTATTTCATAATTCATTGTCAAGCTTATGCTTTCCAGTAGGAAAAGTGTAGCAATGATGTGTGGGTGATTCTGTCCTACCTGCTGCTGTTGATCTTCATCTTCTTTTCTCTGCAAGCTGCCTGTCCCTCTGAGTGCTTGACAACTGTAACAGCTTGACACAGCGTGAGGGCGCAGGAAATGCTCAGCAGCCCATGATCACTATTAGTGCCAGAGTTTAATTGCAACGTACTGAAATCCCTAAAGTTGTTTCTTACAATTCTTTTGTAGTTTAAATGAACTACCAATATCGCTGCAATGTTTTTTCAACATGAAATCTAGCGGAGTTCTCACAAATACTTGGAATGTTAATTCCTGAATTACATATGGGGAGGAAAGTCCTCAACGTGCCTACAGGTTGCTTTGGTTTTCTTCAGTCACTGAACATTGTGTGGACACACTATCATCTTCAGTGTCTTTTGTTGTTTTTTTTTCTTTTTTTTGTTCGTTTGTTGGTTTATATATCCCTTCCGCTATCATTGTAGCAGTGAGACACTTCACAGTTCTGCCAATATAGCTGACATTTGCTCTTTCCAGGGAAGCAGAGAAAATCTATTATCCCTTTTTTAAATGTAAATGGGCAAAATTGAATAAAGCAGCTGTATCGTTGCATGTCCAAAGTAGCACTACAAGGGACTGGGGCACAAATCTTATAGGAGTGACTGAGGGAACTGGAGTTATTTAGCCTGGAGAAAAGGAGTTTCAGGGGGTCCTTGTTGCTCTCTACAAGTACCTGACAGGAGGTTGAATCCAAGTGGGGGTCAGCCTCTTCTCCCAGGTAACAAATGATTGGATGAGAGGAAATGGCCTCAAGTTGCACAGAGAGGTTTAGTTTGGATATTAGGGAAAACTTCTTCACCAAAAGGGTTATCAAGCATTGGAACAAACTTCCCAGGGAAATGATAGAGTCACCATCCCTGAAGGTATTTAAAAGATGTGTAGATGTGGCACTCAGGGACATGGTTTGGTGGAGGACTTGGCAGTGCTGCGGTAACATTTGGACTTGGTGATTTAGATGTCTTTTCCAGTCTAAACAATTCTGTGATTCTGTGATTCTAACATGTCATCAGACCAGGCGGTAAGGATTTGCCATCAGGTTCTCAGTTGTAGTCAGATGTTCTAACCCTTGGGATTTTTCTCCCTTTCAGTATGACTGGGAGTCCTGTTGCACTAAGAGACCTGCTTAATAGTATTCCCTGCTCAGCTGGTGTTGCTATGAGCAGTGCTCACAGAATTTGTGGAGAAGTAAAGTTGATTTCTGTTGAAAAGCAAAAATAAGACATTTTTACAAGCCAGAAACCTGTATTAGCGTGCCTTCTGTGAGCATTCTTAGGCCTGATGGTAAGGAAAATTCCAGTGTTCAGACATAGTTTCTGGAAGAATGACTGACTGCAGACAGTAGCTCGAGTAAATAGGAACAGAAAGAAAAATTGTGAAATGTTCACAAGTACTGTGGTAGTTATCCATGACTCTTTTGACCCTTAGCTGTGATGTCTCACTCTCTGTCTTTATAGAGTAAAATAGGCAGCACAGTATTTTGCACTTGATTGATTTAACAAATATGAAATGTATGCAGACACTGAAACATGTTTCTTTATCCTCTGAAATGGCAGTTCTAAGCTAAAGGCAAATGTGGCTTTTGTGTATATTAAATGGATGACTGTCATTGGTACAGTATTATGTATTACATGTGTTTCTAATACGGCAGTAACTTAAGCTAAAGTTAAATATGTTATCTGCAGCTCTGCAAAGAGCTGGGGTGCTGCACTGTTCATCTCAAATAGAAAACTCCTCCACAATCACCACATTAGAAATTCTGAGTTCCCATCACTCTGCACTTATGTTTGAAAATTTGTTTAACTTGTTTTTGTCTCTTCATCACTCTTTTCAGTCTCCATTCTGCTTTTGCTTAGTAGAGATCTTGACTTCCTTCTGTCCATTCTAACTTCAAATTCCATGCTGGTATTGTCTGTCTACACCAGTTCAAAATGAGGTTGTAGATGTATATCAGATTTTTAAATTTATTTCTGTGCTATACGTTATGCATAATTCCTTCTGTCATGAAAGATTTTCCATGTTGAGAATTCCGTGTCACCATCATTTGGATGGAGTGCTGCAGTGGATGGCTACATGCTCTTCAGAAGAGATAGGTGACGTAGGAGGGGTGGAGAGGTGGCTCTTTATGTTACAGAGTCTCATGACTCTGTAGAACTTGAGGTTAGTGACAATAAGGTTGAGTGCCTATAAGTAAGAATCAGGGGGAAGGCCAACAAGCCTGACATCCTGGTCTGTTATAGACCACCCAACCAGGATAAAGAGGTGGATGAATTATTCTACAAAATCGGTAGCCTTTGTTCTTGTGAATGATTTTAACCTGCTACATGTCTGCTGGGAACTCGGTGTAGCAGAGAAGAGAAGTCTAGGAGGTTCTTGGAGTGCATGGTAGATAACTTCCTGTTGCAGCTGATAAATGAACCTACCACTGGTGGCACCCTGCTAGACCTGCTGTTTGCAAACAGAGAAGGGCTGGTGGGAGATGTGGTGGTCAGAGGCCATCTGGGGTACCATGAAATGATGGAGTTTTCAATATTTAGTGAAGCAAGGAGAGGCGCCAACAAAACCTCTATCCTGGAACTCCAGGGGCAGACTTTAGCCTATTCAAGATGCTGATTAGAAGAGTACCTTGGGAAACAGCCCTTAAAAACGCAGGGAACCGGGAATGATGGGCATACTTCAAGAAAGAAATCTTGAAGGTGCAGGAGCAGGCTGTCCCTATGTGCTGAAAGATGAGCCAGCAGGGAAGATGACAGGTCTGGCTGCACAGGGAGGTTTTGCAGGAATTTAGGGGGAAAAAGAGAATTTATCACCTTTGGAAAAAAAGGCAGGCAACTCATGAAGTGTTTAAGGATCTTGCTAGGTTATGTAGAAAGAAAATTAGATAGGTGAAAGCGCTGTTAAGGGTAACAAAAAGTGGTTTTATAGCAAAAGGAGGGGCAAGGAAAGCCTTCATTCTTTCTTTGACAAGAGGGGGAACATAGTCACCAAACACAATGAAAAGACTGAGGTACTTAACACCTTCTTTGCCTCAGTTTTCAACAATAAGACAGCCTGTCCTCAGGACAACTTGCCTCCTGAGGTGGTAGACAGGGAGCCGAATAGCCCCCCTGTAATCCAGGAGGAAGCAGGTAGTGACCTGCTGAGCCACTTGAACCCTCACAACTCTGTGAGACTAGATGGGATCCATGCTAGGATGATGAGGGAGCTGGTTGAAGAGCTCAGCAAGCCACTCTGCATCATTTATCAGCAATCCTGGCTCACCAGGGAGGTCCCAGATTACGGGAAATTGGCCAGTGTGACACTTGTCCACAAAAATGGCCAGAAGGAAGATCCAGAAAACTACAGACTGGTCAGCCTGACTTCAGTGCCTGGCAAGATTATGAAGGAGATCATCTTGGGTGCGACCACGTGGCACCTACAGGACGAATAAGGAATCAGACACGTCCAGCATGGATTTAGGAGGGGCAGGTCCTGCCTGACCAAGCTGATCTCCTTTTGTGGCCAGGTGACCCATCTGGTGGATGAGAGGAAGGCTGTGGATGCAGTCTATCTGGATTTCAGCAAAGCCTTTGACACCGTCTCCCATTGCACACTCCTGTAAAAGCTGACAGCCCATGGCTTGGACAGGTGCACTCTCTCCTGGGTTAGGAACGGGCTGGATGGCCGGGCCCAGAGAGTGGGGTGAACAGCGCTGCATCCAGCTGGCATCCAGTCACTAGTGGTGTCCTCCAGGGATCAGTGTTGGACCCAGTCCTGTTTAATATCTTTATTGATGATCTGGATGAGGGGATTGATTAGCAAATTTGCAGATGACACAAAGGTCTCGGGGAGTGTCGATATGCTGGGAGGCAAGAGGGCTCTGCAGAGGGACCTGGACCGGCTGGATAGATGGGCT
Organism: Anabacerthia variegaticeps; assembly: GCA_035583185.1. Taxonomy (NCBI): domain Eukaryota; kingdom Metazoa; phylum Chordata; class Aves; order Passeriformes; family Furnariidae; genus Anabacerthia; species Anabacerthia variegaticeps. Next base: position 39,886,606 of record JAWWEW010000041.1, on the reverse strand, counting down.
GAGTCTGTGGTATGGGGTTCAGCAAGGCCAGGTGCAAGATCCTCCACTTTGGCCACAACAACCCCATACAGCAGGACAGGATGGGGACAGAGTGGCTGGGGAGCGGCCAGGCAGAAAGGGATGTGGGGGTTGTGATTGACAGGAACTGAACCTGAGCTAGCACTGTGTCCAGGGGCCATGAAGGCCAATGACATCCTGGCCTGTATCAGTGTGGCCAGCAGGACCAGGGAAGTCCTTTTCTCCCTATACTCAGCACTGTTGAGGCCACAACTCAAGTGCTGCATCCAGTTCTGGGCCCCTCAGTTTAGGAAGGATGTTGAGGTGCTGGAGTGTGTCCAAAGGCAAAGCAGGTAAAGGGACTGGAGCACAAGTCCCATGAGGAGCAGCTGAGGGAGCTGGGATGGTTCAGCCTGGAGAAGAGGCTCAGACCTTACTGCCCTCTACAACTGTGTGAAAGGAGGTTGTAGCCAGGTGGGGGTTAGTCTCTTCTCCCAGGCAACCAGCAGCAGGACAAGAGGACACAGTCTTAAGCCATGCTAGGGGAGGTTTAGATTGGACATTAGGAAGAAGTTCTTTACAGAGAGAGTGATTGGGCATTGGAATGGGCTGCCCAGGAAGCTGCTGAAGTCCCTGTCCCTGGAGGTATTTAAGAAGAGACTGGATGTGCCACTCAGTGCCATGATCTAGTTGATACGGTGGTGTTAGGTCAAAGGTTGGACTTGATCTCAGAGATGTTTTCCAACCTAGCTGATTATGAGTGATTATTGAGTGATTTTTCTTCTCATAAATCAGAATTTCTCATTTCCTTTTCCAACTAATACAGGCTTTCAGAAGCCTCTGATCATAGCAGTATTTGTCTGGGAGATAAGTAATTTAGGGTAATAGAGAATCAAATATGATAAGTTTGCTCAGTTAGGCTGAAAAACAAAGGTTGACAAGGTTCTGTTATTTTGGACTGATTTGAGTATTAAGCAACTACAGACTTACGAAAGGAATGGCCCTACTAAAAACTCAACAGTGAATCAACATTTTCCCTTTTTTCCCAGTTTCTTCAGGAATTTGTAGCCTTTTGACCGGATTTAGACTGACCCAGAGGTAGCTATGATGCATTGAAAAGTTTCTGCATAAAGACAGCAGAGAAGGATAAGCCAGGCTCTAATAGGATCAGCCAGGAAGTGAGAATAATTGTGGAGAAATCTTAAGTTCACAGCACAAATTAGAGTCAGATTCTGGCTACCCTAAGGCTATGGAGTGGGGCAGTCAGGCTGCAAAGAGAATGAAATGTTGCAGTCTCAGAGACTCTTTGAAGAGATGGGGCAGAGTGTGTAGAATTAGAAGTCAGCTATTGACTTACTTTCCTCCAGATCTCTCTCAGATAAACTAGGTGGCCTAGAAAAATCATGAAGATATAAGAATTTAGACCAATTCAGAAATTCATGATAGCAATTGATTAGGTATCTAAGCAGACCTATGAACAGAAATACTCTGTAAATATTTGGATGATATTCTGATCTCATTTAAGATACAAACCTCTTAGAGCTCCATACCAAATCCCTGATGTCTCTATCATTAAGAAGTCTCTTCAAATTTGTGTGTTACTTTGGACTGACTCAATACTTAAAAATGTACCTGTATCTGCTGTCAGAGCTTGTGAATTTCTTGGTCATTTGCTTTTGGTAAATACAAGCCATCACTTGGAGTCAGGAATGATAGAAATACCCTCCATTTTTGAATTGTGGGGAGTCATCTCAATTCTTAATGTATTAACATTGCTTGCTTATGCATTCAATATTTGTTATGAATAATACAGTTATTGTGACATAATAACAAGGTGCAAGCCCAGACATAAGAACCATGTTTGAAGGAAAGATGACACCAAATGCTATCCATTCGTGACTTAATGTCAATATATTACAGGTCCAAAAGGATTGCATTGTAATTTTGCCATCTATTAATTCATGTACCAATAAAGGCCATTATGTGACTGAGAATAACTATGGATTACAGATAAATATACATATTTGCTGACAGTAGCTGTATTAAGAACCACATCAAAGGAGAAATAATAAGCAATTATGCATGTAATTTTCAAATTTCCAGTTCAATGACTTTGATAGTTAACAGACATTATAATTCATTAATTTAGCTACCTTGATTTAACCTTACAGCTAACCAATTCTCTTTTATGTTCAGGCAGTGAGGACAGCAATGGTAGCCCTATGAAAGTAAAGGCAAATTGGGAATTTTCTATACAACATCAACATACTGTTTTATTTTTTCATTTAACCTCAGAGGAATAATGAAAAATAATTATAATATGTTTTTACAATATGTTGTTTAAAGGTTATTTTACGGATATTTATGGATTTTTCGGATTCCCTTCATGTTTGTAGTCCCATAGAGACAATGAACATTCTAGAGCACATACTGATGACAAACAATGTTACCTGTGGCTTTTCAAATGAATAGCCTTAAAAATCTAATACAATATACTGTTCAATTTTATATATTTTGTTAAGTGACTTCCACTATAAATTGAAAATATATTACAGTTAGGCTTAATTAATTATAAACTTATTTAATATTTTCCCATGATTCTTTAGACTGGCATTGGTTGTTATTTGATTGTCAATGTTTATCAATTACTATCACAGATAATATTATAAATATACAATAAATTTAGTTAAATACCGACCCTATGCTGAGTCATTTTTTGTTCTTCCTTTTCCTACCAGAGTTTTAAGTGAAATCATGAGTAGATTTTCTATTTTTCTATTTCTTCCATGTGATTTAAAAACATGAAATGTCAATTGTTCCAGCAGTCTTTCCTACAATGAAGTTACCATTTGGTATCATGTACTTTGTAGTTAGAATTTCCATGGTATTTAAGTGCACAAAAATTAATAACTTTTTATATCAAATCCAATAGCTGTTACTGGAACATTTGGAGTGCCTTGTCTCAAGACACGAAAGGTCACTGAGGATGACAGTGGTGAAACGGCAAGCACAGTCTCCCTCAGGAGTTTCCAGTGAAGTTGAGGTCCTCAAAGCTCTGAAATCTCTCTTTGAGCACCACAAGGCTTTGGATGAAAAGGTACAGTATGGAATAAAAGCTTACTGAAAACACGCTTTAACTTACTTGACCATGCCTTATAATGCAGCAGAACAACCGTCCTTGTTTATTTGTTCCTTTGAATATGTCCTGTACTTACAGCATTCGTACATGCCCAGAGGAATCCCTAAGACTCTATGACCAACAGCTGTAATACACTTCAGGTCACTTCAGCTATCTTTTGTAGGCAATAGCACTGACTACTCAAAGTAAGCAAATCTCACCTATACTTGACGTATTTCTCCTAAATATCAGAGGTCATTTTAGCTTTTACCACATAAGCACAGTACAAGTAGCATAACCTAAAATACTTAGTAGACCCTTTGTTATCAGAGGTAATGAAGGGCCTGCAGAATCAAGATAAAAACCACTGACAACTGCATCAAGTCATGCTTATTAAGGGGGACTTTCCACTGGGTTTCTCATGTGCCCTGTGCTGAAAAAAGATTCTTTTGTGTGAATGAAACTTTGTTCAACTATGAATTATCACCTTGAGTATTGCTTACATGAATTGAGAAATCTAGTTCATGTCTAGAGAAAAACAGAAGAATATGTTCAGGATGTGATGTATCTGAATTAGTTAAGTGCCACAAAACTACACATGCAGGGAGCACGTGAAAACCAAGGCTCATGAGCAAAGAACCTTGTTCCTTGTGGGGTCTATTTTGGTGATTTGCTCATTGCTGCAGCTGAGTTGCTTTTCTGTTTGAGATGGTTGGGTAAGCAGGGATGAGATTGTGCAGCACAGCTTCTGAAACCATTGACTGCACAAATTAGCTCTGTTGTATAGAACCAGTTAGAGGTCTCACAGGAGTAAATTTAACTTTTTTAAACTCAAAAATATACTCAGAAAGTTGTCTATATTTCAGGAACTGTTATTAAAAGAGACAGATTTATGAAAAAGGTCACTGTAGTTATACAGTAGTATTTATATTTCATTGGTTATAAAGGGGTTATGTGGATTATAAGTCATACTGAGTTAATTACCAGATTCAAAATGAAATTAAAACTTCAATTAAAAAATAAATACATTTTAAGGAACTTAGACCAAATTAAAACTTACTATGTGTTTAGGTATATATTTTTTGTTATATGTTTTACTCAGATACATATCATGATAGCCTGCTTAAAAAATCTAGAGAAGGGAATATAATGACTTCTAGCCACTGTAAGCAATTATAATAAGCTTTTGGATGACATTAAGACATAAAAAATTCCGCCTTATTAAAAAGATCTTTTGAGGATTGATGGGGTTTGTGGTCAGATCTTTGATCTTTTATCCAGCACTTTAAACATTGATAAAACTAGAGTAGGAAGCTCTCCAACTTTTATACTTTTTGACACTGTGTTGGATAAATATAAGAACTAAACTTGAAAGAGATTCTGATTATTCAGAAGTCATGTACCTTCTACACATTTAGTTTTGTGAATATTTTAGTGTTTAGGTACTATGCAGTTTATTTGACATCTTATTTTGAAAATTTCTGTACAGGCTTAAATTGAACATAAATGAAATATTTTGATCTATATTATTGCAAATTGAATTTTTGTATTTTTTTTTTAATGTAACGTTAAAAATTGCTATTGAGCACATTAAAAATTTTTGGAGTGACACAGGTACACATCTTATGTACATAATGGATTCCTGTCCCAGTGGTAACGATAGTTATCAGTGTAGAAAAATCAACCATCTGCAATCATGTTAACAGGAGATTTGTTACATTATAAATTAAGTTTTAAAACTGATTGGTCAAAATTACATTTTCCTACCTGCCCTTCGCCTATGTGTTGAACCTTTTTTTATTTTGATACAATAAATTATATTTTTGTTTTAAACCATTCCAAGATCAATCAAGGGAACAGTTTAATAAATCATTTAAAAAAAAAAAATTATAAACCTAGTACACATTATTTTCAAGTACATATCCTGTCTAAAATTCTGTGTTTATGTTATAGTGCCTCCAGAATAATTGGACCAAAACCATTTTATATATCATCCAGATACCTGATAACACAATGCTTTCACATTGTACCACACATTGTCAGCATTATTGTGATTTTTATTCAAAAATAATGAAAGTAAAAAAGACTGCATACACTGAAATGTGCTAAAATTTTTTTTATGGCATGTGAGTCATATATTCTGCATGGTGACAGAAAAATTATGTAAGTTAGATTTGTTTCAGACCCTTCAAAAATAAGATATCCATCCACTTATAAAGCTTTATTGAAGCTATTCAGGGACTAGTAAAATAGTGTGGGTTGGACCTCCTAGGAGACATCTGGCCCAACCTCCTGCTTGAAGCAGCGCCAACTGTTTCAGGTATCTTAGGGTCCTGTCCCACTAGTTTCTGAAAATCTCTAGGCAGAAAATCTATTGTGGTGTTTCACTGCCCTTATTATAATTTTTTTTCCCATAATACCTATCTGGAATTTCTGTTGTTGAGTCTTGCACATGTTCTCTCTTGTCCTATCACTCTGCATCTCCAAGACAAAGCTGGATTTGTTTCCTTCACGTCTTCTGGTTAGCTAGTTGTAGACAGCATCTCTCGTGAACCTTCCCTTCTTCTCTTTGACCAGATCCAGCTCTCTCAGCCTCTCTCATATACCACATGCTCCAGCCCATGACCAACTTGGTGGGCCTTCACTGAAGTCTTGTCAGTGCCTTTCTTTTACAAGGGAGGTCAAAACCAGATGCAGACTCAAAAGTCTGGGAATAATCACTTCCCCCAGCCCACTGATCAAACTATGTGCTGGCCTTATTCACCCCTAGGTCTTTTCTGCAAAACTTCTTTCTCTTCCCCAAGCTTGTTCCATTCCCTGGGGTTATTCCTTTTGTGGCAGTGGGATGCCACATGGACTTTGTGTCACTGGACTTCATGTCAAACCTCCGTGCCTTGCAGTCCAGCCAGTATGCACTGTGGAATCGACTTCACCAATTCATATCTCACCATTTTCTCTATAGATAAATGGAAGACCTTGCAGAAGGCCTCAGTAGAGCCTTTATAAAAAAACATTGACTGTACTCCCCTCATCCATTGAGCCAGTCCTCTTATCACGCAAGGCAATAAGGTTGGCCAGATATCTCTTGGCTTTGTCAAAGTCATACTGGCTCTTCCCAATGACCATCTTGTCCTTTATGTGCCTGGAAACTCTTCCAGGAAGATGTGCTCCATAACCTTTCCTATAGTGGCCAGTTTGCACTTTCCTGGATCTTCCCAGGATAGTTCCTGTATTTCATGATGGTGGACACAACATTTGTAGGTTTTCCATTCATGAGGAATCTCCCAGAATGTCATTATTTTCAAAGATGAAAAAGGCCTTACTATGATGCACTAATCAAGTCTCTTGGCATTCTTGGATGCAGTCATTCCACTCCCTTTGACTTACTTATGTATCGTGCTGCTGTATTGTGAGTTATGCTTCACTCCCACACGCTCTGCTTCTTTGTTCAGGAAGGCCTGTGGACAGAAATTCACAGTAAATACTGAGGCAAGAAAACATAACGTATGAAACACTGATGTCACAGGAAATGAACATTGCCCCATCAAAAAATGCACACGAAGATGAAGTAGGTTAATGAATACAGAGTAACAAAAACTGTCAAAAGGGCACTGAAAGTGTTTTATGACTCTTTGAAAATGAATGTAAAATTAAAATATGAATTGAAAGTGCAAACTTTAATTCTTTTCTTCACAAAAAAAATGTTAGCACTGAAACTATTAATTTAGCTGTTACATTCTTGCAAAAGCATAACAAAATATTTTCATAAAAAGTTTTGTCCTTTAGACTTACAAAAATGTGAAGGAAATCTTAGCATTCTTCCTGAATGGAAATTTTCTTTCATGTTTTCACTTCGTACACTAAAACATTTCAAAGTGTGGGAACAAGTTCTCCCACTAAACTTAAAGGTTTACCTCATGAAAGGTACCTCATGAATGGTTTGGTACATGCACATCACAAGAACTACAAATATAACCTCATTACTATAACAAAATGCAATGAAAATTACTAAATAGAATCAAAGGTGAAAAATAAGGCATATCAGTTTCTAGGGAGGCCTGCTTAAGTATAATAAGAATCAAAAATGATGCTTTAATTTATTGCACAAAATATGCTAGCTAGCTCTCTATATATTACATAAAATCTGAGCTTTGCCTTTAGCTTTTGCCCAGAAGATAAATCCTCACAGAAAGAATACAGTCACAATTGCATTATTCTGAGAAAGTGTGACTGTTACTGGCAGTTATTTCAGGGTCTGACAGCTCCTTCAGCATCCCTTCATGCCTTGTAAAATGAAAGCTTGTCATGAGCTTCCCGTGCAAGGGAGCCAATCTTCTTTGGCTGAACCCAGTAGGTACCTCCTAGTGAGTAGAAGGTGGAAAGAGTATGCTGCTAGTCTTACTCCATTATCCTTATGAGTTCCTAGCAGTGCCAAACAACAGTCTTCATGTAGTTTGTTTTCTGAGAATTTTCACTTCAGGACATGGGGATAATGAAAGAGTTAGTTTAGTTCATAAGTATTTACCACTTTCTGTGTCCCTCAAAGAAATCTCTTTGTGTCTTCTTGGATGAGTTATGTCACAGCAAATGAAATTGATACAGCACTAATTGCATTTTATTTAGAAATTTAATTTGACAGAAGCTATACGTGTCAAAAATTATCATATATCTAATTATGCTACCATTTTTAGAAATATAAAAGCACAGGACATGGGCAGTTCTGCTACCCATTCTAGATTTTCATCATGTTCAAAGCCAAATTCATTGACTGTTTTTCTTAAATGTATGGCTAGATTACATCTCAGAAACAATGAGCATTGTTAAAAAAAACTGAAATTTTTTATAGTAGAGGTTAGGAGTGATCCATACTAGGATCGATATGATATTCTGACTTAACATTTCTTTGCTATTGCACAAGCCAGTTGAAATTTGCAGCTGTATTCATAAAGTGGAAACCTCTCTTCATTTATTCACCCCTGACTTTCTTAATGCTACAGTTCCCAAACACTACTCTTACTGCTGCTAAGTAACTGGTATCATTCTTTAGGGGTTTTTTCATGCAATGAAAAGTTGTACAGATAATGTAAGACAGCACTGTGAAATATTTTGGGGTATTATATATGAACATACATGGAATAGTTTATAAAACAGCAAATGAAGACAATATTTACTAGATGCCATTAGAGTTGGATAAAAAATAGAAGTTCAGATTTACTTCATAGTTAGAATAGAGAATGAGTATAGAGTAAGTCAGGAAGTACATAGTCTTTATATGCAATTCAGGAAGAATAAAAGATAAAAAAAATTATTATTTATGGCATTCTATAGGTATAATTGGCTTTTAATATCTGTCTGCACATGTTTATTGTCCTGCAGACGTTTTTCCTATTTTGCTTCAAACTTTGGGTTCAACATTTAAAATGTGAATTTGGAAAGAAGAAACTGTTTGAAGCAACTTCCTCTCCAAACCCAGTTTTTCAGTCAGTATGGTAAGAAAAGTGCTCAGCTGATCTTCACAGAGGAAAGCAGCTTCCAGATGTCTCAGCTAAAAGTCAAAAAACCGCTGGTTCCCTTAGGATTAATTAATGGCAGAAAAGTATACCTAATATGCTTGCAAAAAGCAAGCCTATTTGTGTCAACATTACCACTACCTCTTTATTCATTAGCAGGGAACTGGGAGAGCTTTTATTCCGTAGAGTATTCATGAAAAACAATAGTGATTTTATTCTAGTGCGAAAATGTTTTTTTAAGAGCTCTTTATGGGCTGCAGATCTGGAGAGAATGAAGAAAAGAATTTGACAGCAAGCAAAAAGTGGGAAGCAGTTGCTAGGAGACAGAAAGATGGGTGATATTTTGCACCGACAGCAGTACTAACATGACGTTGACTAAGTTACATTTCGAGATTATGTGTTTGCATTTAAAATCCAGAGAAACACCAGTCATCTTGGCACATGTTGGATACACCCTCTGACATGGACAGACCAACCCTCTAACATGGAGAGATTAACCCTTTTTTGTTGTGTCTGTGGCACTGCAATCATAAATCACAGAATGGCTGGGTTGGAGGAAACTTTAAAGGTCTTCTAGTTCCAACCCCCTGCCACAGGCAGGGACACCTTCCACTGGACCACGTTGTTTGGAGCCCCTCCAGGGATGGGGCATCCACAACTTCTCTGGGCAGCCTGTTCCAGTGCCTCACCACCCTCACAGTAAAGAATTTCTTCCTAATATCTAATTTAAATCTGCCCTCTTTCAGTTTGAAGCCATTCCCCCTTGTGCAGTCACTACATGTCCTTGTAAAAAGTCCCTCTCCGGCTTTTTTGTAAGCCCCCTTGGGGTACTAGAAGGTGTTACAAGATGTCCTCAGAACCTTCTGTTTTCCAGGTATTTGTCCTTTAAAGGTGCATGTTCTGATACATCAGGTGACATCTGATTAGTCTTACTTTGTGAAACCTTTTTTGAGTAAATCTTTATCTTTTGCCCGAGAAAATAGAAATACATTGAAGAGCCATATGGAATTTAAGCAGTGTGTTATTTCTGAAATGACACAATGTCACTTAAATAATTCTTATAAACTATAGTTATTCACTTACTTTCACTTCCAGAAAATAGAAAACAATATAATATTCTAATCACTAATTTACATTCATCATATATTAAAAAAGAAACAAAAGTTATCAGATAGAAACAGTTTGCACTTGTTCTAGCTCTCTTTTCTCTGAAAAGATAGTGACCAGGAACACCACTCTTCCTCACCTCTCTCAGAAATAAGGATGGTTCTGTTTGGGTTTTTTTACTGTAAATATAAATTTGAAGAGGGATTTCAATACACAATCCTTTGCAATACATTTGTGTATGGCTGAGAAATAAATTTATAATGAGGAATACAGTTACGGCTTCTGGGCTGTAAACCAGAGCAGATTTCCCCTTCAGATCAGAGTGCTGTTATAACACAAGGAATGGAATGCGGTTTTCAGGCTTTAAAATGTCTCTATAAAACCCACTAGGATTCAGTTGTACAGTGACACAGTGTGTAAAGTTTAAGGATAATTTTTCTGATTCCAGCTCCTTGTGGATCTGCAACATACTCAGTAATGTGGCCTAGTTGGTAAGCAAATTCTAGCAACATTCAAAGTGAATGCCAGTTTTAGACATATTATAATGTGTTCTTTTTAAACATGCATTCTCCTTTATAAAACACTTAGCCTCAAATACATGGAGGTTCCAGAAGACCTATGAAAATTTCAAGTAAAATGAGCAATTCATTGTATTTCATTCTGATTTTTAACCACTGCTGTCTTGTGAATTTTCTCTGTCATCTTGTCCCTCAGCAGCACTTACAGCCAAAAGGACCAAAGCCAGAAAGATGACTGTGATTTTTCTGTGTGTGGTTTGCATCTAAGCTGAGATTTTTATTGAGAAATTGTCGTCTCCAATCTCCAGCTGTGGTTAGAGAGGTTGAAATTGGGCCTCTCGAAGACAGGTCTACACCCTTCACTGGTAGGGCATGGATTTTGATAGGGGAGAGCTACTGAAAGGCAAATAGTGATGCAAAGAGAAACAGGGTACAGAAAGAGAATTTGGGGATCCACGGAGGGATCAGGGAACCTCTGGGAAGGTAGAGGGCATGGTAGGAGGAGAGAGAGAAGAAAGATATGAATACAGGTGATGGGCTCATACTACCTTGGACTTTACTTCCACATGAATGTGGAAACAGGCCATCAAGGAGACCTTGGAAGCTGGTAGAAGAATTGGAGTAATAATACAGTTTTCCAAGCAGAATATGATTCAAAAAAATAGGAAAAAAGAAAGACTGACGATATAAGAATACTTCCACTATTCAAACAATTAAAAAAAAACAACTAATAAAAATAAACAAGAAAATTGTTCGGGTATTACCAGAATAATGGATACAGTATACATTTGGTGTGAGTATTTTTATGAAAAATAGAATTAGATGGAAGTAATTAATAAATTAACATTAAGAAATCTAATACTTCAAAGTAATTTTACAGATTCCAAGGGTGTTAGTATTGAATAAGGAAAAAAATAAATTATATAAAATAACTGTGATCACAGGTTGCTGCCATAAATCTGCAGCTTTATGAGGATGTTTTCCAGAAGTAATGTAGCTCATTTTGGAAAACAAGCTTTATGATTAAAAGTTTTTACATTCACCTTTGCTGAAAAATAGCACAAAAATTTAATAAATAGCAAAAATATTTGGGGTTCCATTGAATATTTTCAATGTATTCTGTTCTGACATATGAAAACAGTAGAAACAGTCATGAAAAGTTGTAGTAATTTTCACTCTTACCACTGCCTCTTGATCACTGCACTTCAAGATGTCTTAAACTTCATTTACTTAAGACGAGGATCAGGCAGTCAGTTACTGAAGCTCAGCTATTGATTAGACAATCACACTCTATAGGAAATGTCCATTTAAGCTACAACATGCACCTTTGAATACATTACCAGTTGATATTTTCATTTTTATAGTGATGAAAGAACAGAGGGAAATTAATAAATCAGAAATGGGACTAAAAATGAAGATTCTTTCTAATCTTCAGAATTTATTTCTTATACCTTTGCACTCTTCCACTTGCTTTTCTCTTGCTCCTTTCAGAAAATCATTTGTGATTTCAGTTCTCTTAAGGCTAGCAATATTGTTTAGTGCATAGTACAACTATAGTTGCCCTAGAACATTCAATTAATTTATGTGAATACATGAAATAAATTTCCAAATTTTGGACTTTTTTAATAAAGCTGAAATATGTGAAGAGGAACAAAAAGCTCAAAGTACTGCATAAGCAACTGTATTTGCATCTGTTAGAAAGGCTGAAGAGTTTTATTTTTAAGTGTTCATTTCCTAAATATGTATTATGTAATTCATCTTTGGTTAGTTTTGAAGTTTGTGAACATACTATGTTACAGTTTTGCTGAGTACTTTTCATCTAATAAAGTCTAAATCATTCTTGGATTATAGTGAGTCTGTTTGCAAAATCTCACTTCTATCAGTAGTAATGGAAAATGAAGTATGTAAGGAAAGGTAATATTTATTAGACTAAGAGTTATCACTGGAAAAAGTATGAAAGCATTAGGACATTTACAACCTTTTCATGAATCTCCTGTATTTGTCAAGGATGAGAAAACAATTGTTACATACTTGAAAATCTGTAGTCTTCCATTGTTCATGAAAGATTGATTTTTATTTTGCTTTGTTTTCCAGCTACACCTCTTGGTTTAATAGAGGATGCTACCTTACCCTACAAACATTGCCAATAGCCTTAAACATCCTTGGATCAGCAGGTGGAACAGCATTGCTGCAGTGTAGCTGGAAGATACATAGAAATATATCCTGAGTGTTGACTGACTAGCCAGGTTGTAAAGTCATTTAATGTGAGATTCCTAGTGAAGTTACGTGGATTAGGAGAGGAGTTGCCACAGGTCCCTTAACAGTCAGGAGAGAGAATCACTGACAGGCAGCACTGGAGATCGCTTCAGGTCTGATTTGCCTTTGATCCTACTGGGAGACTGCAACTACATTGGTTGTAGTTAGATTGTCTCTCACTATATGAGTTGACACTGAGCCTGAACACTCAAACAGCAGTAAATATGTTCTTCAGAGGTATTAAGTTATTAATAATTATCAAGAATAAATATTTGGTAATAATTACAATAGTAGTAGTAATAATAATAGAGTAGATCATAAACATCCTTAGAACAGACCGGGTAATTTACGACCAGTGCAAACACAGCAGACTCCTCTGCTTATGAGGGTATACACTGTTTATGACTTTTTGAAAAAGCGAAACAAATGCATGATGATATTAAAAAATCTATAGTATGTGTGCCTGAAGGCTGTGCTGCAAGTAATTTTTTTCAACAAATTTTTTGCATTCAGTTACTATAAATAGATTAGTTATCTTCCATGAGGTGGACTTAAAACATCTGCAAACGTTTTTTCTTTATCCTTTGCAAAAGATGGTTGTGAAAGTTTTATTTTTGTGCCTAATGTGGTCTTAAAATATTTGCATTTGCTGTGTATTCCATAAAATTATAGGCAGACTGTGGAACAGCAGTGTGGCATTTAAAATTTGACATCTCTTTTAATGGGTTAAGTCTTCCTATAATTAGGTGTAAATGTTTACTACACAGTATGTCTCATGAAAGGTACAACACACATGCCTGCAAATGGACTGACAGGGCATACAGTACAGCATATGGCAGATTATGTAATCTTTAAAGACTAATAGAAATTACGTTACTGCACATATTTTGATTTTTCTTCTAGGTAAGGGAACGACTGAGGGTTTCTTTAGAAAGAGTCTCTGCACTGGAAGAAGAACTAGCTGCTGCTAACCAGGAGGTAACATAAAACACTTTCTCCCCTTTTGAGGTTAAATTTCTCTAATATTCTGTCCCATGTGTTCCCTGTCACTTTTCTCAAAACTGTCAGAAAAAAACCAAACCAAACAGCTAAGATAAATTACATTCTAAGTAAGCTTCTCAATGAGGCTTGGTTTAGGTGGTTGTAGGATTAATACAACCCTCTGTTTACTGATTTATTCCTTCTTCTATTCCATTGTGAGCAAGCCAAAATCCAAGAGCTAGTGGCAGATTCCTAAATTTCTTATTGGACATAAAAAAGGTGTGAACCAACAAATACATCAGATACTATAATCAATTCAATAGCCTGAATTTCCATTTTGCTATAAAATTAAGTAAAATCTACACACACACGCACACACACACACACACATATATATATATACACTTTATATAAATGTTAACATTGATGGAGGAAGGATTATGGATGACCTTGAAAAGTAGGTTTGTCTCTTCCCTTTTAATGTAGTGTATCATGGTGAACTGTAGTGCCATATAACTGTTGTGAACTAGGACAAGGGAATTTTTTCATGTTTGCAAACTGTTCTTATTTGCTTGAAAGGGTTCGATACACAGTTGTATTGAACAAAAAACTGTACAGACATATAGAAATTTTGCGCCCTAGAGAGATGATTCTGAGGTTAGAAAATATAAATAATGGAGTCTGCTGGTTACTTTACTAATCCCATCATGTTCTGAATCCACCTGATGAGTGTTTCTAATACTTTAAAATAAGTCAGATGAGCAAGTTGAATTAAAACTGTTTTGGGATATGGCCATTTACTGGTGTCATTTTACTCAAGATTAAGGCAGAAACTGAAAGCAGACACAGACAAACTTAAGGTACTACCAAATAATTCTTGAAAAGTAGGTTACCTGTAATTCAGAATAATGTGTGATAATGTACAACAGAGATTCCTAAAGTATTTTTTCCTAATTTAAAGCTAGAAAAGGTACTTCCTTAAAGTAACTTCTGAAAAATAGGATCTTCAAATAAGATATTAGCACTTATTTTTTATAAATACAATAGAATATGAACCTATTAATGATATTTTGATTTGTCCCTTTGCTCTCTGAAGTAACTACGCTTTATCTGTTCAAAAATAAGATCCCTCTTTAAATCTTACCTTTCATAGTGTCCAGAAACTTGGGCTCAAATTATATAGTTACACTGTGTTGCATATCTTTTTTTTTACCCTAGTTTTTATTAAATAGAAAGCAGTCAAGCCAACTGGAATGCATCGCAGTCCTCTAATTGCTCCTGTTCATGATCCAGTTAAATCCAAGTGCACTTCACTGGACACGGGATCAAGTCTTTAGAGCATTGCCTTGCTACTTAGAGTTTTAAAAGTGTAGTGAAATTTTTTGATACTAAGGAATTAAAGCATACACAAATAAATTAAACTGAAAGAGGACTTCATAGCTTTTCTTGCCCTAGATCCTTAGAAATGTTGTATGAAGTTTGTGTCTACATGATAGCAAAAACATTTAGAAGGACACTGAATCAATCAAGCATAACATGAGCATTAGTGCAATCTGAATATTGTTATTCCAGTTTCCTTCCAGGAACCGTTAATGCTGGAAAATGAACGTTCACTTAAATAATAATGAAAAAGGAGTAAAATGGGGAGAGATATGGAAGAGAATGAGTCGATTATTTTCAAATGGTTAATGCATTCGAACAAGAGTTCAGATAATTTTCACACAGTTGTTTGAATAAGACAAGATTAATTAGAGCACTGCAGTATATAAATCTGGTTTTATGCTAGACTCCACAGTGAATACACAGGCAAGAAAGTTCTTTACAAATTTATTGTACTACATGTGAAAATAAATGGTCTGTGTTTTCAAGGGAATTGAGTATGTTTTTCAGTAATTTCTGCATTCCTTTCTCAGTGTCTATTCTTCCAGGAGAATTAGTATTTTTCTTTAATATCCATTTGCTCATACTTATTCTAAGAGTGTACTATATTCAGAGCTATATCTAAGCATAAAATGATGATAGTAAATTGGTTCCCTGATTAAACAAATTATATTTAGGTATATGACAAGTACCAGAAATGTGTATGTTAAGATAGCACCTTTCTCTGAAAGAGCGTATTACATATATAAGGGAGTGAAAACATCTGCAACTAGCAAAGTTGATTTCAGCTCTAGTTGCTATCACAGTCTTACAAAGCACTTAATATTTGACAGACAGTAGTAACACAACTGACTTTAAACTCCAGGGGCAATTCAAATTAGCTTATGTCGCTAATATTTATGTGTAATTACACAAGGATAGTAGAGTAGGGCTTTGGTCTTATGGGCTTATATTTTATTAAAGCTTATGCTTTATTAAAGAGTGTATTGAAAATTCTTCAAATATATATTTTACTAGGGAAAAAAGTTATTTGACTATTTTATTTTGCTGCAGCTGATTAGCAGCAGTGGAAGGGACCATTATATGGAGCACGAATCTGAATTGCTCTTAGTGAGTTTTCATGAAGACAAGGGCAAGATAACTGTCTACAATAATTAAATTCCATAGTCATCCTTGTAATATTTGGTTTTCATCCACAATTATCACATGATATACCCATAATTACTCAGGGTTTTTTTCATTTCTGCTTACACTGGAAGCCCTTACTTGTTCCTGACTGGTAGATGTCCTGTTCATTATGTCTGTTGTAGCTAACATGAATAGAAGATACTGCTAATAATTTCCTGAGAAACTTGCTTCCTGGTTTTAGTTAAAATTACGGTAAGACATAGCCACCTTTGCTTACCCTTTAGGTATTTTTAAAATGAAGTTGTTTTTCATCTTCTTCGACATAACCCATGGTTTGTCCAAACAGTTTTGTCACTGCAGGTTGTAATTTGCAATTAGACAAGCTGCAAGTGGTACATCCAGTAACAAAGCTCAGTAGTACAATAGTGTCTGTGAACATTTTGCAAGGCAAATGTGATGTTTTTCAGTGAGTATCTGAAAATTTTTGAAGTCAAACAACATTCTGCTAACTGGCTTCTGTTTTACACATTAACTTGAGAAGAACAAGTCTCATTTGCAAGAGAAGTGGGATGTGAATTTTCCTTCCCATTTTTGTCATTTATGATCTTAATGGAAATTAACTTTAATATTGAAAATACTGACAAAACCGCTTTTGTTCACAGCTTTTGAAATACCTTTATCATCATTACGAGAGTGAGTCTTTGTTAAGTGTGCTAAACTGCAGCAAGTGGAAACAACACACTAAGATTAGTCATTAGTGCTATATATTCCCAGGCACTCAAGTGCTGTCGGCTTCCACAGTTCAAGGATGCAGAGATTATAGACCATGACCCATAGTGATGCTTTTAAATCCATTTGTGCTGCAACGTGCAGTGTTAAATGACAACTATTGCAATTTCCATTTACAGATTTCACTGTTTCCCAGAACTTTCAAAAAATAGTTTCCAAAAAAATTACCTTCAGAGCTTTCTCCCAAGGCTTCTTTTGTAAAGTCAAGCTTTATACATAGTTAATACATTACTGTAAAAAAGTTTTGTGGCGCCTTTTTTTTTTTTTTTTTAAAGTGGCTGAGCTTAATTTGCACATTAATTTTCTCCTGCCCATTTTAAACAGTTATCCAGCCCTTGAAACAACTTTCTGTATCAATAAGAATCATATGATAAGTGGCCTTCAAAGCACAGTTTCTCATTATTACATCTTTCCTCATTAGTAGAAAATGTGGCATGAAAAATACAGCTTTAATTCCACTTATTATCTCAAATATATACCATAGGAACCTAGAAAACACTGAGACTGTGTAGAATATGAAATTAAAGAAACTACTAGTTCGAGTGTATATAGCACTGTACTACCATGCACTTCTCCGCATTTGTTAAAATTGTCAGTGCTGTTTCCAGATGCCAAATAACATTATATTGTTTCTGTCAACTGACAGACAGATTATATTTTTAAACTCAGGCTTCCTTTTAAAACCTCATTGTTACAATTTCCACTTGCTTCTACAGAATTTTACTCAACTTTGAGGCTAAATTTAATTGCTGGAGCATCCAGAGCTTGCAGGAGTTTAGGATCATAGATCTCTGCTTCAAATAACTGCATACATTCTCTTGTTTGGGCAAAGGGTTTCTTCATTAGTTTATTCATTAGGGTGCCCTAATGTTAATTTTTATAGCATCTATTAAAGCATTCATAAATGATTTACATCACTGAAAAGAAAGGATGGTTTGCAATTTATGACTATTTATGTTTTATACCAGAAACTGTAACAATTTATTCAACAAATTTATTCACTTTGAAATACCTTCTTAGTTGTGTAACTTCTGCTATGCAGGGAGAGTCAAGAAAAGAGTAAAAAATGCAGTAAAACTTGTTACAGCTGACAGTTTTGACTCTGACCATGAGAAATGCTGCAGATATGATTCTTGTATCATTACTGCTAGTAAAATATTCTGTAATATTTAATATGTATGTATTTCAAAGTGAAACCCTAGTTAAATGCAGCGTGTCCTTTTTTACTCATGGTTGCATGTGAAAACATATTTTTATGCCCAGTTTTTTCAGTTCCTGTTAGCTTAAGGCAACTTTTTTTACAGGAGTTTCTTGGTATCCTTAGGCTCTGTGTAAATACAGTGCAAAGTGATTTTTGTAATACAAGTGTTGTTCAAAGAATAATTTGCTGGGAAAAATTGCATGTGCATTTCTTGAACATATAAAATACACCGAATGTCATAAATCAGAAATTCAGAAATTATGGATATCAAAACTCTGAATGAAACTGGGTGAAATTCAGGGACCTTTTTTCTTTCTGAAGAAGGCCAGGCAGATGGGTTTTATTTATTTCTGATTACTTGGGCTATGCTTTATTTTTGCAAAAAATCTGAAACATCCTTTGTCTATAATGTCTCCTTTTACCATATTTCCTCAGAATGGTGTAACTGAAAGTTATTGCTTTCTGAACTCTCTCCTACATGTTAGTTTTTAATTTTTTTTAAGCTATTGATTTGCACAGATCTAACTCTGAAGAGATCTTCAGTCTGAACTTTATTTTTAAATCTCTATGAAAATGTAGCAAAATATGTATTTCCTTCAAAATTGCACATAATTAAAAATATCTTGATTTGAAATGTATTTTTATGTGCTATATATAATTGCTTTTTGTTCTGCCTCTAACCTTAGCCATCTTGTTAAATGTTAAATCTGCAGAAAGTCTTTGTTGCCCTTGAGTTTTGAATGTGGTAATGATGCAAAATGATGGTATTTTTTGTGGGTATTTCTTATAGTGCGTGGTCCCCCTCATTAATTTATTTCTCTACAAATTTAAATTAGTATGTGTAGCATGGCAGCTGAGGAGGTTGAAAATTACTACAGCAGCACTACATCCTCTGTTGCCTAGTTCTTTGTAAAGTAAAGAAGAACTAAGCACAAGAAATAGTTAAGTTGCTATAACTGTTTCATTCTATGTCCTCAATTAATTCTATGTTCTTAGAGGGAAAAAACCCACTAAAATTCTTTGTGGATATTGAGGGCAGCAGGGCTGATTTTGCATTGCCATCACTTTTTTTCACTAAATTCATGTTTCACTAAAATTCAGGGCAGAATAGGTCTAAAAGTCAATGAGTTTACCAGGTAGCAACTGAAGAAGAATAATTTTTGTTGATATGCTTGAGATGAACATCACTATTGCACTTACAAAAGTGGTGTTTCAATACAATTTCCACGAACTTCTACCACAGTGAAAAATTTTCCAGTTTTGACTCTTAAAAGAACGAGATTTTCTACCATGACAGCAGCTAATGATTTTGCAGATATTAGTATTTTTATGCAAAAATCCTAGAGACTTAGGCCTATGTATGTGTTGGCCACAGAGCGGTGTTGGCAACATAGTAATCTATATTAAATAAGTTCACCACTTTGGTCTTCACTGAAAAGGTTTTAGAGAGCAGAATTGTGTTGCTGCCCAGATGTCTTAGGGTGCTTTCAAAAGACATCCTGAAATTCTGTGTTCTCTTTCCCCTCCATTTAGCATGTGGCCACCTGTAACAAATGCTAAAATGTTCCCATTTTGTCATGTTCCCGTTTTGCACTCACTTTTCATCTAAATTGAATGCCTCCTATGTGTTCTTTAGAAGAAACCAGTTAGTTAGAAAGGGTGCATGGTCTGTGCTTGTGTGTTCATGGAGCGCTTAAGGAAAAACATATCTGAAGACAGATTTTTATTCCTTCACGAAGCCAGTGTGGTTAATAGTTTTGATAAAATACTTGATATTGAGTGGTTGATAACTTGTATGTATTTTTTCTCTATATTTTTATATTCTTTTAATGTCATGTCATAAAGACAATTGTTGCTTTCTGGTTTTATTTTAAAAATATTCTAAGCCAAATATGAATGGATTGGGGTACTTCAGAGTTTAACTGTTGTTGAGAGAGGAGTCAGATTGTTTCACCAAAATTATAAATTCTGTCTATTAAGTATCTTCACTGCAATTTTGATATTTTTCTCAGAACCTCGTGTCATGGCTAATGACTTCTTCATTTTATTTTCTTCTAAGTTTTTTTATGGGATTTGTTATGTAAAGATTTGTGACTAGAGTAAATCCCAGTGTCACAGATTTATCATTGAAGAGTAGAGTTTTGTTCTACTCCAGTTACTCATAAAACAGCCTGAGATTGTTTGCACCTCTCAATTTTTTGCAATGAGACATCCCTGTGTATCAATAAGCATGCATACATTGCTCTTAAATTGCTATAAACTGTTAATTGCACTTAAAGAAAACTTTAAGTTTAGTAAAATAATGCTTAAAGGAACATGACAAAAGGTAAAAAAGCAACCTCAATCTGTGATTTGCTACTTTCTCATTCTCTAGTCTTCCCCCAAAGCTTGCTGTGCAGCTGTGAAGCAATTGTTTAAATATACATTAAAAAAGCAAACATATCTATGCGTATGCTAATATATCTACGTTAGAAATGTATTTTGCAAATCTCTTCAAAACTACTTCATTTTTATGTCTGACAAAAGCATTTGATTTAAAGAAACCTTGGTCCTCCATGATCAGAAACATGGGTGATGCAATGCTTTGTTTTACCACTGAATAAATGATGACTGGAGATTAAAAATTCCCACTTTCCTTTAAACCTTGCAGCACAAAATTTCCATTAAATTAGCATCTTCATCAAAATGAGCATAAACCTAATCCAGTATATTCGTGTGTGTGTGTGTGTGTGTGTATTTTAAAAGCATCTCTCTTATAGGTTGCTCTTTATGAAAACAAATTAGGTTCTACTACTGTAATGTAAAAATAAGAAATCCAGATGAGAATTATGTGACAACATTCATACAGTTCTTTTGTTTAAATTTTATATTCTCATTTTTGTAATACCTGTGGCCTAAGTCTTCAAACTTCTGCCTTTGGGGTGAAGCTGTATTTCTCTTTGAATTTAAAAATGTGGCAATTTAGATTGCTGCAGAAATATAAATATATATTTTTTAATTTAATAGTTAATATATTCCATCTTCACATTTATATTGGAGCGCTTTTATTGCACATTTCTACTGTAATTATTACTGCATTACTATGCTTCCAACAGAGCTCCAGTAAAGGACTAGGATGCCATTTTGTAGTAAAAAAATACTGTTGTAAAAAAATTCCTGTTCCATTGCATTTGTAAGATAAATTTGCCTCATGGCATCTATTGCTTATATGGCTGTGGAATGGAAAGAATTATTGTAAAGTCAAGGTAGTACAGTGTCATGTGCTGGGCATCAATTACTTCTTTTATTATCATAGAAGCTCTGCAAAGTGTGAGTCTCACACAACTCGGGATAATATGCTCCTTTTTGAATATTCTTGCTCCGAAGAGCATCAAAGCTCAGCTGGGGTGAGTGGTTAGCTGTTTCTACAGCAGAAAAGGTAGAATGCAATCTAGTAGAATTCATGGGTGCCATGACTGACTTTGTAAGTATTGATAGATGGACTTGGCTAAATTGCATCATTTTTGACAGCTGATGTTTGTAATGGCCTCTACTCAGGCGCAGTCTGTCACACAGTGGTTGTTCTGGGACACTGCACAAACCCTGCCCCTATGTGTGCTCACTGCGTCATGACTTCATGCTTGGGAGTTAAATATCAGGTACCTGTGCCCTCAGCCCAGCTCCTGGCCTGGCTTTTCATTGGAAGAGAGGTTGGGGCTGCAGGCAAGGGGGGAAGCGACAGTGCCCTCCATGAGGTCCTGAGTCCAAATAGCTGTAGGACATAGTGTTCAGGGTTTATTACATAACACAACTGCTCTGCAAGAGATCAGCATGTATAGACAGTTTTCTGAATCTCATCAGGCTGTGTTATTTGAGCTAGTTTTGGGGTCTGTATGATATTTTATATTCATCGGTAAATAGGGATGCCAGAGTATGCCTGACATTTCTGCACAAGAGCAAACAAATATATCATTGTATGACAGAGCTCTGTGAAACTGAAAATGTCTGAGAGAGTGATAAACAGATCTTTTATATCTTCTCTACTTTATGCCAGAGAATTACAGAGCAGGAAAGCTCTGAGTTTCTAGCACAAGTTTTGTGGATTCCTCACCTAAAGCAGAAAAAAGGGAGAATGAGGAGATGGCATAACAGCCAAGGAAATATAAGCTGAGAGAAGAACACAGGGATGGCATGAGCCAGATGTGTGGCTGAACATATTTCAAAAACGTTTCCCAACACACTGAAAATTCCAAGAGATTAATGAAATTGGAAGGTTATTGGTTTATGGTTAGCTTAGGGATTGTTCATAGTCACATGAGATTAGACACCAGGATAATTTCATTTTGGGTTTAATGTCATCTATTTGGCAGTCATTTTAGGGAGCTTAACAAATCAATGGAATGAAATTCTCACCAGACTTGGTTTCATAAGGTCATGTTAGCAAGTGCCTTACTTTAAACTCACAAACTTGCTCAAGTAAAGAACATATATATATTTAAAATTATGCTTAGCTGATACACACTGTAGAGCTCACTATTACTTGTACAAATTATAGCCATGAAAATTTTAATGTCTCGTGTTTAATTGGCTCACAGTATTCATAGAATGTCTTTCATGAGACATCAGAAAGAATATATCATTTCTCTTTCATATATTATTTTGAGATTCATAAACTTTGAAATGGATGCCATGTTATCTGGCAGTGGAGGTGTGAATTCAGGTTTAAGAGCATAGCTGCTTATCTTTCTATCTGTGTCCTATTTGGGGTCATTTGGCATTTGTCAAATAAAATGTTCAAATGGATCAAGATAGTGTCATTGCGGGAATTAAACTTGTTGCTTCTTTACCGTTAACAATCTTTTTGCACATCTGTCTTGATGAAAATGCAAGACACGTATTCATTAGCCTTTGTTTTTAATCTGCTGGAATAATACATTGCTTTAACATTTATTCAATATGCTTCTTTGGAATGATTATGCAATTTTGTGTCTATTTGCTAAATATTAGATGATTTGTTAAAATTACCTACTAACTCTCAAACCAGATTTTAAATAGTATAATAAAGTCACGGTGTCTTGTATGCCTATTACTCTTCATAATAATATTTTTAATAGATGAATAGGCCTTACATGCTGTATTTGAATGAAATATTTCATTGTTGACATGAGTCAATAAAATCAACTTCGATCTTCAGTACATTAATATTTATTAATCGATATTCCCATTAACATATGAACCAGAAAATGTGTCATTTGTATACTCACATTTCATCACCTCAACCCAACAGTGCACATGCAGCTCTAAGAGCATTCTGCAAATACCTAACTTAGTTAACTAGTAAGATGTCTTAAATATTTTTTTTTAATTTAGTTCAAGCCACTACCCATCATAGGCCTGCAATATAAATAAATATAGAAAAAATTTTGAAATCCAAAAATGTAAAAAATATTTTAGATTTGATTAGGAAATGTCAAAATTAGGAAATAAATTAATTAGGGTTTATCAATTTATAGGTTGAATTAGTGGGCTTTACTTACTTGGTTCAGTCTAAAAATTGAAATTGCTTGCTTGACTTTGCACCTGGAGAGTGTAGTTTGGCCACTTTTAATCATGTAGAATACATGGTTACAAAAAGGAAGAAAAAAAGAAACCGTATGTATAATTCCATTGCATTAGAAATTGGCTATCTTATTAGATTCCTTTCTGCAGTAATCCTAGAATAAAATCCTTATTTTGGATATTCCACTTACAAGAAATGCTCTTTATCATTAAAATTTAGATTTTTTTTTTTTTTATCAGTGAGGCCCATATCTGATTTTCACTGGAGAAATCTGGAAAAAAAATTACTCCCAGTAAGAATGTCACTGAAAAGTATTAAGATCTTGACTAAAATTAAATTAATACGTTTAATTTAATATTTGAAATACAGACTTTAATTCACTTTACTGTGCTTCAGTTTCAACAGACTGGGAATTGGATTTAAGTTGGGATTTCTTCAGCTCGTACATGCATATCAGGACTTTGATATTGTTTAATTATAGTTCTGGGGTAAGGTTCATTTCCTTTCTGGATATTTCTCATATCCTTTCTATCTGTTGTATTTTCATGTTTTCTACAATCAGTAACACAGATGGTGATTTTAATACAGATACACTGTACAGGAAAATATAATAAAACTGACTACACATGCAGAGTAGTGGTTTTCATAACAGACGTGTCCAGTTGAAATAAATCTAAACAATCTCAAAGTCTCTTAGTGATAATATGCAGACAAAGAATACAAAATTTCATTTGAGGAAGACTGTTTTTGCCCATAGGGAAACATATTAATGTAACCAGAAGAGGAAAATTAATTTGGAGTGCAAGTAGCTAAACACTTCATTTCAACCTGAGCCCTATTTTTCAAACTGATTTATATACCTTAAAAAGGGGTACTTTTCAATTAAATGCTCATGTACTAAGAACAGCTACATAAGGCCCTGAAGGCACATTATTTTATTTATGGACAATGTCCTGGATACTTAAAATAAGTTTGTATGTATAAATCTATATATATATCCATAAAGAATTACATAGACAGAGTGTATTTAATTATATAAACAAAATATCTGTGTACATATCATCATATATATTATATACATATACATACACACTATGTATTTGTGTTTCAGTACTTTATATCTTGTTGAAAAGAATGAATATTTTAATGATTCTACCAAGTCCATCCTCAGGTCTGACCAGCTGGAAATAAGACCCAGTACTACCAATGAACTCTGGAGCTTCTTAATACTGGTTTTGGTGCATTACTAGTGTCTTTGTGAGAGTGATAAAGAACAATAATTTTGCTACTATCTTGTTGAGCTTGGATAGGAAAAAAGAAAAAGGCAGCAAGAGAAATTAGTCAGCAGGTGTCAAATACACACTATAATGCAACCATGTAATTGATATTTGTTATTATTTTTCCATTGTGCTAGTTTTTATAAAAGCCTGGGGTTTTTTTTGTTTACTTAGATAAGGTTTTCTGCAGAAAATGTACTGAAATGCACCTGGTAATCTTCTATGAAATATCTTAACAGATGCTCTTTTTCATAACAGCACCTGCACAATTGCTTTAAATTACTCCTGTTTACAAAGTGCTGCCATGAAATAAATAGTGTGTGCTCTAGACTGTACATAATAGCACTAGACAGGTATTTACACATGTAAAATTTGGTCCAGAATTCATAATGATGCAAAGGAGACTAATAAACCCTACTGCCCTATTACCAGCCTAAAATGTTACCGTATTATTACTTTTAAAGTGTAAAAATGACTGCTGATCCAGGCACTTAGCGTTCGGAAAGAATCAGCGCTCAGTGACGGTGCCCTGCAATGGGTTGGTCCCCGGCTGCCACAGCCGGGTGCTGCCCCTGCACCACAGTGCCCTTGTCACAAACAGAAGTGACCTCCAGGCATGTCAATAAAACAGCCAGGACCTGTCAATAGTTATCATAAGCACAAAGCATCAACAGTAAAAGACCATTTTCGTGTTTCCCATTAAAAATTATAAATCTGCCACAGATTCAGAGTATTTCCAGTCATTTTTGCGTGTTTTCATTCATTATTTGCACTTCAGTGAATGCAGAGTTTGAAAGTGCTAGCCACCACGCAAGCAGTGGTGCAAAGAGCAATGCCAGTGACAAGATTTTAAGAGTAAAATAAGCAAAAAATCCCAGAAGCTGAAGAAGCAAGAGGTTTTAGCTTTCTTTGACAGAACTTAGAGCGTGCAGGATAAAGATTTACTTAAACCATAGAAGGTGTGTAACCAAGGGCTGGAGCTCAGTGTACTACCTACCCCAAATGTACAAGATTTATTTTTATTAGTCTGATTTTCCACTACTGTCTGATCTCCAAGGGTTGTAAAGGGTTCCTCACAAAGATAATTTCACCTTAATTATTATTTCTCCATAGCAGTGAAAGCTAAACAGCTTTCTCAAAAAGGGAATCTCAAAAAGGGAAGAAGAGAAGAATTCATGATGTAAATATGTTGAAAATATGTATTACTCATAACGCCTAAGTTTTTTTTCCTTTGAATAAAGTAGTATTTTTCTTGACATGTCAGGACAGGTTTTAAGGGACTCAGTTGTGTAAGGTTTCTAGAAAGCTCACCATTAAATAACAATAAAATACAAAGGCAAATAGAAAGTTGACCCAACTGAGGTTATCAGCCAGACATGAACACTTATTTTACAAATAAATTTTCAGAGTGATAAAAAAGCCCAACTTGCAAATTTGACTGATTATTTTTGGTTTCCATAGTTGAAGAAGACAAAATGCTAATATTAAAACACACAAACAAACAAAAAACACCAAAAACACCAAAACTTTCTTCTCCCAAAGTGAGCCCAGAGTGCATGGTTAGGGCTGATGGTTTCATTCTCTGCCTTCCAAATTTATTTTTTCAAGCTGAAAAGGCTTTTTTCTTTTATTTTGTTCCCTTGAGGCATGGCTAATGCTGATTACAATACTGTATGGTCCACAGGTATTTAAGCTCCTACCTGTTGTGAAAATAAAGCCTGAAGTCCATACTTGCTCTTTTAAATACAACTGGTTGAAAAGCTCAGTACCTGCATTGCTGAATGGGAATAGTAAAGCATTACAAAACTCAAGTTATCTTCATGGAGAATCATTTTTATCTATTGTTTCAAAAGACTTTGTGTGCATCTGTGAGTTTTGTTTATGAAATCAGAATGTGCTTTTATGATAGCCTGAAGAGCATCTTGCGCTCACTCTCTCAAATGCTATGTATATAGTCAGTCATCAGTCCTTTGCAGTTCATTTGATCATGATAATAAAACATATTGAGATTTTAGCTACCACTCCAGGAAAAGAGTTCCCGCTCCACCACCAGAAACCAACACATCACTTTTCCATGTGTATTTATTAATTTCATTTACAAACAGATGCTCCAAAATTCTGAATTTGCTTTTCTGCTGGGAAAGCAAATATATCTCATTTTGTCTTAGTCCCTTCTTTATCCCATCTATCAAAGTTATCTGCTTTAGGAGATGAGAGGGAATTTACATAATCAGGCAAGTTTGTGAATCTTAGAGTTTCATCTTGTGTTGCCTAGTAAAGAATGCTGAGAAGGCGTTTGAGTCATATGTGCCCTAGGTTTTCAGAAACACTTTTGTGGTCTTACGAAACTGTTGAAGTGGAAGATTTTGATGAGAAATTCCTGGATGCTTACTCATGCTGCTTCTGATATTCTGCTGATACACTCAGACTGGAGGCACAGTTGTCTTGGAGTGCTGCAGCTGAATCTGTCACACACTAACTGAGTCATTAAAACTACAGTAAAAACTGAAACTATCCAGTGGGATTCTAATTAAATATGGATAGTATCTTTTAAATAGGATCATTAAAATATTCCTTTTACTCATGGAGAAACACAATTAAAATTAATTTTTTGACATATTTGAAGTTTTTATGTAAGTCCTATTCTTGCAATTTACAGCAGCCATTCATGGAATTATACAATCATAGAATCCTTAAGGATGGAAAAGACCTCCAAAGTCATAGAGTCCAACCTCAAACTCAGCACTACCAAGTCAATTGCTAAACCATGTCCCCAGGTGTCACATCTACACATCTTTTAAATACCTCCAGGGATGATGACTCCAGAACTTCTCTGGACAGCCTGTTCAAACACCTGACCACCCTTTCAGTGGAGATATTTTCCCAATATCAAATCGAAACCTCTCCTGGTGCAAGTTGAGGCCATTTCCTGTTGTCGTATTGTTGTCCTGGGAGAACAGACTGACACCCAACCCTAACCCAACCTCCTCTCAAATAGCTGTAGAGTGATAATATCCCTCCAAGCTTCCTTTTCTCCAGGTTAAAGATCTCCAGCTCCCTCAGCTGCTCCTCATCAGACTGGTGCCCTTCACCAGCTTTGTTGCCTTCTCTGGACACACTCCAGCACCTCAGTGTCTTTCTTGTAGTGAGGGGCCCAGAACTGGACACTGGACTTGAGGTGTGGTCTCACTAGTGCTGAGTACAGGGGGACAGTAATTTCCCTGGTCCTGCTGGCCACACTATTTCTGATACAGGCCAGGATGCCATTGGCATTCTTGGCCACCTGGACACACTGCTGGCTCACGTTTAGCTGCTGTCAATCACCCCCAAGCACTCTGCCCCAGAGTTGTGACCCAGGTGCAGAACCCGGCACTTTGCTTGTTGAGCCTCATTCCATTGGCATCACCCCATTGATCCAGCCTGTCCAGATCCCTCCGCAGAGCCTTCCTAAGCTCCAGCAGATCAACACTCCTGCCCAACTTGGTGTGCATTCTCTGCTGTGTTTGTAGTCCACCAAAGAGTGAAAGAAATACAGTGTGTTGTTTATACAAGATCCTGACAATATGAAATGTTGATTACCATTATAATCCCTTCCAAAAGGTGCATTTAAAATGTGGAGAAAATCAATGTGAATATTTGGCTCTATAGCTAAAATATAATATTGATAATGACGAATTTATTGTACAATTAAAACAATTTCAATCACCCTATTTAAATATCTCTCATCTCTCTAAACAGTGGTTTCTGAAAGGCTGTGTTGAGTTTAATACAAGTTAGAAATATAACTAGAAAAGGCTACACATATTTATGAATCAAGATTTAAAGGAAACAGGAGGAAATCACCTCAGTCTCTAAGCATCCTTTACTTCCTGTGCTACACAATGTTTACCATATATAATTACAGAAATTGCTTAAAGCGTAACACAACTACCCATGAAAAAATTAAAGCAAGGTCAGTGGGTGGTCCAGGAATCTGAATTATATTTTCAGTAGAGTGAAATCTGATATTTAGCACTATTTAAATATAAACTGTTGTGACTATAGGACAACTTCCAAGTAGGGAATTTCATAAATAAGATTTGGAGGAAAAACTGGCACAATATAGTCACAAAAAATTTGGTGTAGCATTCTGTACATGTAAAAAGAAACACCTTAGTAAGAGTTGGTTAAACAAAAGTTCTTCTAGATCTGTCAGCAGCAGAAAAGTGAAAAACAGGAAATCAGTGAGTTTAATTGCCTGGGACAGCTTTGTTTCAATGTTGGAAGATCACAGAAATAAATTCAATGGTTTAAAGTAGGACAAGTTTATGAAAAACAGCTTTTCAGAAGCTTAAAATAATTGTTTTCCCCTAAGCCTTAAATTTTATAAGTGATCCATTTTCTTACTAGTTTTAGAAGACAGTTCAACATTATATATGTGTGTTTGGAGCCTCTATTAACAACTAAACAGTATATTTATCGTCTTCTAAACCAATTTAGTGATTCATTAAATAAATTCGAACTGGAAAAATTGTAATAATCTGTTTTAAATATTAAAGTAAACCTCTGTAAACATTAGGCCTGAAATGTTTATTAATTAAATTAAATGCCCTTATATCTCTATATACTGTCATTTATTTAATGAAAAGCAAAATTAAGTCAAGATGCTTACAGTAATGACATTTAAAGCCATTACTGGCAAATGGTTTCAGATACAATTTAAATAGCTAACACAGTAAAGAAAAAGATAATAGATAAATTGATTATGGAACTATTTTTAAAATTAGAATAGGATTTTATTTTGCCTACAGAGAGGCCATATACTTTTGAAAGCATCTAATTTTTTCTCTCTGTACTGTACTGTGTGCATGCAAAAGATAACTGGAAGTTTTCCTCACTGTGTCTGAGAAGTGGGAGGACCAGGTTAGTGTATATTATAGAAATGCTTTTTATTTCGTAATTTGTGCTATTTCTGGAACTTCTTCAGTTCTTTGATGGTATTTATTTAGCTTTAACTTAGCCATTATAATGGGGTCCTCTAGTCTGTTTTCCATTCAGTCAAGAGAAATAGACGCATGGTGTCCCACCTATTTTTGACACAGATGACCCACTGGTGATGTTCCTCTCCCAGCATTTATAGAAAAAATCAGCTAACCAATTTAATCTAAGTAGTCAACACTTTGGATATTCAGTTATGCTGCAGTGTGCCAGCCAGATAAATTCAAAGTTTTCAGTTCAGTTATTGTAAGTCTGCCCTAAGTCACTGGTAATACAGGATGCAAAAGGCTGAAACTACATTTTTTATTGTATGTAGACCATGTACTGTGCTGGGGTCAGATATGTAGTTATCACTTTTTACAGATTAGCAGCACTGGGAACAAGGAAATTGCTTTGAGGAGAAAAAGTACCCAGAATTCTATCTTTGTACTTTACAGTATATTACACACATTGATAGTAACAACAGCTTTTCCCTGAGGGTGTCAGAACACTTACAGGAAAAGCCTAGTAGAGAGGGCATTATTTTGTGTGGTGCCTAACTGGTCAGTATTCTCTCATTCACCCCAAATCTTACCAGGTAACACCACCAACAGTAATGATCTCAGAGTTTCAGATCCTGAACTCACCTGAGTTTTCAACTACAGAATCATTCTTCCTGCCTAAAGTTATCATTCTTCCTTCCCAAAGTTGCCAGTGCTACTTATGGACCAAATGTCACCATGATTCATAACAGAAAAAGGAATGCATTTAATACCTTTCCACCAACTCTGAGAAATTTCCACTTGTATTTGAACAGAGAAATATTTTTTCATGTATTTTTGCCTATTATATCTAAGCAAGGATTTCTGACAAGTTTCTTGGTCTTTTTTAGATTGTGTACTGCTTTCTTGATAGTCTTGAATTTGATCAAGAAAATCAGAAATTAATCCCATTTTTTTCTCACATATCTGGTTGCAAAGTAGAAGTCATCTTTCTTTTAGTATGTGCTCACAAAAAGGCCCAGAACACCAAAACCCAGGGCAGAAAGCAGCCAAAACATCACATGTCCCTGAACCATAAGGGTGCTTTGCAGTGAGACACTTACTGCTCTGAGGAAATATCGTAATAGCTTGTTGATGCTCAAGATTTGTGTACAGCAGTAAAGAGACAGGGTCAAAGTTCTGTCAATATAAGAGATTTTTGAATGACATGACACTGCACAGACCAAGCGCATAATTAAAAATGGATCCGATGTAGGCAATGCTAATAAACGTTAATAGTATTGCTGCTAACAAGCTTGTAGTTCCTTTTCGTTGCGGTTGTAGAATCACAGAATCATAGAAAGGTTTGGGTTGGAGGGGACCTTAAAGATCATCTAGTTCCAACTCCCCTAGCACAGGTAGGTATGTCCTCCACTAGACCAGGTTACTCAGAGCCTTATCCAACATGACCTTGAACACCTCCAGGGATGGGAAGTCCACAGTCTGTCTGGGCAACCTGTTCATAAAGTGGTGATGCACTGGAACTTCATAAGAAGTCAAGAACTTCTTCTTAATATTTAATTAAACCTGTGCTCCTTCAGCTTAAGGGCATCTCTCCTTGTCCTATCAGTATATAGAGAAGTACATTAATTATTCCTAGTAAAGCTAATTACCCAAAACTGTAATGAGGTAACAAATGGCCACTCAAGTTTCAGCAGCAGAGGTACACACTCATTTAGGATTTTGTGTATTTAGAAATGGATTCTGATCTCACACCTCTCAAATAATTTTAAATTAATTAATTTGCAATATACCCAAAGTAAACACGTAGAGTAATGCTTTTCCTGGTTCTTTTTGTATCTCATGAGAGACTTTGTGTTGTGAATAAATCCACTGCATCTTCAAGTATAGCCTCTGTGTTCCAGTTGATATTTATTTTGTCTGTTAAGCCTAATTCACATTTTGCCATTTTTGTGTGCTAATTTTTCCTTTCCTTTTTGGTTGCCCTTTACAGGGTTGTGGGGTTTTTTTCAACTGCAATGAGAATATTTTATTTCTTTCATTTTTATATCTTAGTGTCCTACTGTGGTTAGTAATCAGACTGTTTCCCTTGCTAAACAGATGGAATTTATGCTATTACATACTGATTTATAGTCCCATGTTATCTGTATTCATTGTGAAATTATTGTCTTACTACATTTTGATTTTCACCAACACGGCTGATGGGTATGGTTCTATCACGTATTTCTTTCAATCAGTTCTGGCTTATGTATTCATATTCTGATCTGTGGTGTATTCTAATATTTGAAATTCATATTCCCTTAGCACCTGGATTCAGACTGTTAAGTGTATAGGCATGATATGTAGGTTTGGCCATTTATAGAATTGGAGACCAGTTCAGATTTTGAGTCTGAATTGTTGAATCCTAACTTACTAAAAAGTGTTCAGTACTGTCTATAATGGACACAAATTCTGCTAAGATTTTGGAGGGATTTTATGTAGGTATTGTAGTGGGGATATTTACCAAAATTGCAATTCTAAAAGATGAGCTTTAGGAATATTGAAATTATTTCAGAGTTGAAACAAAACAGCAGAAATTGTGTAAGGTCTTGTTCAAAATTATTATGACAGAGTAGGACTCTAGAAATTGTGTCACATGTTTCAAAGTACCTTTGACATTTGGAAGCCAAAATCTACAACAATGGAAATCCTTTAAAGTTTCAATGTCACTTGTCAGTCATAAAATTAACATAAAAAAAGTAAGATCAACATGCCTTTTGAGAAGAGAACAAGCTAAAGGAATGCTTCAGGTTAGAGCGTAGTTTCATGGGCTTAAGCTATGAAAGTTAGAAAGGTCCAACTAGAAAAGTAATACTCTACATTTTAGTCTTAAACTGACAATGATTGCTTCATTTTTCTCAATCAAGAAAAAAAAAGAACATTTCTGTTCTGCTGACTTGGGAAAAAACCCCAGGGAGACAAATTTAGATTTGTGACAGGAAGCTAACTTTAGACTTAACTATGGAAAGGCTTGAAATTTTACACTCTTGTTTAGAGGCACACAGAAAGGTGTTGCTGTGGTCCATGTCAAGTGTGCTAAATAGGAAAGTAACGTCTGTGATTTTGTAAATGGAATCTCATCCTTTGAGGTTCACAGTTAGTAGCTGGTAAGAAAAAAATATGTTTGATCATATTTTAGAAGGTATTATTTGGACTTGAATGTTTAGGTTGATTGCCCAAATTTGGGTGTAACAATAGTAAATACACTAATGGTATTTATCCGCACTTTCTATTAATCTCTCTTGAGGGTGGATTGTTTTGGTTTGTTTTCAGCAGCTATGTGCCATCCTCAAGAATATTACCTTTTCCTTTTAAAAAAAGAACTTAGCATGCAATCCATTAAGAATTTAACCTTAGAGGGTTAGATACTATGTAGGTGCTTAAAAAGCTGTCTGTGGACATGATTTTTAGTAGATATTTGAAGCTGGATGTCATAAAAGCATCAATAGAACAAATAGGCATTTCTCATAAATAGTGTTACTGAATTTTATCCATATTGAACAATCATTTTCTTACTTACATCTCTGTTATTATCACTGTCTGCTGTTGTAATAATCATTAAAACTGAAGAAGATTTAGAGTCCACCTAGGAAAAAATTTAGAGTTTATCCCAGTCTTCACCTTCACTTGTTTCAACATCATCATCCCTTGTGCCTTGTTTTGGCTACCTGTTTAGAAAGTTACACAAATGGTTCACTGATTGAATTAGCACATTTGCAAATAATTTGCATATTATTGAAAGTTAAGTAAGAAATAAGGAAGTAATAAAAAGAGGTATGATAACAATGAAAAACTTTTTACTTCAACAAAGTGAAAAGCAAAAATTCATGTTTATTTGTAAGACACTGGAGAGTTCCCGTGCTCCCTTATGAGCATCAATTCTACCTCAATATATTCTTTAAATCAAGAATAGAACAAGTATGAAAACAAGTTAGCTGTGTGGTTCTTCACAATTTAGATCTGTTATCTGATGAGTACCCTGGAGCTGAAACTTCTAAGACGTGCCAGACTTCAAACTCTGTGTTGTTCCTGTGTATATTTGCTGTGCATTCATTACAGTCATAAAATCATTGAAACAAGAAGGTTTAATGGTGATGGATTTTTGGAAAAGAGATTGTTCCCAAACATTAAAACTTCCAGCAAATTCCTCCAAATAATGATACCTGATAATATTGTATTCTTTTATTTGCCTTTTGCCTTGAAGAGATAGTTAATTTTTTTTTTTTTTTAAATTTATATATTTTCTTACTTGGAAAGTGGTGGTAGAGGCTAAGAAAAATTAAACTGTTTTGGAATATGTTAAAACAGCATTCCTATTGAGCTGAAGGTCTGCTAAGGATTTGCCTTAAAGAAAAAGAATCTAGTGAAGCTATTCAGAAAAAAACCACAATTATTAAATTACTGATTAATGTGTACAAAGCAAGACTGTGCTAATGAGATCATACAAGTCTTTTTCTGTTATTTAAGACAGATATAATTCTCTCATTTAAGCAAAATATTTTAAAGGTCAGAGTTTTTGCACAACCCCAAAAGACACAGATTTTGTCAGACAGTTTCAATTCCCACTCTTACAGTTTCCTATAATTGCCTTGGGTGAAGTGTTGCCCTTAAGTTTAGTCTCAGCACTGAAATCAGTAGGAGTCACATGACTTCTGGAAGGGCTGTATCTAACTTGGAATTTAGTGAGCAGTGAATCAGCCTGACTCACATTACAACAGTTTTCAAAATTTGTATTAAGGAAAAGTTGTTTGAAGTGGTGTGTCCCTGAGATCTCAAATGTTGGTCAGAGAGATTCAAATAATCTTTACAATCAGCACTTAAATGTAACTTAAAAAAACACATTGGAAAAAAAAAACACGTTTCAAACTCAATTATTCAGATCAAAATAAATTTATTTTAATATAAATTAGAACCAAAATGTCCCACAAAATCTTGGCTGCTGCACACACTTAACAGGTAGTACTGCCTTAAATCTTCCCTCCTACTCCATGCTTTTGTATTCTAAGACAGGACAGTCTTTTAGGGTGTTTCTGATTCAGGGTCTATGAAGACAAAGTACAATGAGAGAAGCCTTTAAGTTTACACCAAAAACGTCATCTAAACATCCTACCAGTGTTCTACTGTGTTTAATATAAAATGTTATCAATTAAGTAAATAATTTACTGTATGTGGTCATGAAAACAGAACAGTACAGAGAGATCTAACTGTGCAAGTTAATGTTTTATATTAGTCAGATCTTCCAACTTATCATAGTATACTGCGTAAAAACATTTTAGGACTTGAACCTTTCGCTCCTGTGTACTGCCTGCGAGTAAGCCACAAAGTCAGAGAGAAGCAGTTTATTTTCTGGTTGCTGCATAGGACTTTTAGAGACCGTAGCAACAAATAACCAGTAATTTAAGTACAATAAAACCTACTTGTATGTGTGCTAAAATAGTCAATGAATAGCACAGTGGAGGGGGTTAATGTACATGTTTTTCTTAACAAAAACCATGTAAAACGTATGTTTCTGTTACTAACAGATGGGAAGTTGACAGAAAACTAGCACTTTGATTTACTTGGTTTTGATTCATAGCCTTTTGGTACTGTTTTCCTATGACACCAGTTTGGCATCCATTGAAATCTGTATAAAGGAATGA
Organism: Anabacerthia variegaticeps; assembly: GCA_035583185.1. Taxonomy (NCBI): domain Eukaryota; kingdom Metazoa; phylum Chordata; class Aves; order Passeriformes; family Furnariidae; genus Anabacerthia; species Anabacerthia variegaticeps. Next base: position 39,851,169 of record JAWWEW010000041.1, on the reverse strand, counting down.
GTCTTTTTCTCAGAGTATTAAAAAAATGAATGGCTAACTGCTCTTTCATCTTTCAAGCTATAAAAGGAAATGTATCCTAGCAAAAAGTATGGATAGGAGGCCAGACAGTGCTGCCTATTGTGTCATTTATAGATTCCTTTGTATTCTTAACGGCCTTTAGACATCATTCATATGTTTGGTTTTTAAACATCTCTGCAGGTACAGACTTAGTTTTGCAAATTACCCAAATGGCCAGCATGGCACTGAATTGTTAATAAACAAATTACCTGCTCAGTGGTTTTCTGGTTTCTTATACATATATTGACAAGTTACTTTCTTTCTTTTCCAGATTATAGCTTTGCGTGAACAAAATGCACACATTCAAAGGAAAATGGCAGCTGGTGAAGGGTCTGCTGAATCAGAGCATATTGAAGGAATGGAGCCAGGGCAAAAGGTTCATGAAAAGGTATAAAATATTAGTTTTCATTAAATCAAACACAATCACTATGATAAATAATCAGGCATTAGATTTTAGTAATGTGAATATTTTATGGGGCATCCTTCTAGAGTATTGTCTGCCTGCTGAAACCAGTATCAAAAAAATAACTTCTTTAAATGGAAAAAAAATGCTAATGGGCAGGTCCTTGCTCTTTGATAGCATATTCAGTTAGACCATAACTTGTAACAAACTTTTCTTGGCATTTTTTGCATAATGCTACAATTAAGGATACTTTGTGCTGCTGAGTGATCCTTTGTATGCTACATGCAGAAGAGTAAGGTGTAGTGGCACATATATGTGAAAGGGCACGTATGCAAACACTGCTGCAAAAATAGTCCATGGGAGGATGACAGAGATCTAAAGACTAGAAAAAGGAATTTTCCTCTGTGCTGCTGAGAGACTCTTCATGTCCATGCTCATATAGAGAGGAGTGGAGAGCATTTTACTTACTTAGCGCTCTTGCAGTAGGAAATAGGTATGCGGAATTCAGTCCAAGTAATTGATGCTTACAGCTGAAAGAGAAAAACAAAGGTAGGAACTGATTTAGAAACAAGGTTTTCTTCTAATCCTTACTTTCCAAATTGATAAAAACCAAGTTGAGTGTCTTCCTCTCTTGCTTCAGAATTCTTGAATTAAAATGAATGTATGATGTAAAGTTTGGCAGACAGCTGCAATGCGTAGAGCTGCTGCTCGGATCTCTAATTGGGCAATTTTGTCTAATGCCATATGATGAACAGTGGCATAAATCATACTTATAAAAAGTAGAACTTATTACTTTTAGGCAATGCAATTTACAAGGGTTCACTTGCATTGCAAGTATTAATTTTACATGTTTTTTCATTTATTTTATGTGTGTACTTTTCTTTGAGTAATCTATGTGGTTGAGAAACATAAAGAAATACTGTTCAGCTACTTTCCTCTTCTTTGAAAAATTTTACTCACAGACACATCTGTGAAATTTTGATAAACAGTGAACAACTTGCTCGCTTGTGCTTTTAAATACAACCACACTGCTTAGCTGAAAATCTCTAATTTTCCACTTTCTTTGCAAGCTGTGTCTTCTGATTTGAGCCATTGGGTTCCATTACTTACAAGCAGAACTAAGTGGAAATAAGACTACCCATCCTTTAAGAAATCTGCATTTTTAAATATTGATGAGAGGAATGAAAGCCAAAGAACATATTACTATCATTTTTTTATTAAATGCTTCTAGACTATTACGTCCTGAAAACTTCTTTGCTTTCTAATAAAAACAATTTAGGTTGTTCAGGTTAAGCTGAATTAAAGTCTTGTGGTTACTAGTTTGGACATATTGAAAGAAGGTAGGCAGGCGTGAAATTTGGCACTGGCACAAACAGGGAAGAAGGAGCTTGCTTTTGTGCACACCAAAATATTGATGGTTTCTCAATATTGAAACAGCCTGTAGGGAATGACAACAGATGAGCCCTTCCTGACAGTGTTGAGCAGGGTCTGTGAACAATCCCTCATGCACCTCTGAGGTAACTTGAATGCAGATGTTAGCAAAGTATTAGCCAAGGTTATCTGTTGCCTCAAATTATTGCAGCAGCAATACTACAGGAGATTATCATCCTAAGCAAACTCGAAATGATGATGAAACTTTGGGAAAAGAAAAAGTTGGTGTTCTCATCAGTGCTTGATGATAAACTTCATAGCTCAGAAAATAAAGATACATCCTGGATATTAAAGTGTGGTGGTGCAGGTGGTGTTGTCAAGAGATTTTTAGTTTTCTCATCTCTGAAATAGAGTTTCAGGAGCTAGTGGACAAGAACAGACTGTATCTCATGTGAAAACAAGAATGTTTTTGACAAGGGAATTTTTACCTTAGTGAGAAAGAATAAAAAAAGGAGGCCTTCAGACACATTTTACCACAATCCCTAGGTTGGAAGTATATGAATTTTCATAAAATTTCATATATTTAGGTGGTTAGTGGGGCAACGTAGAAAATTACTGTTATCATCAAGTAAAATACTGAGCAGGGAAAACTTGCTCATCATTCAGGTAAAGTTCTACAAAAATCAGAAAGTGGGAAGATGAAATGGATTAAATTTCTTATGGTCAATAAACAGAATTATGCAGAAGGCAGGTCACTGAAGATAACCTAGGGTGATGTGATAAGCTTCGTCCCTTGGTATGGAAAGAGCTATCTGATAAAACCATGTAACTTTTTTTTAAGAATTGATACAGGTATGGGAATGGTAGAATGGAGAAACAGAGCACCTACATAATACAGGAAACAGGCTTGTAATAATTCTACAGAAATGATTCTGGGGATTAATGTAGATGGTAAAAATATAATAAATCAACAGTAGAAAGGCAAATGTCATCGTGGGATAGGTAAACAGGACTAGAATCCTAGACCTTCCTCAGCACTGAAAGGTTTCATCTGAAATCTTGTTTCTAGCTTTGGGTCCCGTTCCTGAAGAGAGATGTGGAGAGTCTTGAGAATTTACAAGAGGGCAATAAAAGCAATCAGAAATCTGGAGAACATAATCTGTGATAAGGATGTTCAAAATATAGTCTGAAAGCCTAAAGAACATAATGGACACAAGATTATTTTCTTCAAATATATAAAATGTACCTTCAGCTGTAAAGAGAACCAGACAGTCGATCTATTGAAAGCAATGACACACTAGAACAGGCTCCTGAGAACAGGAGTGTCTACAACTGGAAATTGCTATGAGAAGGTGGCCAGCTCTATGATTCTGTGTCACAGGTCAACTGGAGCATCATTTTAAATAGTATAATCACAAGTACTGTCCTCTGATTGAAGCACCAAGGCTTCCAACAGTTATGTTAATTCCCAAGAAGAGTCGTGCTATATTCAGTAACTTCTTCAGAACTCTGAGTGAATACAAAAGCTGGTTTATGAGATGATAAGGCATATGTCTTTCTCATTGAAAACTGCCTGGCTAGTTTTCATGTATGAAGGCTAAGGGGAACTTTAGAATAGGGAAAGGAGACAAATTATAGTCTAATGATAAAACCAATTAAATAAAGTACTAAATATGAGAAACAGTAAGTATGTGAAATAATCCAAGAATATGCAAAACTCCAGTATTGCCCATTTTTTGCCATGCATCAGTGTAATCTTTTATGTGATATAATGAAATCATACTAATTGTTTAAATCCATGAGAAATTTTTTAAAGCAAAGAGAAAATAGAGAAATTATGGCATAGCAGTGATCCAGTTAAATTATTTTTTTCTCAATTTCAAACTGTGATGTTTGAGAGAGATCAAAACAAATATTTGGGATAATACACTTGCAAGCTTTCCCCCCCACCACTGCCCCAAGTTATATTTTGTTATGTGTAGAGCTATTGCAAACATTTTTCCTGTCCTAATCTGAAGCCACTTTAAATACTATTTATTATATTATTTATACTATTTATTATATTATTTATATTATAAACCGAATATACAGATCTAGAGTGAAAGATTCTACATTAACAGTATAAAAACCATATGGACTTTTATGGTTCTTCACTTCATGACCCATAAGTTTGTTTTTCAGACAAATGACTATACAAAGGTTAATATTTTGGGTGGGCAAAAAAACCCCAGCACAGTACATTCCAGGAACTAACATCAAATTATTCGCCCATCTAACTTATAACCCATTTTGCTCTTTCCTGTGTAATCTTTTCATTGTGATTCCTTCTGGGTTTTGTCAAAAACCAATATAAAAGTCCTTGTAATTGTATGAAATAATGACTCACTTGCAGAATCCGATGTCTCTAGTTTTATTTGCCATTTTAAACTGCCAGTCATTTTCACCTATATCCAAGGAACACGGACAGTTTGGAGGAAGGAAATAATTTTCTACAATGTTTGAAGAATCATTTTTATTAAAATATCCCAAATACAAGATTTTCCATACTAAAAATAGTAACTGTCATATTTAAAGACATATTGGGATGCCTGAACCTTTGTCTGAGTCTTATGCTCAATCAACCATATGTAGCTGGAGCAAGAAATAAGAATGAGTGTCAGATGTCAATAGGAAGCAGAGTGTGCTCTCATTTCTTGCTTTAACTTTAAAGTGGTGCTTGCTGAACGCCCCCAAATAAGATACTGCAAATAAGTAGTTTGTTTCCAAATAAACTCATTATTTCATACTGACATTTATTTCAGGTTCTATAAGAACCATGCAAATTGAATTGCTAAGTAAAAGAGAGTATTTTCAGAAATGATCATATGCAAACTGAGAAGGATTGACGTTGCTTTGGAAAACAATGGGCCTTCTGATGTTTGTACACCATAGATATCCACCATTAAAGTATCCCTTTTAGTTCTAAGTATATCTTGCTTATTTCCATCATATATAGGAGAATATTCCTAAATTCTGTGCCACATTTTTCAAACATGTAAGAAAACATTACTATAATTCCTCTGAAGTTAATGGAGTTTTATCAGAGATTAATTGGCCTGGGGGATGACTATTTTTATCCTCAAAGATGCCATGTATGCATAGGAAGTTTCCTGCTTGACAAATCCACTTCAGCGTGGATTTCATTTACACTGTAGACATGAAAGCTAAGTATTTAAGTGCAGTGTAAATTGGCATGTTTCTCCTTGGAAGCGCCCTGTTTCTATTTTTAAACTTTATTGCTGATTTTTTTTTTAACTGCAGCCTGTAATTACTAGTAAAATACGAAGCCTGTTTGGTCCTATTTTGTGCCTTTATTTATTTATTTTTAATAGTTCATATGTCCCTATGAAACCTGTAGCCTACTAAGGATACTCTTTTTTTATTCCAAGGTCCATAATTGCACCATTAAACTCCTTAAGCAGTTCTGTGTGTTTTCCTACTTTTTCTAACCAGCATACCACACTGGTCCTACACATAGGAAGGGGCAGTTTCACCAGCATAGTTATTCCCTCACCCTCAGAATAATATTTCAATCAGATAGAATCATATATATATATATATATATATATACTCCAGGATAGGTAAAAGAGTCTGGTATTTCTGGTGCAACAAAGACCTTGTTCCACTAAATAAATAATGTTACATTTTATGAGAAACTCAGAGCTGTATATAATTACTTTTTACAAGAACTAAACAGCTGGGTCTGTTTTGCTTTGTAATATACCTCAGGCAGTCACATTCAGCTTAGTTAAGAATCACATTTTTCTTTCTCATAACACTTAACATACTACAATAATTAAGTCAAATGCCAGTCGGTTATAAATACTAAAATCTGTGAAAACAATTGTAGACATTGTATCCTGTTGGAGTAAAAAGGTATTTTGCCAAAGCAAACACAGGTGCTAAAGTATTTGGAATGCAAATCAAATAAAGTTAATAAAAGTAACAAGTGTCTTTCAGAGCAATTGACAGAATCTGTTCCATTTTTGGACTTGATTATTTTTGGATTTTCTGATCCCTTTGTGTGATTAATAGAAAACTGAAGAAAATTTCAAGTTTCAGTTTTTACTTATTAATTTGTATCCCACGCACTCCTTTCTTTTGAATTAAGAAATTAAAAAATTTTTCCTTTCAACTGGTAGCACAGTGGAATGGCAGAGAAAGGAGTGAAATCAGGACATATGGAGCCTCAGAAGAATCATTTAGAAAGAGGAATTAGTAGTGATTGAACACCAACCATCAAAAGAGTGTTTGTAACTTAGAGATAAGTTTGCTGTGAGAACATAGTGTTTGCCTGTTTTTGGAGTGAAGTCATAATGCATGATGTATCAAAAGTAGTGGAAGTGATGTATAAAAAATAGTGATCCTTGCCCCAAAGTGTGCACATTCTGAATTAGAGAAATAATAGACTTCAGACACAAAATATATTTGATAGCTGGATGATGGGTTTGTTTTCAGTGGAGATGTCTTTTGGGCTTTCTAATCACCTCTTTCTGGATTAATATTGATAAAGCTAATTAAAGAAACATGTGCTGAGGGGGACTTAATGAAGATTGATGGCTTGACACACCTGGGGAAGTGAAGAGTTTTCAGAGTGAAAGGAAACATGGATAAAAGCTGCAGCTGGGATTAGAAGACTTCATAAATTTAAGGAATAAGTTTAGGAGAGTATGCAATATTTTCTCAGAAAGCATCTAGACAAATGTTTTGTAAGTACTGTTTTGCTTTATAGTTTAGTATGTCTGAAAGACTTAATAGTTACTGCTCAACACTGGTATAGGGAATTTATTGTACTGAGAAGCTCCATTACTTATGTATTGTTTAAATGAAAAATCAATAGACCTCTGAGGTTTTTAATTTTTCAAGAAATCATCTCTTTATCTGTTTCATGTAAATTGTCTTTCAGTTATGTAAGCTTCCTTTCCTTTTTATCCAATAGAACTTCCTATGTACTATTCCGTATTAAGCCTGTTAAAACACAGCTTTAAAAGAGTAATTTTGCAGGGAATTTTACACATCAAACACTGTGCTAGCTAAGTGACCTTTGCTGGATGATATACTGCAAGGAGTTGCTGGGATGGTTATTTCTAATGGTAGGATGGGGAGGCTGTGAAGAAAAAGGAGTTAGTCAAGGCAAATGAGGGCAGAGTCTGTGTGTACAGTTTGGTTTGGACAGCTAATTAGCCCTTATGATAAAGTAGCAGTAACTGATTTTTCTCTCCTGTGTAAGAGCTCAGAAACTCTTCTAGCAGTGTAAAAGAGAAATGGGTGGATATTTTGGGAGAGACCAGCAACAAGACAAAACAATGCCCACGCAAGAAAAGTGTTGTTTTGGGGGTTTTTCCCCTAATTTATTTTGCAAAGTAACTAAAAAAATAACTAACTAAAGTCTGACAGATGATCACAGGTATCAGAAAGATGAATATGAGGTGAAAGCTGATCAGGAAGCAAACGTTATAGATCTTTAAATTAGTAATAAGATCAGGAGTTATTTGGTGGCTCAGTAGAAAGGGTAAGTGGAGATGTTTGGAGAGAAAAGTGCTGGAGAAGGTAACTATGTTTACGTCACTATTGGAGTAGGGAAGAAGAATTTCTGTTGAAAGAATACTGGCTTTAGTAGTTGATTAGAAGTTGGAGAAAATTTGGAGTAACTGAAGAGACCTCTAATGATTATGAGATTACAACCTGACACAAAGCAAAACACATGGAGCAGCCTAGAGAAGTAGCATAACCTTCAAATAGAAAGGCAAACAACCACTTGGAAATTATTGTGACATCTTAGACATTACTGTTTTTGGCATAACTTTTCACATTCAGTTTCCTGTGCTGATTATATGGATGACGATGATGATCATACAGCTTTTGCTTGTTTTGTTGCCATTTGTGATTGAGCTATTTCATAGTAATGTGCCTGTGTTAGTATCACTTTCTTTTAGATGTTCTGCATGAGGCATTTGAATTGGAGTGGAAGAACTCTATAGTGAAAAGCATCCTCTGATAACCTGTTATTCATTTAGTCTTAAATTTCCAGCAGCATCAGTAAATATTACTCTTTGCAGCATTAAATTTTACTCTTGCTTTCATAAAATTAAGTGATCTGTATAACTCAACTTCCCTTGGTTATTATTTTACTTCCTTCTTATTACTTCTATACTATAGAATTCAGACAGGTTTATTTGACCTGAGAAACAAACTGTATTTCTGTTTTCTTCTTTTCCAGTTTGTCTGCCTAACATAAAGGCTTTCAAAAAACCCAAACCAAAACAAATAACCACCTTTTGTTAAAGCTTTATATGACATTTCTTTGCCGCTTTTCCTCATGTTATATTTTCTTTATGTGTACTATTCCTGGAATTATCTTGTTTCAAAGAGAGTGTAGATGTAACTTAGGTTTTAAAAATAGTACTACTACTGCTAGTCATTTTATATTTCTAAAGTGGTTTATGCCATCAAAATTCGGTATATGTGTATGAAGTACAGGAAATCTTTGATATATCTCTACTGCCATGTTAGCCACTGACTGGCCAAAAGTTAGATCAACTGACCAAATCTATCCATATGTTATGGAGCAACAGCTGGCACCTGCCTTATGAGAAGATGGAGAAGTCTTACAAAGTGGAATGAGTCAGTGATGTTTCTTTAGTTTGAGATGCCTTCCTAGAGTAACAGGGAGTGAAAGAGGGATATCTTCAAGTCCATTCAGCATGAGTTATAGTGTCATGGCTTATTGGTAGATATGATGATATGTCATATCTGGAGGCAGGTAGCATTATATTCCAGTCCTAAAGAGCTTCCATGGCAATGATGTTCTGTTATTTAGAAACAATTCTGTCTTATTTTTACAGCCTTTTTTAAATACTATGAAAACAATTCTTTGCTCAGCCTTAGCTTGTATCCATTGCTCTATTTTTAATGTATGCTTTAGATTGTTGTTTTCCTGTCGAACCTCATACTGCCAAAAAAAAAAGGCCCTAATGCACATTATGGCATAAAGAGAGGACTTGCATAATCCTGCATTCTTTGTTTGCATACCTTTACAATATTTATATGGGCAAATGAACCCTCTCATAGTTAGCAAATAGAACTTACTATATGCAGACTTTTCAAAAGGCATTTTAATGTTAGATTTTATATTTATCAATAAAAATATACATCAAATTGAGTGTTTTTTACAAAAGTTTTCATGTTTTTAAAGATGACTTGATTCTGACGTGAGTCCAGTGTAACATATGTCAGAAATCATCTGGGCAATGGTATTTGCTGAAGGTAGCTAGCCACACAAAGACAGTACTCTTGGACATTAGGAGAAGAGCCTGAGAGCAGTTTGTTGAGTATGAACTCTCAAAAACCACAGTGATGTTATACTGATTAAGAACCTGTTAAGGATCTCAATTTTGACACTAAGGATTTATAGTGCAATGAACTTGCCAGTATTCCTTAAAAAAGAATTGAGAGAGCATCTTAGTAAAAAATAGAAATAAGCCACACAATTTTAGGGTTAAAAAAAACTGGCACACAAAACCCCAACCACACAACCCTGTGCTTACACTATAGAAATACTAATTTACTTTAGGAATTCTGAAAGACCAGACTTTTGAATTTTAAGATTACTTTTAAAAGGTACCTCGTTGTTAGACAGAGCTTAATTTAGTCCTCCAGAATGCTTATGCACGGGGACATCATGTGAATCACCTGTGCTTGTACTACCAAAATTAAGAAGCACAGATGAGGAGTTCTGCCAAGTTATTAAGTCCTGTCTCTGCTATAGATTGTTGAGATAACCCTATGAGACATTATTATTTTTTTCACACCACTCTCTAAGGTTAAATTCTAGTACAAAATACATAATTAATTAGTAGTCATTAGTATTTAGGCCAAACATATTTCTGTCAGATGTTTTACAACTGGAGAGAAAATATCACCTGGAGGTGCTTTTTACTGTTCTTGGGATTTGTCTTCAAAAAATTAGGTTCTCATGTATATGCATACACCATGTGTAGTTGAATGTAAAGTTATTTCTACAAAATCAAGTGGAGAAGAACTTTACGGTCTAATTTCACACTTTCTCATGGTGTTCCTTTTACCCTTGTTCTTGGTTTTGACTAGTAAACCAGTCTGCAGCTGGTTTTCGTTTTATTATCTCATGGCAGAGAGAATACAATAGAGTAGCAACAATATAGGAGGGATTTATGGTTGTGTGTAGTGCTCCGTTCTGATGTCTTTCTCCCTGCTGATGCTCCGATACAAGTGGCAGATTGTCTTCTTGCTGTATTTCTTGGATCTTGAAAGAAAGAAAACCAGATACCAGGAATGTTAGTTTCCTTTTCATACTGTTCAGTGGTAGGGAACTTTTAGTTTCCTCCCCCATTTTCACAGACCTTAAGAAACTCAAAGATTTTTTTTTTCTTTTTTATTTTCTCTCCCCAGGCATTTTTTGTGTAATCCCTATTACCCTTTATGACTTTCAGTCCTGTGGGATATTTTTTGAACTTTGACTTCCTCTGCAGTGTGTCATGGTAGTTACTACCATCACTATCATCAGATTTACTTGACAATTATTCCATCCTTTCTGTTTCTTCTTCTGTTTTGCTCACTATATTTGGGTGGCTGTAGAGGCTTTCTTTATGAAGTAAGAGTATCTCTGAAACCCTTAGTATGGACTGTGATTTCTCAGTTATCCATCTGATGTGGTAATATGCCAGGAAAACAAACAAACAAACTAACCAACAAAAAACCCAAAACAAAACAAAAAAAAACCAAAAGAAAAAAAAACCAAAAGAAAAAAAAAACCAAAACTAAACAAAATAAAAAAATAAAAAACCACAACAAACTCCAGCTTGCAAAAATTTTCAAAATAGAATAAAGTGTGATGGTTTGATTGTTTTATCCTGTTTGAGTACTATTTTGTTTACATTTGTGACTGTTGCATTTTAATACAGTGTTGATTCAAGTCAACTCATTGAAAACTTTCCAAACATCAGATTAAGTGTAAATAAGCTTTTAGTTTTGCTACTATCATTTTACTGTGGTGTCCTGAAAGTAAGTCAATGATGGTTCAGCAAGTAACATAAAATATCTATAACATAATTAACTCATATAAAGAATACAACTCTGGAACTGAGTTATTTGATGTCATGAATTTTAGAGTAAAGTAATTTTATTCAGTGATCCACAGCAGAACAGGTGGTCTTGATCTGGGTTCATTTTATGGTTCAATCAAAAAAAGAATGTTGTTAAAGCCACTAAATGAAATAATGTTCTTTGAATTTGTGAGAAGATTTCTGTATTTTTTGACACTTCTATTCTGAAGTCATTAATTTGAAATATGGATCATATTCAAAATGCAGTGTGCATTCTGGAATGTTAGGGTTATTTGGTTTTGGTTTTGTCTTCTTTATAACTGTATTCATACCAGGGCTTTCAGCAGAACTTGTTTCTAATGTAGACCTAACCAGTATGCTGTCCAGACAGAAAGCACTTTCTGGTTCAGTGACTTTGTGATTTGTTAGTATTATTTCCTGTCTGCAGCATGACCTGTTTTGTCAATGACGTGGACTTTAAGTTAAAATGCTTTCTAAGTTTAGCTAAGATGAACACATGCAATTTGGTGCTTTTTAGGAGTAGTGTTGTAATCTGTACTCAAATAGTCCATGTCAAACTAAAGCTTTTTTTGTATATTATTCTGCTATTGATGCCAGTGTTTACATCTCTATATGATCCTACATTCTAGAATTCATTGATATGAATTAATCATTTGCTATATTTTTTTAACTATACCTGTTTTATTTATGATGAACGTATGTTTTTGCCTTCCTAGTTACTTTGGTAATTTTTCAAACAATCTTTGTTTTAGAAATTCTCTAGCTGAAGTCCATGTTAAAAGATAAGTAATCAATAATGTCACTTCTCCATTAACAGCGCCTGTCAAATGGCTCAATAGACTCAAATGATGAAGCCAGTCAAGTTGTTGAACTTCAGGAACTACTGGAAAAGCAGAACTATGAAATGGCACAAATGAAAGAACGTTTGGCTGCACTGTCTTCCCGGGTAGGAGAGGTAGAGCAGGAAGCAGAGACCACAAGAAAGGAGCTCATTAAAACAGAGGAAATGAACAGTAAATATCAGAGAGACATTCGAGAGGTAAGAAATTCACCACACTATTTTTTTGGTTGTTCCTGTGATACTCCCTACAAACTGATAGAGACCAATGTATATGGGCAGCACAATTTGAGCACTGATGAAAGCCCTTGAACATAGGAGACAGAAAATTAAGAAATAGTACTAGAAATCTATTCTTTTCTCTCAATCAATGAAAATGCAATTTAATTTTCCCTTCCTTTCCTCTTTGTTAATTTGTGGTTCTACTTAGCATTTTCCACAGTATTGTCTCTTAGGCAGTTCTCAATATATCTGGATGGTTGGCTTCTAGAATCTCTTTTAGTATTAGTTATCTTTCTGTTCCACTGCTTCCTGTATTATAGGTATTTCATATGGATTTATGTTTATGTATATGAATGTTTATGTTTGTTTGTGTATATGAATTTGTATGCATATATTTAACCTGTTATTTCTATTATTTCTATTATTCTGGAAGAAACATTCCTTCAGTTTCTGAGTCTTTTCCTGTCTTCTTACTCTGCCTCCATTGAGTACTATATAATTTTTATTGTTACAAAGACTAGTTCTCACTGATGTAGGATCCAGGGAACTACAGGTCTGTCGGCCTGACCTCAGTGCGCAGGAAGGTCATGGAGTGGATCATCCTGTGTGCTATCACATGGCACATGCAGGACAACCAGGGAGGCAGGCCCAGCCCGCACAGGAGCATGAGAGGCAGGTCCTGCTTCACCAACCTTATCTCCTTCTATGAGAAATTAACTTGCATAGTGGATGAAACAAAGGCTGTGAATGTTACCTACATGAACTTTAGTAAAGGCTTAGACACTGTCTCCCATAACACTCTCCTGGAGAAACTGGCTGTTCATGGCTTGGATGGGTACACTCTTCACTGGGGGAAAAACTGGATGGATGTCTGGACCCAGAGGGTGGGACCAATCACTAGTGGTGTCGCCTAGGACGTGGTAGTGGGCTCAGTCCTGTTTAATATCTTTATTGGTGATCTAGATGAGAGGATTGAAGGCACCCTCAGTCAGTTTGTGGATAACACCAAGCTGGGCAGGAGTGTTGATCTGCTGGAGGGCAGGAGGTTCTACAGAGAGATTTGGACAGGCTGGATAAGTGGGCTGAGGCCAATAGAATGAAGTTCAGTAAGGCAAAGTGCTGGATCCTGTACTTGAGTCACAACAACTACGAGCTGCCAGAAGAGTGGCTGGAAAATGGCCCAGGGAGAAAGACCTGGGGATGGTAGCTGACAGCCAGGTGAACATGAGCCAGCAGTGTGTCCAGGTGGCCAAGAAGGCCAATGGCATCCAGGCCTGTATCAGAAATAGTGTGGCCAGCAGGACCAGGGCACTGATTGTAACCCTGTCCTTGGCACTGGTGAGGCCACATCTCAAGTCCAGTGTCCAGTTCTGGGCCCCTCACTACAAGAAAGACACTGAGGTGCTGGAGTGTGTCCAGAGAAGGCAACAAAGCTGGCGAAGGGTCTGGAGCACAGGTCCTCTGAGGAGCGGCTGAGGGAGCTGGGGTTGTTTAGCCTGGAGAAGAGGAGGCTCAGGAGAAACCTTATTGCTCTCTACAATTATCTGAAAGGAAGTTGTAGCGAGATTGTTCTCCAGATATCAGGTGGCAAGGCGAGAGGAGTGGCCTCAATTTCTGCTGGGAGTGGGGTTTAATTGGATATTAGGAAGCATTCCTCCACTGAAGGGGTGATCAAACATTGAAACGAGTTCCCCAGGGAAGTGTTGGAGTCACTGTCCCTAGAAGCACTCAAGAAACTTGAGGACACTTAAGGACATTTTGGTGGTACTAGGTTTATGGTAGGATTTGATGACCGTAGAAACTTGATGATCCAACCTTAACAATTCTATGATGCTATGATGTGTTTGTCCTTTTCCACCACTGCTACATTAGGTCACTAGGGAATTCCAATATCTCCACTCTATTTAACTTTTCATAAATATTGCTGTCTCTCAGACACTTGATTGCCGCTTGCTGTTTCTCTCACACCAGGTACAAGCTCAATTGCTTTCTGTTTTTTCCTTTCTAAGCGAAGTGGCCACTAATACATCTGCATGTAGAATAGTTACCAAATGCCAGTGCAAAATCTGTTGTGAAACATATTTGTGAAAGTGGAAGTGCCTGGCAGTATTTCATATGGCCCCAAAAGATACTCATCCCAATGCAGAAAATTAAATACCTGCAACAGGAAAAGGGTAGTTTAGGGTAGTGTAACTTGGATAACTTATTGAAATTTGTTTCCTGCGTATTTTAACAAATTACCTATGTAATTACTGGTTTTTATGTTATTTTTTTTTCAGCAATGTTCAAGAAGATCACCTCAATATGCTCCATTTCAGGGCTAACTATTTGGGTACATTTATAGGATCATTATGTCTTGAAAAATTATCTCACTTCAACACTGCTTTCATAATGTAATCATAATGTAAAATAATGTAAGATGTTTTTCAGTTAATATTTTCGTGGTGAAAGATTGTAGCAACATGTAAGTCTTCTCAAGAGCTGGATGCAACTAATAGAAGTTTCTACTTTCACCAAAAATAATTGAAGAGAAATGAATAATCTAGGTAAATTATAGGTATTGACTTCAGTGAAGGCAGCTTTTCAAATATGAATAAAACCAGCACAAGATCTTAAAGGAGTCCTACCCATAACATATATGGATAGCATACCCATATGTTATGGTTATGTTATGAATCCAAGGTCATGGTCACTTGTTTTCCTGAAATCTCACATTTCATAGGATGCCTGCTACATTTACTTCAGATGAAAGTTTTAGCAGAACCCAGGAATAAGAGTAAGAATGTGCATATACCCTTTCTTCTACATGTCACTGTACTGTTTCTATTATGTAACTAATTCCTTTTTATATTTTCTCGTCGAGCCTCCTGTTGTTTAAGAAGCAAACAAGTAAATGAGAGCTGTGTTTGCTATGAACTTTTTTCAGTGAAAAAACATAGAAACTAGAAAAATATAAAAAAGGTGAGGTTTGTTTGTCTCCTGTATTCAACAGCTACTGTATCATAGTTACAAGAAATATAAAAGAAAACAAATTCTCTTTCAAACCAAAGATCTACTGCTGTGTATACCTTACACCCCTGTGTACTGTTAGCATGGAAATTAAACTGGTATAAAATTACGTAGCATTTTAAGTGCATTGTTCTTTATGGGGTCTTTTTGGTCACATTAGGCAATGGCACAAAAGGAAGATATGGAAGAAAGAATAACTACGCTGGAGAAGCGCTACCTCAGTGCTCAGAGAGAATCCACCTCCATACATGACATGAATGATAAGCTAGAAAATGAACTGGCAAACAAGGAAGCCATCCTACGTCAGGTGTGGTACCTGCATTAGTCAGTTGCTTTCTTTGTGCACAGTGAAAATTAAAGCAAGAAAGAGGGCAGATTTACTGTAGATTTTCATTAGGTTAATATGTTAATTTGTAATCATCAGTTAATCTAAAAAACCCTAAATTGTTCAGCATCTCCAAGTTTCATATCAGCTACTAGAAATGTGAATGACAATTTCAATATATACATTCAGTGTTGGAAAATACCTGTTTTCTGATACTGTATTGAATAAACACCAACAGTAGTATCCCTTAAGTAATGCAATATCTTTGCTTCTTATGTAACAATTTTGGAGTTTTATTTTTAAAAAAGTAGTCTGAGGTAAAAAAATTGCCTTCTGCAGGAAAGATCAAAATTTGGATATGATATATTCTAATGATTCCATGTATCAGTAGAGTGCAATTGAATTTTTACAAAGCTGAATGATCTGTGACTATGTTTTTAACAAGTGTGTAATGAGACAGCAGTTTTCTCTCTTCGTACTTTGTTTCCACAGTGATTCCAAATCTGGAATGTAAACTGAACATAAGACGCTGCTTTGTAATTTGAAGAATACAATGTAAACTGAAAACTGACATGAGTATAATTCATACTGTATAATTCAAACTCAGCCTCAGTATCAGACTTATTTTTCACGTAGCATGTCTTTAAACAATTTAAAGTGCTATATAGGAAATTAGGCTCTGTGATGTCATAATCTCTGCTTCTATAATTCTATGCAGATATACTTACACACATGCATGCCTCTGTATATGTGTGCACATATGTATGTGACTACCACTTCAGAGAAATTAAACCATCAGAATTCAAGCTCTCCAACTACTGCCAGCTTCCTTAGACTAATTTAAGAGGCATCTTCAATTGTCAGGGGAAAAAAACCCACCCAACAATGGAAAAGTAGGGTAGATGCATCTGAATTGTTATTGCTGCCAATGTAAGTCATGCTGTGCTGCAGAGTTCTGCCTACTCAAAGCAGGGACCAAAAGAATCTTACGAATGGTCAGACCTGAAGTTGATTTGCAGCATTGCAATGTGAAAAGCCTTTTTGAATGATTAAAAAAAGAATCTAAAATCACACCCCTGTTTGATTATGTTCTTGTATTACCTGGATTGCATAAGAAAGCAGCAAACACTGATCAAGGCATTCAAAAATTCTTAATTGTGTTGTGCATCTCAGTAGGCCAGAAAATGCTGCAGTTATAAAGAGTTCTCCTATTTCTCTTTGATAGTTATCACAGTAATCAATTTCACCTCTGTAAAATGAGATTGAGTTTACATGAATGAAATATCGGTCTTAATTTTTCCTAATATATGGTTGTTATTCTTTCAGAAAGTTGTTTGGCAACTTGTTCAGGGAATTCTGTCCTTTAGGAATTGTACTTATTTCCCATTTTAGCTCATGCATAAAACTTTTCTGTCAAATGGGCTCAATATTTCCATTTAGAAATTCTCATTTTACTGGCACTAGTGCTCTTATTTTGCTCAGATAAATAACGCATTGATACCGCATTGAAAAAGGAGCTTTTCCATCTTAATTGGTGCCATTTTACAACTGCTTTTCTTCACTGTAGTGTGATCCTTGAGCCTCTCACTAGTAAGACTGGCAGCCTACAATGTTCCATCCTTGAGTTAATGCCTCTCCAGTAGGCGTTCTCAGGCTGTGGGATGTCTTTGCCTGTTAGTGAGTTTCACTGATACCTTAGAAAGGGAAGGAAAAATCGTAATTCTGATTTTGTTTTTTATACCTGTTTATCTGTCATTGGCCTTCAGTTGGAAGACAAAAACAGACAGCTGCAAGAGCGTCTAGAGCTGGCTGAACAGAAGCTGCAGCAGACAATGAGGAAGGCTGAAACCTTACCTGAAGTGGAGGCTGAACTGGCTCAGAGAATTGCAGCTCTGACTAAGGTACTGACTTCTCACTTCAGAAGCCCCATTATTTAACACTGGTTTGCACCCAGATTCCTCACCACAAGGACAAAACAAAAGTAGCTTCAAGCTGAATTGAAAGAGGAAAACGTTTCCTTATAAATATGTGTCACAATTTTAACCAGGAACAGTCTCAGTGCCGTGTTTGTATTTTTTAGCCTTTTGGTGACAGGAAAAGTAGTTATCTGTAAGTTAGCCTAGGCTATATTTACAAAGGAATCATGTATTTCCAATACATACTTACCCTAGGAGGATTCATTTTACTGTGTAAGAATTTCTAATTTTAGGGGAGAGGGTGAGGGAAGCCCCATTCCTACATGTACTTAGTTCTTCTGGACACTTTCATCCACCATGTATATAAAAAACCACCTATTTTCATTGCAGTAAGTGCTATAAAATCAAATCATGGTGACAGCTGGGATCATTCATACAACACAACATGCTTACAAGGCTTGTTTAGAATGATTCTTTGTATCATATATCTGCAAAGACAAATGTGAAACCCTGAGAGGACGTCAAACTGGTTTTTTCTGATAAATTTGTTATATGACTGCTATTTTACAAAGAAGTAAGAAGATAAAGATAAATTTTCAGTAGTGTGGTTTTCCTATTTGACCTCTAATACTTTCAGATGCATGTGTAGTTAATACTATGGCTCAAGTATTATCAGCTTTATAAAGACATATAATGAAGTTTAGTCTTCATCTTTTTAAATCAGACAAATATCGAAAAATGCATTTAAGAGATTGTCTTACATATAATCCTGATTTATCTAAGCTTTCCTTTCTCTTTTGCCAAGGAATGCTCCTAATTATTTGTGTACTGAGCTATTTTTAAATTTGATGGATTTTTTTCAGTTTTCATGTTTGCCCATTTATAGTAAAGCCTTAAATGCTGAACAGGTCGTTAATAAAGTCTGACTTGTAAGTAATTTAGTTAAGAAGTAGAAACAAAGAAAGGAAGGCTTTTGGGGAGATTTAGGTGGGGACTGTTTTATTAAGGCAAGATCATTATTCAGTAATCAACATTTTGTGCTGTCCACTTTAGGTTTACATGAATGGGTGGGAATCTGAAAGAAAGACTGAAAACTGGGGGAGGGGGGAGTTGGGAGGAAGCTCAGAATAATTCAACAAAAAGAGCTAAATAAAATACCAAATAAATATCATTGCATTTTAATAAAAACTCTGGTGCAGATAAGAGAAATCCCTTGGCATTTTAACAATTTTTTTGAGTTGTTTCTGATTCAGCAAATAATTACATATTCTAACGCCCTCAGTAGCTTAAAAATACTGTTTTCTGTTTTAAGAGGATTTTTCCTGAATAAGTTCTTCAGCAATTAGCCATCAGTAAGTATTTTGCAGTATCAAGCATGTCTTTTCTTGCAACTGCATTTTCCTTGAACATTAATGACAAATATTGTAAGAAGAAATCCCATTTCAACCGTGCAGAACACACAGGGACTTCCATGAGATACTGTTATTGTGACCATAAAGCTGCAATATACATCTCTGTTTGTCTTCTTACATTATTTCATGGGATGTGTCTAGAGAGCTGTGAACAGAGCTGATGCTCCACCCCATTTCACTTTGATGTAATTGATCAAAGTATTTTCTAAGCAGGCAACTCTGAGAAGTATGTTAGATTGTAATGCTGGTTCTGTTCATTTCTCAGCGATTACATGAAAGCCTGAAGACATCTTTGTTATTTAAAATTGTGCTGCCTTGGAATACATGTCATGATGAAGAAGGTCTTAATTTGGCCAATAGGCTAAAAATGACTGTGGTTTATGTATCTCATAAACAATGTCTTTGCAAACTGTAGAGCTTATTCAAGTGCTGGTTTGACAGCTCTGAAGTTTAAAGCCCAGTACTTTTCATGGACCGTATAA
This sequence comes from Anabacerthia variegaticeps, assembly GCA_035583185.1. Lineage (NCBI taxonomy): Eukaryota > Metazoa > Chordata > Aves > Passeriformes > Furnariidae > Anabacerthia > Anabacerthia variegaticeps. The sequence continues at coordinate 39,831,994 of JAWWEW010000041.1, read as the reverse complement.
ATGTAGCTCAGGACCAAGGACAGTGCTGTAGTAACTACAGCTTACTTACGTAGTTTTAAATTAGCTAGCTGGTGTGGTCTTACCACACTGGCTATTTGGTGAAAGCTGCAAGTCCTACCTAAGGGACTGAATAATGTTTAATTAATTTTGCCTTGGTTGAACTTTATGTATGTTGTCAGTAGGATCCAATTTATCTGACTTCAGACTACTCAAAGTCTGTCTACCTGAGCAATGTGATCACTACAACATCTGTGTATGCTAAGTAAAAGATGAGTCCCCAATGAGCTAGTCTTTCTGTGCTGCTAAAAAAAAACCAAAACCCAAATTGATTCGCCTTGATACTACCTCAATGAAAGTGGCTTCTCTGAGATTAATGAGGTTACTATCATACCAAAGAGGTGAGTTAAGCCTAACATTGCTTTACATGTATTTTAAAGGAAAATCATATAGGTTAACTGGAAATTATGACTGCTTCACTGTGGTTAAAGTATAAGACAAATTACTCACGTGTGAAGATAGAACAAATATATTTTGGATTTGGCTGGGATTTTTTCCCCCCTCAGATTTAAAAGATGCATGTTGCAGTTCTGCATTCAGTTGTTTTACTGTGGCTCATAATAAATCTGGCTTGGAATTCTGCATAAGAAGGATATAGATTGAAATCCTTCTACCGTGTCAGTTGTTAACATTAGTTGTTTGGGGGGGGGGCGGGGGGGTTATGTATATAAACTAGTGAATGTCTTTTTACTACTTTTCCATGCCCAAACTAGTTCATAAGGAGTGAACTTCCAAAAATTTGGACTATACAGTGAACTCGGATAAGTACCCATAAAGTAACATGGATCATTTAAACTTTTCTTTGGCTTTGTTTTCACTGTGTTCTGCCCATTGGGTGAGCAACTAGAAGGTTAGTCAGCCTGTGGCGGACTAACCTGGAACAGCATGATCCCATATACTGTGCTGTCCTGCCTGGCCATCACACTGGTATCTGTCTGGTCATGACAAGTAGCACAGCTCTCAGCATGTATCCCAAGTTTTAGATTGCCATGACTCATTGAGCCACCTTCTACACACTCTCACAGTATTGGTCTGTTTGCCTGCCCTGGAGAAGAGGCAGTTCCTGGTAGAAAGAACCTTCCTCCAGTATTAACTACACTTTTCTTTATCCTGCAAAGTGTTCATTTTCCGCAGAAGGAAAGACATTGGAGCATCCAGAATCTTCAGATCGTTAGTCTGTCAAACAGAGTTTCTCCTTGCATGTATTCAAGGAGGGTCTAGTAGAGACAACCAGAATCTATCTACTTCCATTTGTTCACTCCCACCTGTAGTCTCTCACCCCTTGTGCACTTCTCTGATCACTAGACAACAAGTTGGCATTTTACTACATCATTCCCATATACAGGTCACCAGAAACACCAACTGTGCTTTTCAGCTGCATTAGAGAAACACTGAGATGGAGAAGAGGAAACCATAATCATAATAAACCACATTTAGCAGAGTAACACCTCCAGTTAATTTTAAAGGTGATAAAAAATGACTTGAGAGTTGAAGGCCAATGAGACACAATGCTTGTTTTGTGACAATGTGAGGATGTGGTTTGTTTTAAGCAGGGAAGTTGTTGTGAAAAAGGAAAAGGAGAAAGTCTGACATGGAAAGGATGCAAGGAGGGGAAAGAAGTTCCCCTGCAAGGAGTGGATGTGGTTCATACAATAACCTCTCTGAGAACAAGGGAGAGAGACAAGATGATGTATTATCTGGAGAAAGAAGTTGATAAATCCTCTTGTAGATTTAAAAAAAAAAAAAAAAAAATTGATCGGGAGGGAAGAAAACTTTACATTTGCAACACATTCCTGTCTTCTAAAAAAACCCCTCTTATTGGGCTTTCCTTTTCTCAGAGATTTTGCCCTGATAGGAGAAAGAAATGAAAGAAACAAATTTGATAAAGCTAAATGGAAGGAATTCCTTATTAACCTTAGGAGATGTAGAAAGTAGTGGGAAAACAAAGGAGGGGAAAGTGTATGAATATATAGTCACTGAAAGGTTGGGACTCAGAAAAAGGGGGAGACTTAAGCCAATGCATTTTGTCTAGTTTGTAACAGGTTAAATTGTGAGCACGTGAGGAAGTAGCTGGTAACTGTGAGCTGTTGTGACTCAGTCACCATGATCACATATTTTCATGTTCAATTGCATAGCTCAGTTCAATAATGCATCATTTCTGCTTGCATGACTCCCTTATTACAAAGGTAGCCAAAAGAATGTGTGCCATAACAAGACAGTAGAAAATCTGGAGACTGCAGGTGTTCAAAAGTCATGTTCTCAAAACAGGGGAAATTGGCTTGTACCATTAGAAAACTTTAGATTTGTTCCTGCAGCTCAGCACAAGGAAGAAAAATTCTGGCACCTGTATTATACGGATGCTTTCTATATCTGAAATTGGATTTTTTTATTTTTTTTTAACTAAGATGCAAAGACCTAGAAAATGTGCAGTGCCAACAGTAACAGATGATGGGAAAGCAACATCTTTTTTTGTGGCCACATTAGCAGCAGGAGCATCAGCAGAGTTTTAACAGGGTTAGAGAGCACATAAGCTGCTTTGGTATTCCTTCAATGGAAAGTTTTTCTGTCTGTTACTAGTTTGTACTGGCTGTTTCTTTGCTATTTCATGGCAGAGTGCAAAGAGAGCATTAAGACTCACGCTGGTTTCTCAGAGGGGTCAGACATTATTAGTTTATGCCCATATATATTTTTAATCCAGTTTAAAATGCACAATTTCCCGAATTTATTTATAACTGAATGTTCTGGCTAAATGCTTTAAATGCTAGTTGCTGAATACTGCACTATGTGTCCTACTAATCCTACTGTACAGAGTACTAGCAAATAGGCATGCAAGTCTTATATTAAAAAGAAGAATGTAGGGTAAGGTCTGCCAAGCAATGTCACATGAATTCCACCTTACGAAGTTTTTAATCCAATTAACTCTTAGTAAAACAAGTTGAAAGAAATCCAACTTCTGTTTATGAACCTCAGAGTCCACAGCTGTCCCTTCTGTCTCATGTGCATATAAGATTCTGTAATGGAAACATAACCAGCAGTGGTGTCTCAACCTCTGCCTCGTGCTTCAAACTACAAGGCAGAGATGGAGACATTCAGTACTTTTATGGTAGGCTACCGGATCTCTCAATTCCCGCTATTCTGGTAGGAATGTCTGGGTCTGACTAACATACATGAACAACAGAAGAGTGTAGCTTCCACAGATATGTCAGTCGTGAGAGTATGGCCTGGGGAAGTCTGTGCAGGAGGAATTTGCAAATCCGTTAGTGAACAGCTGACTTGCTGGGCTCTTTTTGTCTGGAAGGGTCTCTTTGGGACTTGGGTTGGGGCCTCAGCATAAAGGGCAATGGGAGGTGTGGAAACCCTCATTTTTGGGAGAATGTTCCAGCTAGGCATGGCAATTACTGAAGCTCTTTGTAGGTGGGTTTTTGTGAGTGAGAGAAGATATGAGTACATACATGTGTTTCTGTCTCCCTAGCCCTTACAGAGGACACCCTTTTGGGTGTCTCTGCTCCAGGGGCTGCTCATGCATTATCGTGTAATAAGCAGTGGTTAAAATCCCGAAGCAGCATTGGAGCCCAGGGTAGGTACTAGGTCTGCACACCTGTGCATGCTCTCTGCCAGACAAGTATTTGAGCCTAATTATTTGGTTATAAAATAATTTTGTTCTTTTAGAGTAATCCAGAAAAACACTTTCAGAACAAAGGATAAATAAAGGAAACATGAAATATCCTAATGCATTTGCAGTGTTTAGAATAAGGACATTTGTTTTGATTCTAAGGCATAATGAATTTTAATTAATTTCCCAGTCTTACTATCTTACTAGAGGTAAAAAGGAAGATGAATATGGAGATCAGCTCTATTGCCTTTTATGCTGAAATATGAAGTACAAGTACTCTGAGACATATTCAGGATGATTTTTTTTTTTTTAACAAGAATTTACTTACCAGGATTCTAGTACTCTAATTAAATAACTGAAAACTATAGTGTGAAAAGGTTTATATATAGCTTGAACATATACGTTGCTAAATTATTAAAGCAGTAGGAAGTTATGAAATAACAGAATTAGGTAGATATAAGAATCTTAAGAAAACATAATGCTCTTTCATCATTATGTTTTCTATATAGGAATTCTGATAACATACATAATTCTGACAATAATGTTATTCCTTCCCTTCTTCCAAATTATTTTAAAACTTATACCACAATTATTTTATGCATTGAAAAGACAATTTTCTGCTAAAGGTATAAAGTATGGCATTGTTTGGACTAAAAATTCACTTTCTAGTTTCAGAAAAAAAAAAGGTAAATTATACAGTTAACTAGACAGACTGTCTTTTCAAGGACAGTTTATGACAGACAGCACCACATTTTGGAAGGCTTTGAACCTAGAGGTATCACATTCGTTATCTTTGTATTTTGCATTAACCTGCAATTATGTGTGTGGAAGCAGTGAAGATTAAGCAACTTGCTTTTAAAATTTGCAGTCAGCTAATGAAGCTTCTAAGGAGTTTAATTTTGCAGGAAGGTGCCCCCAATGGATTCTATATCTCCCTCAATGAGAAGGGCTTTTTTTAAAAGGTAGAATTACTTAAACCTTCTCGGAGCTTTGATGGTTTCGCTTCATCTCATGACCCTTGGAGATGCATTAAGGGAAGGCCTTGAACCATTAGTGCAGCCAGGACTCAAAAAAGGGAAAATTATATTTTCTACAATGCAGGATAAAATTTGGTTGCTGCATGGAAGGGATAGCATGGTCTGTTGTTCTGCAATCCCATGGACTTAACTTTCTCTGCCCTATCTTTCCATTTACCCAGTTAGGAGATAAAGTAGTGCATTAACCCTTGTGTGCTGAAACCAACTAATACATAAAACCGAAAGATAAGTTGAAGAAGATCATAGAGGTATTGTCACTGGTCCAAGTCAGAATAAATAGAGAAAATGGTTTCAGCTAATAAATAAGTTCAAATATGTCACACTATGCCTGCTTCATGATCAGAAACAATAACTGCACTTTTAAAATGAGTTTGCTTCCCAAGACCTTCCCTTAAATTTTGCAAAAATCTGAGTTTTGTGAATATACTTACTCTAAAATACTTCAATTTGAGCGGTATTCTTGTATTTCTACAAAGCAGAATTTTCTCATATGGATGTCTTCATATCAAAAGCTGCAGTTGATATTTATAAGTCTTTAGATCACAGGCTTGTTTTCCGTATGATCTTTTGGTCCTGATAATACTCCAGAGTTTAAGTTATGAATAATTTTAAGTAATGATGAGCATCTGGAATTACTTTGGTATCTATTTCTAATTGTTCTGATAAATCATTAGCAGATCAGACTATGGAAAATAGTCTCACTAAAAAATACAATTATAATATTAGTATTTTTTTGTACATACTAAAGTTTGCTCATCTGAATATGGAGTTCAGGACCTCTTTTTGAGAGAGGGTAAATCTGACAGTGAAATAGTGTTTGATAAGCACGAGCTCACAACTCAGTCATCAGTAGCACTGTACCCCTTATGCACATTCCTGTTTCTATAGCAACAAAACCAATATAGCATTTCCCATTCTTTAAGGGCTTTTTTTAAACTTTGGATGATAACATAGGCTTGTTTTATATGACAATAATATGAATATTCATGTTTTGCAACAAATGACCTAATTAAGGTCAAGTTCTCTCAGAAATAGTAATGAATCTTTGGTTGGATTACCACTTCTATACTCAGTAGAAACTTTTCATTATTATTAATGCATTTTTATTTTTAGGTTCTTCTTTTATCTGATGACCTTGATCTTCCAAAAAGGTCCACCAGGGTGGATCCTTTTAAAGGGATGAAAACTTTATTGTTTATTTGGATGAAAGGGCTTTATGTAGTGTATTCTATAATGGAATACGAAAGCTTGAGCCTTGTCTCTTTTGACATTCTTTCTGTTTTCTAGAAATTAGGGAATGTACCATGACATTGCATAGTGGTGTAACTGACCGATCCATTATTTTAGTATTTATGCATTGTCTTCATTACTAGAAAATGATAGAAGAATTATAAAGGAATTTCTGATGTTGGCTTCTGAGAGTTCTGTTCTGGTGTTCAGTTTACCATAATTTAAAAAAAAAATAAATAAATTTAGAATAGACAGTATTGCTTTGAATCCACTCTGTAGTAATATGTCATCAGCCAGCCATCACTAACCTTGAACCTCCATGTGTAGGTTGATAGCTTTTTTAGCATTCCATTATTTTCAGTTTCTCCACATCAACTGCATCTTATTCACCAAGTATCAGTGTAGTTTATTCCATATAAAAATCCACCAGTTAAAAGTATTAAATTTTCAGTCACACTTTTCTTTTAAGCATTCTGTGCTGTGTTCTGTTCAGTGTCAGTGTCTTTAGTTCTGATTTTTCAATTTTGTCCCTCTCCTTTTCCTTGACTTGTTAGTCTGATCCAACCTCTTCTACCTCATCTGATGATTATCAATATGTTATGGAAGCTAAACTACAAGAAATGATCTCCATACGTAGGAAGGTAGTCCTACTGGACTTTACTTTCTATTGCTAAATAGAATCCATCTGATTTGTTTTCATTTTCTTTAACTTTTTTTTTATTAATTGATAATCAACCATCGTGCAGTTCAGTGCTTCAGGAGCTTACAATTTTACGATGGCAGGTTTGTGTTCAAACCATGCACAGTCTGCATGTTACATTTGGCTGATTTCATTGCTCATAAATAACTCCAATGTTTTGCTGATGCTTGGATGTAACAGGCCTTTGTAGCTGACACATTTCAAGCAATGCTGTTCAGCTGCCTGTTTAAATAAAGTTTATTTTTGGAAAACTAAGTTTGCAGTTAGTAGTAGCTTGCTTTATGTTTTGTTTAAACTTTACTGAGGTAAAAACTTCCAAAGCCACTTAAATTACAGAAACAGTATTTCTATTTTTTTTACAGGCAGAAGAAAGGCATGGAAACATTGAGGAACGTATGAGACACTTAGAAGCTCAACTTGAAGAGAAGAATCAGGAACTTCAAAGAGTATGTGTATTGCAGACAGCTTCTATGCACTTTTAATTTGTTAGTATAGTGCTACAATATGCACTCCAGCACCCAAATCTACCCACTGATAAATGTTTTGTATGTAACGGTGATGGCAGCATCTTCCCACTTAACCATCTTCATATACTAGTTTACATCTCATTGCAGAGCTGAAAGTATTCTGCTATTACAAAAATGAAAATGTGTTATTCAATAACTGTAATTACATTTCCAGTGGAATTCTTTTAGATGGTTATAGCTACCATTATTTTTGTTATTATTTTTGAATGATGCAAGTCTGTACTGGTTAATTTTGGGCCCTGCCAATCTGTCTCTTCTACATTAAAGGCAAGGCAAAGAGAAAAAATGAATGAGGAGCACAACAAAAGATTATCGGATACCGTAGACAGACTTTTGACAGAATCCAATGAGCGTCTGCAACTACACTTAAAAGAGAGAATGGCAGCACTTGAAGAAAAGGTACAGTGCAAAGACCAGTATAGTTTATCTTAATAAACGTTTCCCTGTATGTTCTACTTTTATCAGAATGGAGGCATCATGCTGCTTTTGTATTACCAAATATTACCACAAATATGGTCTAACATACATATTCAGCTCTTAATTCAAGAGTGCGCTCAAGTGTCTTTCCAGAAGTACTGCTAATATGCTGAATATTCTGAGTCCCTGTTTTATCATCCAAAAGTCTGATGAAGAGCTTGTAAAGGACCAGTGCGTGGCAGGGTATGAGGCAATGAGAAAAAGCAGACAAGAACTGAGGAATGATCACATTTCTGATGTGTTGTCATTTCGTTTTTAACCAGCTGACTTTACTTCCCTTCCTCTGGGAAGAGTAAAATGCTGTCACCACAGAAGAAGGAGCATCTACCCTTGGAGAGGGAAGGTTATTTGCAGGTTTTCCATGATGGGAGACAAAGTGGTCTTGCAAAATTCAAAGCCCTTGACCTTTATTTTTACTCTCTTTAATCCCTCCCTTTTCTACTTACTCACTTTCAGTCTGATCTGAGGGGAAATCTCTCAGTGTTTTTGGGAAGGACATTTCAGAACCTCTCAGATGATATACTTCAGGTTTGCATCCTTGAAACAAAATGTTGTACAGAGCAAGAAATAGGCTTGCCAAAAAAAAGAAGATGGGAGAAGTAGTTGTCTAAGAGTGAGACAGTTGCTCAGCTGAACAAAGATGCAAAGTTTTTGCTGTTCTAGGAAACACCTGGTCCTACACAGTTGAATTCTTTCCAGCATTTAAATTTAACATATACTAAAACCGAAGCATTAAAGAATTTTAAAGTGGAGCATATATGAACTTTACAAACTTGTACATGAAGACTATTTGTATATAGTGATATCTGATATATTAGCATATCTCTAATGTCTTGTTTGGTGTTTTTTGTTTTTATTTTTTTTTTATTTCTAGAATGTTTTGATTCAAGAATCTGAAAGTTTCAGAAAAAATCTAGAAGAGTCCTTACATGACAAGGTACTACAGAACGTTGTGATTTTATCTGTATTTATCAAAATATATATAATTTGGAAATACATGTATGGTATATTAATTATCTAAATGTCATGTAAAATCTTCCTGATATCAATGATAATTCCTTTAATTACCCAGTTGCCATAAGTAGCCTTAGAAGATCTCTAACAATTTTTCTGAGCCAAGTTCATGGTTGATATCCTAGCCTCAGGAAGTCAATACCAAAATTCATATTGATTTCACTGGCCCCCGAGTTTTGGTTCTATCAGTTTTAATTTTGAAAAAGTCTTGCTTAACAGAAATGTAAGCATAGCTGGTTGCACTTTCATAGTGAAGAATGTAATTTCTTGATTCGATGCAATTATTCTTAACAGGTGCAGTGGCATTATGCCAAATATAGCTGAAAGTCGCCTTTCTTCATTCATTGTAAATTAGCCCCTAATACTGTGTGGTGAATCAGTCAAAATGATTATAAATATTTGTTCCAATACTACATACTGGGATTTTGTTTTAAAGTTATTCTTGCCTTCAGCACAGTAGAATACAGAAGTGTAGCTGCACTCAGTTTCACAGAAGTGTTTTTGCAATGTATCAAATCCATTTAAAAGCAATTGGTAGTAATATAAATTTATCATATGGCATCCAAAATCAAGACCTTCAAGGCATTCAAAAAATTGTTATTTTCATTTACATAATCTGTAGAAAGGCAGCAAGATTCAAGTCCCCAAAAAGATTACTTCCTCCAGTTCCACACTGCCCTCACAGTAAAGAATTTCTTCCTAATAAATAAAACCTACTCTCTTTCAGTTTAAAGCCATTATCCTTTGTCTTATTATTGCATACTCTGACCTAAGAGCTTCTAAGTTTCCCACTTTGAAGGGTTTATTTGTTCCACTTTAATGAAGAAACTGATGAAGCAATTTCACAGATATAACAGCAGATAATACTCTCTAAATAAATGGCAAATGTTATGAGTACTAGTCATTGTGGTAATTCTGTTAAATCAAGAAATAGTGTAAAAACAATATAATAATATTTCATTAATAATTACAATTCAGTATTAATAATTACAAAATCTGATATTACTTAAGTGCAGATCCCTATCCTTAGGATTTTGTAATACTGAACACTTTAAACTGTAGGAACAGCAGTGTTATAACTTCATACCATGCTCTTTCTTAATTTCTTTTCAAATTCTTTGATTTCATTTTTTTAGTAGTTGATAATTATTTGTACTATTTGAGAACAGTATTTTTTTCCCTAATAGTAACTGTAAATAGTAATTTTTTTTGTAAGTTCCAAAAATCCAGTTTTTGTAGCACGCTCTGATTTTTCACCAGCAACTGATACTAGAGTTCCATCAACTCGACAGCAGGGAGATATATAGCTGCAGTTCAACACATCACCTAAAATGTAGTTGTCCCTAAGTCTGAGTCTCTGTCAGTAAATATGAAGGCCAGTATGCAATCTCATTGAATCACTTAGGCTGGAAAAGATGATCTTGGAGATCATTGAATCCAACTGTTAATCTCTGTCTCTAAAGGGCAAATGGCATGTCAGAGGCTGGACTATGCCTGTCACAGTGCACAAATCAGTGCTGGTTCTTCTTTTCCTGACTTTGCAAGAGGTAAAAAAAAATCTCCAAGGACAAATTTGGCCTACCAACACTTCCAGCTAGTGGTAAAACAGTAGAGTGCTATATAACCTCTTCTTGACACGTACATCTTGTTGGCAGACTCAAATGAGCTGCCTTTTCTTATTATAGTCAGTGTTACATTCAGCGTATCTTTTCTTACTTGTTTAGTTTTATGAGAGCAACATCTCATAAAGGAAATGTATTTTGTATCACAAGTACATCTTACTATTCTTATTTCCAGGAAAGACTTGCTGAAGAAATTGAGAAACTAAGATCTGAACTGGATCAAATGAAATTGAGGGCTGGTTCTTTAATTGAACCCACCTTGTCAAGGTAATATTTCATGACAAAAGTTTCCTCGCTTTGAGTTGAAATAGAACACGTGTCAAGCCTTTACAACAGAGATGTGTTCAAACCACACATGTAGTCATGCATTTCTTTAAAAATGTAAAAGTCTGTGCAATTTTTATTACTGTTGCTTTTCACTTTTTTTCATAGGCAAACAGGGCATTCTATCAGAGAGTATACACTGAAATATTGCTGAGATGAAAGAAAGACTTTTAAATTATGAAGTGTTTTGAAAAATATATCCAAATACCCAACATTTTCACCAGACCTAAAAAATAAACTTGAAACTATCATCTTTAATGCTGAAATTGATCAGAATATTTATGGTCATATTTTATTCTATCAATTATATCTATTTTTTTTTTATTAGCAGAACATATCTCTGCTGTGCCTAGTGTGTGGCGAAAGGCCACAGAACTTCAGCTAAAGATGCAGGCAGTATTCAGAGAGATCTGAAAATATCGTAATAGGATATTAAACATTACGCCTCTTTTTGGCATAAAATCAATATGGAAACAACAGTGAGACAAATGCCATAAAAGTAACTGCTGAAATGAATTTATCATTCTAAGAAGTCCTTCCTCCTTAAAAGTATCCCTTGAGATAAAATTTTTACTTTATTGATAATTGTATGCCATGTGCTGTTTTCATAATAAGCAACATATTGCCTTTTAAAACCTGCCAACACACCTGCCAAAGCTCATGGACTAAGGATAAATTGGGAGCACTTTAATCATCTGAAGTTATTCTTGTTCCATAAATTTTTTCTTCCATCAGCTATTGCCTGCCAATTTTTGTCCTCAGTCATCTTGTTCAGTACCTGGATATGGTTTCTGCTTCAACCTTTTCCTGTCTCTTGGAATAATACTTTTCTATACACAGAGCAGTATAAATCAGTGAAATTCAGAATGTGATGCTTGTAATGGTTCAATATTTTTGTTCCTTTGGGAGTGTGACTACAGGCACACACAACACTTTTTTGAGAGTGCTTGCCAGGACACAAGCTATTGAACTGCTGCAGCAAACAGCAGATTTGGTTTTGGAGCAGCCATCCTTGGTGAACAACAGCCCTCCTTGCTGGTTAGATGAGTGTCATTAGCTTGTGCTCTGTAAATACGAGCTGATTTGCCCTTGTCAAAAGGCTGTTTGAACTTCATAAGCTATCTTAATGTCTTGGGAATTCAGCAGGTTCTGATAAACAATATACTTTCCCTTCTGTAACCTCACCCCATAAATCTACCAGCCCTCTGAGGCACAGGAAGCTATCAGCATTAAATACTTCTTGTTCTCAGCCCAGTTTCAGTTCTGCATTACCAGGAGTTTGTGCTTTCAGCAAAATAATGAAGCTGATCAGCAAATAAATGTCTGCAGCCAAAGACAGGAACCTGGACTGTTTCTTTTGTTTTGCCAATTTACTCCACAAGTGCCAAATATTATCAATTACCAGAACAAAGTTCTATTGAGGCAATTACTGTACACAGAAGGTAAAACCAGACACTGCCCTATGGGGGGAGGGGGGGTTTGTTACATTTAATTTTTTTTTTGCTGTGATCATGCTGTTCATATATTTTTATGTGGAGATTGCTGATGTGTTGAGAAACAGAAATTGTTCAGGTCTCTGCTCCTGTGGTTGAATGCTCAAATGGTGCATAGAGCCTTTGTTCTTCTGACTTGGCTACATGGCCCATGGTTAGGATGTTTCTATTTCACCATACAGGGAACTTTTGCTGCTGCTGTTTGATGAAGGACAGAAAGGCCAGGGACCATTGTTTGCAGCCAATAAAAGATATGCTGAAGTCATCCAATATATGCCTCACCAAAATATCTCAAGAACTACAAGGACTGTAGGAAAAACTCTGAAAAGTGTCATCAAATAAAGATTAATAATTCCTAACCTATGTTAAATATCACGGGGCAGTTCACTCATACTTTCGTAACGTAGAGCACAGATTTATGTCAGGAAAGCATTATCGACATGCTCACTCATGTACATGTAATATGCTTACACAAACCTCAGGCATATTTATTCAGGAGAATAATGAAAGGAAAATACACAGGATAGTACATTCAGCCATCAGTTCTAATTATCCTGAAATCTTTTTTCTTGTTAAAGTTTTGGGTGATGAATTTTTCTGTGCACATCTTTAATTTTAGAAAACATCAAAGAGTTTGTTTTCTTCGTTAGTTTTCTCATAATATGATTTCAAGTTTTCATTTTTAAATCATATTTTGTGATGTGGTTTTCTCATTTATTATGTGATATGTAATAATTTGTTTAAACCAAGAAATCTATGTTCCTAGAGTGAAGGTCATTGGATTGTTTTTGTTTTTACTCCTATTACTCTCTCAGCCCACTTATGTGATTTTGTTTATAGGCCTCACCTTGACACATCAGCAGAGCTGAGGTACTCGGTGGGCTCTCTGGTTGATAGCCAGTCTGACTATCGGTCGACTAAAGTGATAAGGCGACCCAGAAGAGGCCGCATGGGAGTACGCAGAGATGAACCAAAGGTTAATCCCCAATTTCTTTTCATATGTTCCCTGATAATAGAATGTATTTCAGCCTGTTAATCTTACAATTTGGGAGGAGGGGTTTCCAGAACAAAACAACAGGAGAAAAAGCAACCCACCATACTTGACTATGTCTTTTCTGGGTGTCTTTTTCTGTAAATTTTGCTGATAGTAATTGTGTACACCATTTGCAGTTATGTGAAAATACTTTATGTCATTTGCAGTAATATTGCAGGCATTAATGGAGAATTAATCACTGAATAAGTATTTTTAAATGCTAATTACTTTCCTTTCCCGTTTTTCAGAAGTTTGACTTTGCAGTTGTTTTCCCTAACATAAGCCCTATACATACTAAATCCTTCTCAGGTAAAATCACTTGGGGATCATGAGTGGAATAGGACCCAGCAGATCAGTGTTTTGAGCAGCCATCCATTTGAAAGTGACACTGAGATGTCTGACATCGATGATGATGATAGAGAAACGCTTTTCAGCTCCATGGACCTGCTGTCACCGAGTGGCCATTCTGACGCCCAGACTCTGGCCATGATGCTTCAGGAGCAGCTAGATGCAATCAATAAGGAAATCAGGTATGTCGCCTGAACCAGGATGCACTTCTGATTACAGCTTCAAGCTTTCTTTAGTGCTTGGAACAGTTAGGAAACCACTTGTACATTTAAAGGATCAGTCATGCATCCGCTTTCCAGAGGAGAATATTGATCGCATGAAGACAACAATGGCATCTTTCTTTCCTAACCATAGAAATTTTTTTCAAAAAATGTTCCAAGTGGAGAACTGTTGGCTAATTGAAGAGAAATAAGTTAGAGAAGGCTAACACGTAGCAGATATGACAGGCTGCTGTTCACAGTCCTCTTTTCAAGGTCTTTTTCACTGTTATGCGTGACTCTACTTACTCAGTAACAACCTCCTATCAGAAATATTTGATTTCAGTGCTCTTCATACTTTCTTCTGGTAACTATCCATATTTTACATTTAATATAAGCCACATTTTCTAATACATAGTTTTGGTTTTCTCTGTAGACAGAGAATATAATTTTTCATGCTCCAAGTTGGATTGGAATGCTTGGAAATAGATAGTAAATAGAAGGTATCTTAATAATTTCTGTGCAAATTTAGTGAAGTTATAGAGAATCAAATTACATATTTTAATTAAGTGATTTTTATGAATGAAACCATATTTTAGACTTAAAGCATTTCTACATATTTTTCAGGAAGGGCAACTTTAAAAAAGCTTGGTGTATGAAAAACATCCTCTCATTAGTGATAGTTTTTCTAGAAATGTTTCTAAATTTATAAGGGAATTTCTGGTAGTATTATAAACAGAAATACTGTGGTTTAAAATATAACCAAACCCAAATTGATTATCTTTTGCCAAATCTGTCTTTCTCTGATCAAGGCTAATTTCAGGGGAGAACTCTATTGGAGTATATTGAATTTAAATAACTTTTCTTTTCCAGGGGAAACTTTTTGTTACAAATCTACAGCTTTGCATTTTCACTAGTCCCAGAATGTCTTCATTCAGATAGGATTACACTGCTATTTTCTCAAACCTCTTATTGCACCTGTCATGACAGAGAGTCAAAGAGATGTGGTGTTGCTATTGCTGTTGGGCAGGTAAATTCCTTAAAACAGTGTATATAAAAGCGAGAAACTTACCCATTTTTTCCTGTTGTTACAAAGAAGTCAGCATTGTGACCAATTCAGGGAGCTGTAAATGCCTTATTTCAATAAGAATTGTAGATGTTTTATGCAAATTCTGAAATGGATGTTAGGGAAGAAAATTTGTCACAGCACAGAAATTTTTAGGTTTCTGTTTTTAATGTAACATGGTTTTATTTATTTTACTTATTTCATTTTACTCTGAAAAGCCTGGCCCACATTTTCAGCCTTCCCAAACTTTGTATTCTCTCATTTAACCTAGATCCTTCATACTTTTTCCTCCTCATGGCAGAAACAGACCACTCCTAATATGGGTTTATGGGCAGAGGACTTACAAACAAATGTTTGATTTTAAAGACATTTTTCCATTCTAGGTGCAATCAGAATTAAAAACTAAAGAACCCAATGAAAGCATCCTATTGAGGTGATAGATGTTTAAGAAGTTTACAGTGCTTGGTAACAAGCAAGATATTTTAATGAAATCCACTTAAAACCACTAAAGTGCTTTGAAAGAGCTATCATTTTTTCATCAAATTGTAGGACTGAAACAATTTGTTTTTCGAGTTCTTTCATTCTATTAAAATGGATTATTATAGCAATTCCCTTCTTAAAGGCCCAATTTCTTTTGACTCTCAGTTTGTGTTTGTGCTTTAGCAATAGAAAATCAGATGAAGCCAACGTAAGACTGAAAATAGTTATCTGTAATAAATGGGATTGTTAACCTCCTTACCCTACACTGTCTCCTTTGCAAAGGAAGCAATCTTCCTGAAATGTCACACCTCAAATCTTGCTGTTGGGCACATTCTTCAAACTGATTCTGAGGATGGAGACGTTAAGAAAAATAATTTTATAACTCTGGTGATTAAGAAAATACCCTTTCCAATATTATTTTTTAGTTGATCTATGATACTTGTCTTTCTTTTCTCTTACTTTCAAATCTCATTTGAAAGGAGACAGTTTTTAGTTTTGCTTCGGGGATATGAAGAGAGAAATACAGCCATGTTCTTCTTTTACTTAATAAGGTTAATTCAAGAAGAGAAAGAGTCGACAGAACTGCGTGCTGAAGAGATAGAAAACCGAGTGGCCAGCGTGAGTCTGGAAGGCTTAAATCTAGCGAGAGTGCACCAAGGTACCTCTATTACTGGCTCAGTGACAGCATCATCACTTGCAAGCTCATCTCCTCCCAGCGGACACTCAACTCCTAAACTGACCCCTCGCAGCCCAGCCAGGGAGATGGACAGAATGGGGGTTATGACGCTGGTAAGAAACTGTGACAACAATTTTGCTGGTTTCTGGATAAACACTTTTGTTCGGTGTGATATTTCTCATATTAAGTACTTCATCTCTTCACTATATGACTGGCTCATCTTTGTTTCTTTTATTCACCTCTTCATCATACATTCAACAGATAGCAAATTCCTTAGCATATGAACGTCTGGGTGGTTTGGGGCTTTGTTATAGTGGGTTTGAGCATTGCATAATTCACCAGGGACATAATGATATGAGGATCAAGGGCCTCTGATCACTGCAATTACTGTAATCAACCTATATGTATAAAAGGTTTACTAATGGAAAGCTCTGAAGTGATATTGTTGTTACACAGTAGTCTGTGGGACTATTGCTGAGTTTAAACTTTCAGAAACTATCTGGAAGATATTAAGAGCTTCCACTGCTTTGTATATATGATCATTTGTATATACATTTTGTTTGGTATACTCATTTATACTTGCAGCATTTTGTATGTATTCTTCATGACAGTATATCGTGCACTTGAAAGATGTGCTTCATAAGTACTAGTAATTCATTTAACTGATATATTTCAACATTATAAGGAGCACACACATAGATATCAAGACATGAAATTACCATGCAAAGCATTTCTAACATTATCTTGGAGGACACATTCAAACATGCCTGATTTGATTTGGAAAGGGATTTGCAAAAAAATTAATTTTGATCCTAGACAAAAAGGAGTGGAAGTATTTAAAGGAAGTATGTGTCCACATATTCAAGATGCACAACTTTGATACTGATTAGAGTACAGACACAGAATTTAGTGTTCAGTGTGAGCTACAAACCAGTTTGGAGCCTGGGTGAATTAACCCCTTTAAGCACTGGGAGAGAAGCAAAGCAGCCTAGTCTGCTAATCTCCATATAGAGAGAGTAGAACAGGATATGTGTAAGCCCATTTTTATTTGATTTCTCTCTGGTAATTGTAATGCCCCCAGTGTCCCCTTGTGGTCCATTCCTGGGAAGTAGCAGCACTGGTTCCCTGTGGAGCCTCTCATCAGAAGGAAAAATAACTTTATTCTTAACCAGAATGCAGAAATTAACTCTCCTAGCAGAGAAGGTTCCTAAGAGCAGCTGGGAATGGAATCTGGCTGCTCATTCTCAGCTGAGAGTAGGGGCTTTTGTCAATAATTATCTAGCCAAGTATTTCCTTTTCCTCGGAAATGACAACTATTCATACCCAGTTTAACTCTCTCCCAGTTTAGCATGGTGTTTGCTCCCCCAGTTTAATATGTTGTTTGCTGCCTTCTTGGTAACTAAGGACAGCAGACAGGAGGTTGGGGCAGGCAGTGGTGACTGATTCTTTGCTGCCCTCAGTTCCCACTGCTGAACAGCAGAAAGGAAAATATTGATTGCACACATCATTCTGGAGGAGGTGAGTGTGCAGCCTGCTATGCTGTTTCTTCACCAAAGCAGCACCTTCACGAATAGGCAGTTCGGCTCCATTTCCCCAGACGTTTAAACTAAACAATCTGGCTACAGATGAATGGCAATGGTTAGACTGGTCCTCCGGCAGACACCTGCACTGCCTGGTTGCTTTGATTTGGACACTGTAGCTTTGGGTCAGTAGGTTCATCATATTCAAACACAAAATGACAGCAGAGCCTCTGCACTTCAGGTTGCCATGGTCTCACTGGCATCCAGCTCTAACCATGCTAAAACTCAGATGGATGTGTCTGTACAAGCCGCAGTTGAACTCTTGACATACCAGAAGCAGTAGAAGCAGCTGCCCGTGGTGTGCTCATCAGCACAGCCTGCAGCTTTGCTCACCTTCATCAACCATTTCAGGACACTTCTGCCCTGCACTGTTTAAGTGGGAGTTCAGTGTTGAGTATCTCCTTCCTACTAGCTGGGGACAGGCACAAGCATTTCAGACATTCTCCCAGTGGAAACTTTATGTTGAGAGCAGTTATTTAGAGTCCTGGTCTCTAGAGCCCTGTATTGGTTTTCTGGAGAAGCAGTAATACTTGAATTTCCACAGCCCAGATCCACACAGTAAATAAGTTCTGCACAGTATTTGCAGTATTTGGTGATGATATTTTGTGACTTTTCTTGGTGCAGCACCAATATATTTGTAATATTAGATAAAACTTTAAGAAAAATCTCTGCTGAGGATACCATAAATATTTATAAGAAAACTCAAGAAATAGAAAGTGTTGCTGTAAGCTTACAATGTCCAATTATTTGATGAGTTTATGAAATTGTAGGAGAGTGTAATTTTAGGAGAAAAAAATTGCTGCTTTCCCATAATTACATATCTTTTAGATACTGTGTTATTACTCCAAGTATATAGTATAATTAATATATATTATGGATAGTATTAAATTAAAGAAATCTCTACTTCTCACTTCTGAATGTGAGACCAACAAATGTGTGGCATTTTATTATGCTTCAGTGTGATTTATTAATCATTCTTTTTTTGTTGTTGCTGCTTGTGTTACCAATCTAAGCCAAGCGACCTAAGGAAGCATCGGAGAAAGGTACGATAGCGGGGTTCTTTTTAAGTTTGGGAAAGCACATTTGTCATATTCCTCTGCTATGTAGATAACTCAGTCTCTTGCCAACAACTGCATACCCTCCTCTCCTTTTCATCCAATATCTGAACTATCAGTCTAATCCTACCTGAAAAGGCTTGTAGGGGTCACAGCTAAGTCACAGAATCAAGGCCCACCAGTCATACATTGGAGTAGTAGCCTCTGCAGCACAAACCTAAAAGAATACTTATTTAAAAAAATTATGGACACAAAAGACTTAACTTCAAATGTATTTTGACCAGTCTTCTTACTGGAGGAACCAAAGTCAGATTCCTCGAAATATTCTGGAGCAATATAAAATTGTTTACATATTTGGCACTGATTGTGAGATCTATCTTTATATGACAGAAGACAGGATGTAAGATAAATACTTAAAAGCTATGGCAAAATTCCTTTTTGTCCATGCTTTTTTCAAGCATACTGACTAGTCTGTTAACACACTGTGGAAAGTGTGGTCACGCTTATGCCTTTATTTACCTTGTCTACCTTCTCTCTTACATCCCTGAGATACTTTCTTGACTTGAATAATCCTGATTAATTCAAGAGACCCATTTATAACTAAGGTTATCTTCATGTTTAGACCTTCACTGTATCAACCTGTTTGACATAAAAGGAATGAACTGTATGTTCTCCTTTCTTCCAAATAGGTACTTTAAATTGCCAGATTTAGGCAATTGCTCCTTCCCAGCAGCATCTTTCAGAAATAAGAACCCTTTCAATTTGCTCAAAAAATTGCACTTGAAACCATACATGCTTCAGTTCGTTTGATAAATTCATGCATCTTATGTTGATACATTCTTGAAAAGCTAACCTGTTCTCAATGGAGTCTCCCTCCCCCAGATTGCAGTCGTTGAAGAAGATGGGCGTGAAGATAAAGCCACAATCAAATGTGAAACTTCTCCTCCTCCAACACCTAGAGCTATCAGAATGACTCATACCCTTCCTTCTTCATACCACAATGATGCCAGAAGGTAAGATGTTTGTAACGTGAATTGGCACTTCACAGTTTTACCACATAATATTGTTTTCAAATCATGTTGTTTCACTATTCCAAAATGAGCTCACTTCTTCCCTGGTTCCCATGCTATGGCCTAGAAAGCCTCACCTTTTTACTCCTGCATGACCTTGAAAA
Organism: Anabacerthia variegaticeps; assembly: GCA_035583185.1. Classification (NCBI taxonomy): domain Eukaryota; kingdom Metazoa; phylum Chordata; class Aves; order Passeriformes; family Furnariidae; genus Anabacerthia; species Anabacerthia variegaticeps. Next base: position 39,812,291 of record JAWWEW010000041.1, on the reverse strand, counting down.
TGTTTGTCAGTGCTAAAGTATATGCTGGGCATTTCTGTTTTGAGGTACAGTTTTGATGACTACTAGAAGTAGTAATACTGCAAATCCTAAAAAGAAAAGCAACAGGCTGATTACTGTAGTTTTTCATCAATTGTTCTTAGCAAACATTTTCAGCTTTGCCTGATGGAGAAAATCTCATCTTGTTGCTCTTTATGTTGCCAGATAATTTAAAGATGTGATTGTTTCACTTTTTGGGAGATCATCACTAAATTATAACCAATTAATTTGTTTGAAGAGATGCTCAAAAGAAAGTAAAAAATTACCTGAAAATGCTGACATGTTATCTATTCCATTTCCTTACTATCATTTTGTAGTAGTTTGCCTGCTTCATTGGAGCCAGAAAGCATTGGTCTTGGCAGTGTCAGCAGCAGTCAGGACTCCTTGCACAAAGCTCCCAAGAAGAAAGGAATCAAGTCTTCAATAGGACGTTTGTTCGGTAAAAAAGAGAAGGCTCGACTTGGACAGCTCAGTAAGGAATTAGTGGTAACAAGCTAAGGTCACCATTTCACAATTTTTTTTCCATCTTTAATTTTGCCTTTTTTGTTTTTGGGGGTTTTTTTTGTCAGTTTCCAATTTGCACATTTTTCTGTTTTATCTGGCACAAATTTGCCATTACATTTCATTGTTATCAGCAATTATGTTTGTCAAGAGTTTGCTATGAGTTTAATGCAAATGAGAGTTCTGGCACAAACTACTAGTCTTCACTGACTCTGCTGCTCCAATAGTCTGTTGAATTAGGGTAAAAATGCTAACAATATGTTCTTGAATAACCAAATATAGAGGAGGTGAGAAACCTCTCTAACAGGTAATAAACCACTGTAGCAGGTGTACCTGTGTGATATGGAAGGTCCTTGGAAGTGGAGCTGCTTTTCATATTTCAGTGTGTCAACAGATGCCCTCTGGTGCCTATTGCTGAATGTCCTCACTATACTCTTTGAGTAGTTGTACTCACAGGCATCACTGCTTCTGCCCTTTTCCCTTGCCAAGACCTTAGTCTGTTTCAATCATGGCAAAAATTTTCCTCTGTCTATTTCTATAGGATATTTTGATATGTACAGATGCCAGCACTACTATCAAGTTGGAATAGATGTGTCAGTAAAACTGAAGTACTATCTCTTTCCTAGTCATGAAGATGTCACATAGTATGAATGTGTGAGCCACTAAATTTTTACTGCCATCATGACCACATAACACTTGGAAAAGAATTTTAAGGCTGTGCATTAATTGTAAACACTTAAGCAATATGTAAGCCTGAAATTACCAACCTACATTCGTATTAAAACATGTCCTTATCATAACTAACAAGCTCGTCACTAAAATAGTATGGAATAGGAAAAGATAATATTAAGGTCAAAGTGTCAGATTAAAATCAAGTAACTGAGCATTCTTCGTTTATAATCCAACCTTTTTCCTCTCTGCCTGTGAAAATGTTGTGTTCTTGAAAAAAACCCAACCTAATTTCTAATTGCAATTTGAATTCCCTTTTTTTTTGTTTCTCACTGTGGGATGAATAAAAGTGATTTATTCAGTCTTTTAATTGAGAATCTATTAAACAGGTCTCTCAAATACACCTGCATGTCACTGTTCGCATTGATGGAGAATTTTATAACTTGAGCCTGCATCTAAAGTTCGACATTATTAATTCACATTAACGTTCCATAAAACCCTTTTTATTGATACTGATGGTTTATGTATAATAATCTATGATTTTGCAGTAACTCAGGAGCACAGAGGACAAAGATGTAATAAATGTGTTCATGTTCTCTGTAGTTCCTTGCAATGTAGAACAAAAATGAAATAACTTTAAAGTTTATCTCAAGAACAACGTAATTAATTTCTTAATAACACCCACCATAATTAATAACACATAAATAGAGTTGGATAAATCTATTCGCAATTCTCAAGACGAGGTCATGAAATCATTAAAAGATATTAGTGGTTTGCAATTATATTATGTTTTCTGTGACTTCCATCCTTTAGCTCAACTGCAAAGATTTCAGGATAACACACATTTTAATTAAGCAAACTAGGTTTACGAACATGTATAAAATGAATTGTAGGACTGTTAGCTAACTAAAAAGCGGGAGCAAAATATTTTTAGAAACTGAAAAGGCATTGAGCATCTGATTTATAAAGCAGTTTTTCTCACCTTAATTTTTAACATACCATAAGAAAATTATATATTGAGTGGCCACTTCCATTCAATGGCAGTATCATAGAATCATAGAATATAGTGAGTGGGAAGGGAGAACGAAATTTAAAAAAACGGCAATCATGGTTGTACTTGACTCAATTGCATGACAGGTTTGCTATCTGTGCAGCTATATAATAATAATAGTAATTCTATTTATAGTAAGATACTATGTCACAGAAATTTATATAGCAAGACCTATCACTACTGCATTGTAGAATATTTGTGTGGTTTTCATAAGATAAATTTGTAATGCAAAATCATTAAAGAATGTAACTTATTTCCTTACTTAAATTAAACACTAATTTGTTATAGACACATGCTTCTTATATTTTTTAATATGGAAAATACCTTTTCTTGAATTGCTCATATTTATATACTGTTATTTAAAAAAAAATATTGGAACTTCCAGAGTTGTATCACTAACTCTGAAATTATTGGTTTTCAACTACTAAATTTGCCAGAGTTTTGCTATTTTATTATTTGCTGCTTTTACCATGTTTGCTAAACCATTAGGATTATTGTTCAAAGGCAAATTCATACCCTAGGAAATCCCTTTTAGAATCAGGATTCAAGATTTCTAGATTTTTCAAGTTTTCTTTAAATTATTGAAGAAGGGGGAAGGAATACTATGGAGAGCACAAGTGCCTTTTCTGTCTTTCTTTATTAATTTGATTTCAAACTTATCCAGTCTTTTCTCACTTGGCAAACACCACACTAGACACTTATATATTCTTCCGATGTTACATTTTAAATATTCTAAACCTAAACCAAACAATACATTCCAGGCATTTTTAGACCTGCTCAGGCAAGCTGATCTGCATGGCATATGAAAGGTCAGCTTGTTAGGAAACCTTTACTGTGGCCACATCCAATATGAGGTACCATTAGTTATTCAAAGGGCCAGATGCCTTTGTCTTATGGAGAAGTGCATTATGACAAAAATACCCTCCAACCTGTAATAAACCCTCATTGCACTGCACTCATACCATCTCTATCCAACACAGTGAGACTGCTCTCTCAAGAAAGGTGTGATATGTTGTTAGTTTGCTGAACCAAAACTTACTCCAGAGTCAGCAAGAAGCCTTTCATGGGTTTCTGTAAAACTTAAAAAGGCAGATGAAGTAAAGAAAAGCGTACATTCATATTCTCTGCATTTGTGAGATGCATTTGCATCATTTTCATTGTGAGACTTGCAGAAGTAGTGTCCTCTTTTAATAAAAATAAAAAAAAAAAAATCCATGTAGACAAACAGGAGTGCTAAAACAGCACCTTGCTTTAAAAGAACAGCTTTCAACCAAGTTTTTCCAAGTTAATGTCATAAAGATGATGCAGCAGTGGGGTTTGTTCTCACTCAGTTGAGGTGCATGTAAATTTGACTTGTAAAAGTCTGTGATGCAATTTCTCTGCGTAACATTTGTGCATTATTTTATGGTTAAAATCAACAAGTCAATGAATCAGAATAGAATATTTGAATTTATTTTGTGCATTCTTATGATGCCAGTGTCTACTCTACAATTGTTTGCTATCCATTAGCTGAGAAATAAGAAATCGCCATTTTCAAATGGAGTCAAGCATCCATATTTTACCAGACTGTTGTCTTCCTTCTTGTGCCAGTTACACACCTCCTGAACAGGAGCACAGGAGGAAAGCAGCCTTCAAAGGTGTGCTGCAGGACCTCTGTCTGTACACATGCATGTGGCAATGAGCGGACAGTCTGAAGCCAGAGCCAGAAGATTGTACTGGCACATCCCTTCTTCCTGGAAACCAGGCAGCAATAAAAAAGTCAGAACATCTTCTGCACTAGGAAAGTCATGTTAGTGGACAAATTGTATCATGGATCAGCATGGATCACAAGTCATGACCTTAATTTGTAATACAATTTTATTTTGGTCCATGTGTCCTTGCTTACTGCAAGCTCCCCTTCTCACTCTCTGTAACTTATTCAAGTTCCCATGACTTTGACAGGCTTTAGGTGCCTACAAGACACCTCCAGGGAGACGTAGGAGCGTTTTTACTTCTCTGACAGATACTTTGTGTCATCTCTGTGAGTTGGCAGGGATAACAACATCAAAGTCTCTAAGACTCTATGAAAGCAAATTGAAGACTTTAGCACTACTACATTCAGTGATGCTGTATAATGGCAGTAGTAATGAGACAGCTCTTGAGAATGCACTTTCATTTGTACATCTCTCAACTAAGATTAAAAAGCGGTGAGAACATTGCTTACTTAGCACCATGAGACTGAGCCTTAGAAGGCAAAGGAAAAACAGGCAAAGGAGATCAGGGTGCTTTTCTCATACATTTCTGTTAAATGTAAGGAGGAGAAAACTACTTTTTAACTCCATTTCTACTCTTTTCCATGTAGTAAACGCCTGTCAGAATTTACTTCTGTAGGTGATAGATGTTTTCCACAAACACCAGATGTCATAGTAGAGGAAGCAAACATAGGTGATGGTTGTGGGTGGGAGGGACACTGAAGGGTGGAAGAGGGGAACAGCTGGGAAAGAGCTATGGGAATATACAGTGGGGGTTTGTTTTTTTCATTTTCCAGGAGGTTACATGGAAACAGAGGCAGCAGCTCAGGAATCTCTGGGATTAGGCAAACTTGGAACCCAAGCAGAAAAGGACAGAAGACTAAAGAAAAAGTGAGTACCTTTTTTATATGACTTTGTTTGGCTCAAACTTGATTAAAATGTCAGGATTTGTGTCAGGTTTATGCAGACATGTAATGAGAACCAAGACCATCTACTGTGGCATTTTAGCACGAAGAGTGGTTTTTTTCCCAGTCTAAAAGTTTTTAAAGCTGCACATAAAATATAGGGGAAAATATTCATAATCTGTCAATTTCTATATTGTTTCATTTGTGAAAGAGCATAGGTTTGTGAGAAAGAGACATTTTTGTATTTCACATGTCATTAATTCTTTGCCTTTTGCCTACCATGCAATTCTTAAAATATTGGTCAGGTATTGAATGACTGACTATGTAGATTTTTTTCAGAAAGTTATAAAAGAATTGTTTGTGTTATCTATAGAACACAATTTTTTTTCTGTTTATAGAGGTCAAAGGCTCCCCATAAACCCTAGCAGCTTCACTTTCTTTTTGCCTGTCAGCAAATGGAAACCTAGGTTTTTGTTTGCATCAATTATATAATAATTTAATGCTGTCTTTGATGCACTTCCTGGTAAAAACAGTACACTGACTCATCGCAGCTGCCAGGAGCTATGGAGAACTAGTAAAATAAGGCTACAAACACAAAAGAAAGTTCTTGTCAGCATTGCAGTTCCAGAGTAATTAGAGGGTGTCAGAGAAAAAAGATGGTACTTAAAAGTGGCTTTACAAATGCCACTTTTGTAAAGTGGCAAAAAAAACAAACACTTGTCATCCATAACCATTAACTTTACTGCTATTATTTGGATTCTGAAAGCCTCATTTTTAAAATTTCCCAATTTTTCATGTTTCTTTCAGTCTTTTAATATTCCTTGACAGAGTTTCAAGAAAATTTGCAGGCCTAATCCAAAGAATCTAGGGATAATGTTTGAACATCTCCTTAAATTTTTATGTAAAATATTTTTAATCACTGCTTTCATATCAAGCCCTTAATGAAATATAACTTTAAATGTACACATCCATGTAATGTGCAAATGTAAGCAATCCATATCAATCAGCCTCAATTTAGCAATTAGAGAAGTGGTCATTGTGCTAGCTGAGAGAAGAGAAACATTTTTAATTCAATTAAGAAACTCACAATAACATTCACAAGGATATTGCAGATGATGAGTCTTGTTCCTGTATTTCTTATCTCTAGATTTTTATTGCTAATTAGCAATTTAGACATGTATGGATGTAGAGGATGCTACTATGTTTTTTTGCTAAATCTGGAGGGTATCTTTGAGCCATCATTAGCATTCATAAAGAATGTAATTGAATTTTCAGCTGGCTTTTTTTTTTTAAGTCCCTATGTATCTTCCAGCTCTGAGGGTTGGACGTACCACAGTATTGAAATCACTTTGAAGCGATAAATGTCTTTGTTTACTTTCTTATGTGTTAGTTCTTTAAAGTGGGTAAAATAACATATGACTTGATGCATACAACTGCATACACAACACAATTACTTCATATATGAGATTGCCTACCAAGTTTTGGGTATAGAAATAATAAGTGTACAGGTAATCTGTTATTAATGTTTTCTAATCTCACACAATCAGAATTCTCCATGCTTTCTGCTTTTCAAGCCTTTCCTTTTTTTCTCCTGTGTCTGTCTGTCCTTGTTCTTTATGGATTAGATACAATCAAAATGTTCTCTGTTAGAAGGAAAGGAACCTTTCCTTTGTGACTGTGACTATTCACTTAGTCTTAACTGTGTATTATTTATTCTAAATATGTGTTCTATAAATATGTCATGAAGATACTTAATTTTTCCCCCTGTTCCTTTTAGATTTGCCTATCTTCATAGTTTCTCACTTTAGAATCCTCAAAACTTCAAGATTCCTCTTAATTTACTCTCAGAGAAAGGTTACCATACATTGCTAGTTTATATATATATATATATGTTTATATTTATATATGTTATATAGTTGTAGAGGAACCACAATCTGAGAAAAAAATGTAACATATTGTGTTAGGGAAATACATGAGATTCTACTGAATTAGAGTATATCAATAGTGTGTAAGAGAACTAACACTTCCTTGTAAGAAATACAATCACAGAATCACAGAATGGGTCAGGTCGGAAGGGACCACAGTGGGTCACCTGGTGCAACCTCCCTCCTCAAGCAGGGTCATCCTAGAGCACATGGCACAGGATTGTGTCCAGACAGCTCTTGAGTATCAGTCATGTGTTTGCATGTCTTACCATAGAAAGTATTAAATTGAAACAGTTCAGAAGTCATTTAAATGAAAAGTTTGTCTCAGTAGGTCAGATTCCTTTCTGCCAACATTTAACAATGCATAATTCCCTGTGGGAGTAGCCTTCCCATACGTAGTACATACAGTAGCTGCAAGATTGCTATCTGTGTAGTGCAAATGAGAATACTATGCTGTTTAACCTTAATGGTGGTGGAGATGTGTATGAGGTCTTTATAAGAGGTAATAAGAGAAATCTGAGAATTGTTTTCCATCTCATGATGTAGCAGTAAGATTTAAGTCCAAGCAGTTGATTCCTTTTTACTGCTAAACAAAACCACCCTGCAAATGCTGCAGAGACAGTAAGCACAGTCACTGGAACACAGAAAAGAACAATTCACTTTGTAAGGATTTCTGTGGCTAATTTAGATTAGGACATAAAACTCCAAAAGAGTCAGACTCAGCAACGGGATAGTTAAAGGATAGGCTAAAGCAGGGAAACACTATATTACATTTTATATCTGAGAGCTTTACTTATGCTGCCTTTGCTACTTCCTTTAAAAAAATAAAAACCAAAACCACTACCCAAAAAGACCCCAAAAATACCAAACGATAACAAAAAACAAAGAACACCCCCCCCACAAAAAAAAAAACAAAAAAACAAAAACCCCAAAACCAAACAAAAACCCCAAACAAACAAACAAAAACCCCAACAACAAATGCAAAAATGCTCACAATTGTGGTGCCAGAGCCAATTTTTTTTTCCATAAAAGAGGTAAAATACCACATACTGTAGTTGTGTTTCTCTTTTATACATGCAAGTTAAGTGAAATGGCTTTCAACTCTGTTAACAGCTCAGCAAACATCCCTTCCAGTTCAGTGGTAGTTCTGGTGCAGAAGAGCAAGGATTCTCCCCTTGATGTGAAACAAAGATCTCATTCATCACTGTGATCAACACAGGACTGTGATAGTACTCATGAGCTTCACCAGACTTTGCTATTAGCTTTAATTTAGTTTGGATAGGAGTTATTATAAAAGGATGGATTCCTGTTAAAATGATATCCATAGTATTTCTTTCAGTTTAATTAATCTCTTAAGAGATAAATACTTAAAATTCTGCATTCCAATTTTGCATTCTTGAATGTATGGAAACTTCATCAGTAATTCCACGAGAATGCCTCTACCCCAGGGATGAAGATGCACGACATTTCAAATTGTCAGCTCCTGTGGCCAGTAGGTACAAATGTTCCATCAGGTGTCCTGCCCACCTGCTCCCTCAGTAGCAAGCGTGTGCATTGATTCTGCTCTGACCTCATGGAGTTACAAACACACTGCTGTGTGTTGTAGTATTTTAGCACAATTTCCATGCATAGAATAGGGTACTGAATAATACATTTCATTCTGAAAAGTTTAATGAGAGGATATGGTAATTCTGGAAACCAGTTCTCTCTCTGGGGATTATAATGTCATTAACCAAAATTCAAGGTTTCCCTGCTTCTTGCTTAGAAGATGCTATTTAGATGTAAAATTTCTTTCAGTTTCAATTGACTACTTAGATATCATTAAAATGTAATTAACAGTTTGTCTCAATGATATGCTAGACATTTATAAACCTCAAACAAGAGACTCTATTCATCCAACATTTGGTTATTACAGGAGATTTATTAGGAATAAGTTTTATTCCTAAGGCATCAAAGAGAAATTAAGGAAGCTGTGTAGAATTTTAAAATTATACCCAACATTTCTTAAAATAATCTGAAAAGATAAACTTAAGAGTTGCGAGACTCATCCATAGGTGTTTATTCTCAGACATTAAATATATGACAGCTCTAATTAACATTGAAATCTTTTAGGTCTTACTATTTGTAAATTGAGCATGCAGTCCTAGGAAACCAAAGATGAAGGTAAGGAGTATTTAAAGTGTTTAGAGTGTTATTCCATTATTTGGTGAAAATAAGTGATGTTGGGTTGTGGCAAAGAGTAATGCATTACATTTTTATTATTTAAATTAGCCTTTATATTCCACTTCCCTTGTTCGATATAAAAGCTGTTAATATTTTATATGTATTATCTTCTGCCTTTTGCCTGACTCTCAGAGCTTGTTTGTCTAATGAGTAACTTCTTCAAGAAAAGTCACAGTTTAGGACTAGAAGTATTAATGGCACAGATACCTGTGTTATGATCTGATTAGTGAGAGATACTTGTGCCCGAATTAAGGTGCAAACAAGACCATATGCCTTAGTAAATAACGTGGATTTTATTTAACAGTAAATGTGAGGTAGAGAGATAGAAAGAAATAGGAAAGCAGGGTTGAGGGAGGGGAGGGCAGGAAGGAGAGAGAGAGATCATGCAGAAGGTAGTCACCACCCATGGATCTGACAGCATCCTGTTCGTCCTTCTTCACCTTGGCCTTCTCCATGGTGGAGGTCCCAGAGTCATTCTTCTGGGGGTACCACCTTCATACAGTCTAAGTTCCAGATATCCACACAGATGTTCCCATAACTTGGGGGGGCATGTGTATCAGCAGTTGCTTCCTTTGCCACAGTTTGCCACAGTGGGAATTTTTGTCTGGATGCATTAATCAGGATGTGCTAAACACCTCTCACTTCTGCAAGGCTGGAATTAACGCCTTCCTGTTGCAAATTTCTCCCATCTGTGCTTGTCTCAAGTTCCTACTGTGGTAGCTTATCTTATGACAAGTTCCTTCTCTGGCCTTGACAGTGTTTCGAGACAGGCAACTGTGATCTTGAAGGCTTTCCAGCCCTCTGTCACCGTTGCATTTATCTGAATACACGAAGGATTCAAATAATTTGCACTCATCTAGGCCATACATTTTGATTAAGATATACTCTCTAGAAGGCACCCATCACAAGCTGAAGACTGGAACTTTTCTCTTAGTACTTTCTTTCCTAGTGATTAACACATCTCTGTAGAAAACAGTTACTTAGTTTCCAATTCTGAAATTTGTAGCTGACTCCAGCTACTAGTTCTCTGGGACTGTGTGTACAGATGTTCATAACATCATGGTTTGTGGGTGTTGTGTGAACTGCGCACAATTACTTGGCCTTGGCGTTCACTAAGAGTTGTCATGATAACCCAAGGCAGGACCCGGCACAGGAAGTTCAGGTCAGTCCCATTTCCATGGCAACTCATAAAGGTTTGCAAAAGGTTCAGGTAGAGGCACAGTGTCCTCTGGAACAGCAGTTGATCAATTCATGTCCCACAAGACAATCCATACCTCAGAAAATGAGTAGGTAACACTCTGCCTAAAATAAACTGTAGTCCCCTTAAAAATGCATATCTCCACTGACCTCATCTCAGATAACAAATTAAGACACTTAGCAGAAGCTGTATTAATGTTTTACTGTCATTTTCACTTAAATACCATACATTGGATCCTTTATGAAAATAATCTTTAACAATGAACTTAGTCAAACTTGAAATAATATCAACAAATAGAGTTGTGTTCACTATAGCTGTCCTAATGAACATCAGTTGTTTTCTCCCTGTCCACAGTTTTGCTTAGGCGTGATGTCAAATTGCCCTTACCCAAAAGCCTCACTTGGTGGTAAATACGGCTCTAAAGAGTTTTGTTTTGTCTTTGCACACTGTAGTGTAGCTCTGAGTGCCAGGAGTACATATCCCTTTCAGTTGTAATGTTCGATTTGATCTGCGACAATACGCAAAGTAGCAGCAAATAAGTATCTGCCTGAAGAAGGGAGAAAGCTGAAGAAAGACCAGATGTATATATATTGTATGTTGCATAAAGTGTGTCATAATCCCTGACATTTCATGGGATGTGTTTATTTTATCCTGTGCAAGGCACCAACATAAGGCAAGGTTTGAGAGACATTTAAGTGCTGTGTAGTCCTAGATTGCCACACAGAGGCAGTTTTGACCTTGTGCTTGCTGATCCTACAGTGGGAGATTAGCCTAAGCCATCACTTCTACAGCAATCCCAAATACAAAACTATCTCCATGAAAAAGAATGTACAAGCAAGTCAGCTCTTCTGGATCATGCTGACAGGATTCCAGTCCAGAAGATGATAAATCTCCCAGTTTATTAATATGAGTCAAGAGCAGAGCTTTAGCTTCACTCTGTTCTTCAATTTTGTTTGATTTGACTATGGACAAGAATCTATTCATTCCGTATATCCAAAACAAGCTTAAAATGTGAGGTTGGTATTTTCCAAGGAAAATAAACCATTTTTTTCCATGTACCTGTTTTCATGGAGATTTACTCCACAGCTACATGTTTTTGTTTGCCAGATAGAGCCTTCTGCCTTCAAATCATTTCAGAACAGCCTTGATGTGCCAGGACACATACATGAGCTTGCATAAATGAAAAAAGACTTGTAAAATCAAGACCTAAGTAATTCTCCTATGTAAAAATATGGTGTAAAAAGAAATTCTTAGTATTCATAGCCTTATAATTAACCTTGCAGAGAGAACTGTAGTGCTGTTAAGTCTCAACTGACTACAGTGATGTACATATGAAACAGCAGGAACATCCATATGAACAGAATGGCATATTGAATTAATTGTCTTTTCTTCCTTTTGACTTAGAGGAAAAAAAAAAAAAGAATGATAAATGTTGATAAGTTCATTTGATAAACAGAAGGCTGAGACTTTGATTTTATTTTTTTTGTGGGCAAATCTAAGTTTTAGATCCCTGTCAGCAGCAACTTGAAAAAAACGTCTAGGCAGACCATTTTGTGGATTAAGAGTTTGAAACACCATAGTTATCATTTAGTTGCTTTGGAACCCACATGATGCCCCTTTCATTATGTTAATTAGTTAGGTTTTATGTGTGCCATAGCAATTAGAATTTGATGTAGTTTATTTGTGACTGCAAATAATTTCTGTCCTCTGCAGTATGCAAATAAGTCTTTCAAATGATTTTCTTAATTGCACACATTTTGGAAAATTTAATCCAATTGGACTAATTAAGGTCTTTTTTCTGTGGCATCCATCTAATGTTCCTGTATACTTAATGCTTATTAAACACCCTTATATCCTGAACATATGGTACTTTTTTTTTAACAGTAGCTTTTAAGAATCTTAGGCCCTTTTCACCGTCAAGTTCTGAATTGGGAAAATACAAGTTTTTTCATTTAATTTCTTTCCTTCCTTCAACTATGAGAAACCCCTTGATGTTGTTAGTAGCTTTCAAACTGATCATCAGTTCTTCCTCCCTTTGTAGCAAAGGATACAGTGTTCAGTAGCTGTTTTTTCTATTTGCTCGTTTCAGTGGAGGAAGGAGAGGTCTGCAGTGTTCTGTTATGCAGTTTAAGATTGTCTGCTGTGTGCAATGTGGTTTTCTTTTGTCTGGATCAGTGTCTAGTCTTTGAGACATACATAAAGATGAATTTTCTTTTTAATCTTAATTCCTTTAGCAAACATTTTAACACTTACTAGAATGCTGGAACACTTACTTTCAAATTGTTAGTCAGTCAAAGCTTTTGCAATGTTAAAAATATATCTTGCTCTTACATTGATACTCAGAGCCTTAAAAATTAGCATTAAAAATTTAAAGATAAAAGGGTATTTATTTTGCAGAGATTATTAAACCTTACTTGGATTATTCTGATGAGGAAAAAAAGATATTTTTTTTAATTCTTTTCCTCATAAAAATATAAGAGTATTTGTATTAGAGCATTGCACGTTTCGTCTACACATATAAGCCTATCTATTGCATTTTGGAATTTCTGGATAAGTTTCTGCACATACCCTAATGCATGCAGCTGGCTTTCTAACAAACAATGCCCAGCAGACGCAAATATCCCATCCCATTAACTGTAGAATTAGGATTTAAAGGAACAATGGATAAAACAGGAGAGGAAAAAAATTCTACACAACCTTTAGATTAATACATGTCTAAGGAAAATGGTGTTCCTTTAGTATAATGGTGATAAATTTGTTGTCTTATAAAAAGGCAAAACCCAGAATTAAATATCCATTTTTCTCTGCTGTATTTTTTTATTCTGACACAGGAGGGTCAGGAAGTGACCAAATGTCCCTTGATCCTCTGCTCCTATAATGGCCTTCAGGTCCCATAAGTTATCCTCAAGTGACTGCAAACTGCCAACTCATTAAAGCTCCAAGAAAATTACTTACAATCCAGTTAATTCCCCTGTTTACTTCTCTCTACACATACCTAAAGGACTCACAGGAAGATGTAACAAGTAGGAGTTCTGGTTCAATATACTCCAGCAGGTTGAAAATTAAAAGCTTTTTCAGCAATGGTGTTTGAGTTAGTCTTTAAAGTTAGCTCAGTAGAAAACGAGCATGAATCATGAGTGCATATTCAATTCTAGTGCTACTTCCATCACATTTGTTAATTTTTTGAACAGTTCTCTAGTTCTTTACTTATTGTATACCTTTGTTGTCCCTCCCTTCCTTAATTTTTTCCTTTCTTAAACTTTCTGAGTATCTTTGTCATTTGCTTCCATTTACCTTGCTATATGGTACTTTCTCTCCTGTCTCCCAGCTGTTCTGCTGAGCTTCACACACATGAAAACAAAATTTCTCAAAAACAGTGCCTTCCTGAACTGACTGAAAGCTGCAACCTCTTAATTAATCAGAGTACAGGCTTTTCACTTCATGTTTTCTACAGCTATATCTACCAAGTGTTTTTACGTCTCTGTAAATCAGTCGTTAATAGAAATACAATATTTTGAGATGTCTGGGTTTCATTCAGGTGTATAATTTTCTTTTTATGATGGCAATTAAAGGATGCTGGAGAAATGTTATTATCAACAATGGCATCCTAGTCTCTTCTACATATTCTATACCCATTATATTGGCAATAATAGGTTACCTAGATGACAAGTCATTCATACCAGTGTTGCTACTGATCTAGTGTTAGTATGACTGCCAATATTAAAATGCTGCCTGGCATAAATAGCCATTGTAAACGTTAGTCACCAATGTACATGGAATCTGCATATTAAAAGACAGGCTAACAAAAACCAACCAAGTCTGGGTCATCTATGATTTATGAAATATTTTGCTGAAACATTATTAAAGTGCACATAGAAAAGTAAACCTTGGTTTGTAGTCCACTCAGTTTTACTGTGTCTCCGTAATTTGCTTAAATCCACAGGTTTGTGATTTTCAAGATTTTTGAGGTTATACAAAACCCCCTATGAAATTTTTCAAATCAAAGCAAAAAGCTTTGATTTGAAAATCTACTCCACATTCACTGTTTTTGCAGCACTTTGGCATGAATATGTATTGTAGATGGAAGATGTGCTGTGCTAATAAATAGCCAACATGAGTTTAATGAAATTCTCATTTTGACAGATGCATCTGTTCTTCACAAGAAGTTCTTTAAAGCATTTAAAGACCAGTTAGAAAGATTTTTTATAATTATAATGGTGGTATTATTTTATCTATCATATATTTTTTTTTATGAACTACTATATGTTCATTAACATTTATGTGCTTTTTTTTTTCCATTCATCTCTCTTCATCTCATGAAAAGCATATCTGGGTAAGTTAAAACAGCATGGCTGCTGAACATGTCAATCTTCAGCACCATGTTTATTTTCTGTGTTTTGTTCTTGTTTCTTTTTGGTTTTCCGTGAACCTTATGTAACAAATCCATGTAGAAAACTGACCTAAATGAAAACTTTTAAAGTATTCAAAATAATGTTAAACCTTGAAAGCATACACAAATTTAGGTCAGGACTGGGTCCTGAATAGCTTAACAGAATGAATTAACTACTTGGAAATAACTTCTTTTTTTTTTTTTCCTAATAAATGCATCCTGGAAGCTCTGTTTTTTCAAAAATAAACACATATTGGGAAGTCTAAAGCTCAGAATCACAAAAACATTTGAAATTTTAAGTCAGTGGAAAAACAGTGAGAGTAAAGGCCTAGTTTAAGAAATGCTGTTAAGGCATAAATTCTGTTTAATTAAATCGCAGAAGATTCACAGAGTACACAATTTCTTTCTTTTTTTTTCTTTTTTCTGTTTGAGCCCTCATGCTGTTTCAATACAAACATGCAAAATGTTTTATTTGTGCATATAATTTTATTGTTTTCTTTTTCACAAGTTCATTTTTTTGTTTGTTTTGGTTTTTAGAATTGTTAACCTGATATCAAGTTTAAAATCTTCATCTCCTTTTTTCTCTTGTACAAATGCCATTTCTTCTTGAACAAAAATTTGGAACTTAGGGAGGAAATTTCATCTGTTTAAAGCTATAACTTTGCAAAGGTGTAAGGGTACAAAACCTAAAGAGAACAGGGGTTACCAGGTTCATTTAGAATATGAAATTTTGAAATGGCTTTATAAAAATAGATTTGATAACGTTTGTTCAGCCTGGGGACACCGAGGGTCTCTAATGTAGTACAATGCATACAACATTGCAAGACTATTTAGTATGCAAGTCTATTTATTTTACAGGTGGGTTTGGGGTCTTTTTTAATAGTATCTCTCTGCAGCAATAAAGTTTTAGGGCCTGTCTTAAGCATTCACTTAGTTTAAGATACATATCTTCACGGGAAAAAAATGCTGCTCTTCAGCTTGCGTACAGTTCAAATGCGCATCTATAATTACAGCACTGTTATCTGAAATGCTGTGAGATTTATAATTCCTTATTTTATAGATTTAAAAACTTCTGTTTATTAGCTGCATCTTGATTTCTGTATTTCAGTAATTTTTTCCAAAAACTCCTTAAAGTTGAATACAAAGGTTTTTGTGAAAAATGAAAATTGAATTTTGGCCGTTGTTTTCAGTCTGAATATTATATCAGGTGTCAAAAAGGAAAAGAATGAGGATTTCAAATTATTTAAAAAACATATCACTTAAGTTTCAAAGTTGAAAAAAGCTCTGACCCAAGTTTTAATTAGTGCCATCTTTAAATCAGTTCAGTCATTTCAGATTAAATTAAATCACCATTATGTGGCAATATGAAGTCTTCAGACTCTCCCCATGCCCCCACTTCCTGCTTAAATCCACTTACAGTCCTGCAGCAAATACATAGATGAAATGTAACTTGTTATTTTTTGTTAGATATTTAATATCGTTATTAATTCATACAAATTTGATTAATTTATTTTTTCATACAATGTCCTGAACTACAGGATTCTAGCTTGTCTTAAATATTTAGCAAGTGACAACCGAAAGGATAAAATCCAAATCCAGCTTAATGCATTAGAAATCTTCTCTCCTGATTTTTGCAATCTTTGAATGTTTGCTAGATTTTATGTGGCAGATGTGTTTAATCTTAATTTGAAATTAGGATTACTCAGATTTTATGTGGTCTATCATCTGTGTCTATTTCTCTTTTAGAAACCAATGTTGTATAAAACTTTGTTATAAACTAAACATTTTAGTATCAATGATAATAAAGATCATAATAATGTCAGTTAATAATCATAATCAGAGGACCTGCCACGTAAAAACTTCAATCTCTTTTCTTTTTAAACAAATGTCTATGAGTACAGGCCATTTCACAGTCTAAATTGCACATTAGCCAAATTCTTAAATTAATTCTGCTTGTGTTTTACAAACATGATTTGACTCTTGACTTCACCATGCCTCCTTTTCAATTTGTCTCACATTTATTATTACATTCTAACTGAGACATTATATAATATGTGCTGTACAATATCCTTGAGGACTTCTCTCATGGGCCCTTCTAGAACTATCAGAGTAAATCCTGTTATTTGCAGGAATATGAAGATCTGTGTTGAAGTATTTTTTAAGTTTTATCAAGACAGCGTGTGGACTTTGTGTATTGCACTGAGTGCATTATGTGTATTAGAAATCATAAGCTGTCTTTTCTTGTTTGCTTGATGGGCTGAACCTCATCTTCATGAAGCAAGTTTAGTGTCACTGAATGATGTGCTCTAAGTCAAGATATCATTAACTTCCTACACAAATTCTATTTAAAGATTATTAATATTTTGAATAAAGTTCATTGAGTTTATGCAATGAATTGACGGCAACTACTGCTACAGAGATAGACTTTTCCTGGTGCAAGAAAAGGATATATATGAAATAGCAGATTTGCAGGATAATAACACCACTTCATTCTAATAATTTCCCATTTCCTATTGCTCCCTTGTACTTCTCCTGTCCAAAGGTATTCATAAGTCCCCATTTATGAGACAATTTTGTTCTCAGATTTGCAGATTGATCTAGGAAGTTGTACCTGGCTTGCAGATGGTGCTAAAGAAAATGGCCCAGTGTGACAGTGTCTTTAGGAAGTAATTTTGGGGAGGATTAAATATTAGAAGTCAATGCTAGGGAGGCAACCCTGCTTCTCCAACACCCAACTCCACAACACAACTTGATATTATGTGATTTTATTCTTTGCTGTCTTTGATAAAAGTGTGAAATCAGCCCACTTTATGAGGCACTCTCTATAACACCCAAATACAAATATTTCTCAGATTTTGGATGAATGTTAAACAGTCAATATTCATGAAATTTCCTGACTTTGCAAAACCAGGATCAGGGTAATGATATATTTTAAATAGCAAATTCCAATTGCTCCTATAATATCTCCAGGCAGGGGATTTTTTTCTTGAGCAGTAATAATGTTATCTTTAAAAATACAGCTTTAATTTGGAATTCATTCCAGTGGTAATAAGTGGTTTAAAGCCCTATATTCAAAATAATAGCATTTCTAGTAATGCCTCATTAACGTCAATTTTTCCTTATCAGCTTGTTTTCATATGTTGCCAAAAAAACTAAATGAGCATGGAAGTAATTGCATTTCAATTCCAAACTCCTTACCAATGCAATGTGGACACATTATAACATGTAGTGCTTTTCTGACAAAGCATGAGAAGGAGATAATCCCCATGTTCCCCTGCAAAGCATCTTCTAAATTAGACAAACGGTATAATGCTTTCCATGATCCCCAAACCCTGTCTTTGTAATGAAGGGGAGAGGGAGTGAGGAGCTTTAGGGTATTCATCTCTTCTTCCCCTTGTGATCAGTTGTATGTTTTTGTACGGAAAATTGAAGTGCAGTCTCCAGTATTTTGCTTTGGAGTCCTTCTGTTTTCAGGAAGCCAGTGGCTATCCCATAACGACAGCAGTAGACAACATTCTGTCCATTCTGAAATACTTGGTTTATATTCCAAAATAGGCAGATCATCGGATTCATTTTGCTGGTGATTTGCACTACTGATCAAAACAATATATGTTTTTTCCTACATGATACTTTTAACTTACTGAAAGAAGTTTTCTCTTATAGTGCTAGTTCATATAAAAAAAAAAACCAACAAAAACAAACAAAAAAAAAAACAAACAAACCTAACAAAGCAAAAAAAAAAACCAAACCAACCTCACTACTAGTTTTCATTGACTTCCAGTTGAAGAATGTCTCTCTTGTCAAAACATAGAAATTGTGGCTTTATTGTTCGGCTTATAAATTAAAGGTTTGGGTTCTACAGATATCTTTGTCTATATTAAAAAGTAGTCAAAGACGAATGTTCAAAAAGTAAAATATAATTTAAATAGACTTTAATATTAGAGTTGTGTTTAATAGAAACATCTGAGGAAGAAAGTATAAATTTTGAAGCATAAAATAATTTTTAAGGGAACAAAATATTCTAAAAATCCTTCTAGGATTCCTCCACATTGATAAGTGAGGCACAAGCCTTATGATGACTGTATTTCTTGTGCATGTCTGAGTACAGGATTTTTAACTTTTCACTGAAAGTATTTTCAGCCCAAAACAATTTCCTTCCACATGCCAAGACCATTTGGATTATGTTTATCAAACAGTATACTTTAGCTGTAGCATATACACAGGGCATCTCATTTCTGGCCTGGACCCATTTTGTACAGCCAAAATCAGTAACTAAGACGATATTTTCCTTTAGCTCTGTGAGCCAGACTGCCTCACAAGTAACAGAGGTGCTTTCCTGCTCTTAGGAGAGTGTATTGGTTTGCAGATCACTAGAATAATTCTAAACCTCCGCACCAAGCCTCAGGCTGGTTCAAATGCTGCAAAATCACAGAGGACTCCCTGGAAATATGTACTTTGTAATTTCAGTATAAAGAAATCAAGTTTTTCATGGAAGTGAGACCTTAAAGTGCCAATGCCTCCACAGGAATCTCAGTTCCTGAGGCCACACAAATGTTTAATGCTAAATTAAAATAAAAGGCCAAAATCTCCTCCCCATCTCCTTGTAGACTGGGTGCTACTCTCCTCCTTCAAACAGGAGACAGAACAAGCAAGGAAGGCCAGTGAACCTCAAAGCCATTATCTCCTTTTTTGCTTAGCATGTTAGTCAGCCCTGCTCTTTCAGCTGGAATAATTGGGAGAGTAACCCATACAAAGAAAAATCTGGGATCAGGTTCCTCCAAGGATGGTGTCTCCAGGGAATTCCTGGCTGCAGCAGGGTGTGTTCCTTGGGCTTGGGCTGGCTCTGGGAAAGGAGTGCATTGCACAGGGTTTTGTGGAGTCCATGTTCTGCCATGGGATACTGAAAGTGACCACGTGAGGAAGGGGCATTCCTGAAAGCTTGTCCCTCCCTAAGGATGGCCATGCGTGCTCACAGGACTGGTGTCAGCTGGAGCTGTGCAGCCTTGGGGTGGCATCTGAGGGAGGGACAGCGCTGCTGTAGCACCCTGCAGAACCAGCTTTGAGGGAAGGCTGCAACCGAAATACTTCATCCACAGTTAGCTGAGTTGTGGCCAAGTCTGGCCGTGCCTTAATTCTGCTCCCCCAAGCAAGCAGGTGAATACATTTTTATTGGCCTTCACTACTTGTCTCCTTGGGAATATGGGGTTCCTGAACCTCCATCAGCTGCTGAAGGTAACTTGGTGTTTGTGTACCCAGCAAGCAGTTTCTCATTTTACAGTATCTTGGGACATCTGAGTAACAAAGGATAAGGTATACTGCAAAGGATGTGTGGGAGGAGAAGGTGGATCAACTTCAGTAATGCTGTCAAGTATTTGTAATGTTACATATTACTAAAGCGTAAACACAGACAGTAAAGTAGCTTTCTTGCTATTAATATTCAGAGCCAGGGATTTTAAACCTGTATGCAAAATTGCTTCTTTAAGTTCCATTTTCTACTAAAGCCAAATTTTCTCAGTCTTGCCCCTTGGCAGTGCAAAAATCCCCAAAGGACTACTTCTTGCAAGTAACATCACCCCATTGCTTTTATCTGCTGTGATTTTGTAGTACATGTATTTGAAAGGCTGCTAAGGCAGTGAAGAATTGCCATGGGATAACTGAATCACAAACACCATAGTAATAAAGGAGAACAGAGCAAAATTGAAGCTATAATTCCAAGATTTTCTTGTTATGTGGGAATGTAAGCAAATTTTAATACTACATTAGCATAGTCACTGCCTAATTTGTTTTTCACTATAGCTTGTTGCTGAGAGCATTCTTTTGTGTTTCACTCAGTAGGAGGTAGCTGAAAACATGCTGTTAAATACCAGAATAGAAAAAAACCCCAAACTTTTGAATGACTGCTTTTTCTATGCCATCACCACAGTGGATTCTTTATTCCTTTTCCAGGACTAAAAATGTCTTTTAATATAGAGGATAAAATGTTTTCAATATAGAGCATTTTCCTGATGGTCTAGCTGACTAGTCTATAAATAACTATACCAAATATTTAATACTGCCATACACACTGATTGTAGTCCAGAAAAACTGCAGATGTGGGCGTTGGATTGGTAGCTGATCAACTCTGTAGAAATATATCTATGTATATATATAAAATCGAGAAACCTCATAAATTCTATAATTATGTATTGTATACATCAGTAAACCACGTAGGTTTCTTTTACGTATATCAGTAATTAGAAAATCCAATCATGGAACTATTGAAGATACAAACAACTCTTAAGTAGCCACAGATGGCATATTTAAGGTGCAGAATAGCTGTACTCCAGAGACCCTAGCATTGTGCATAACTGGTCTAGCTGGGTTAATGTTTCAAACTCAGACACCTCTCAGATCCAGCTGCCTTACATCCATGCTTAGTTCAAGTCTAGAAGTTGCCATTTCTGGGCCTTTCTGTGTCATTAACAGACTAGAACTAAGTTAGACTCAGGAGGAATCCCTCAGTTTTCTCTTCGTCAATGTCTTTTTTGGTATGTGTGATTCTTGAATAGAGGGTATACCAATTCTTTATCGCTTTGGCTAAGAAGAGACAGAAACCTCGTCTTTTGCATGTTAGGTGTTAAAAAGATGTTGGGGGAGGAGGGGGAAAGGAAGAATTGGGAATGGATTAAGGAGTACATTCAACAGGGGAAGGAGCTGTATTGTTCACCGGTGTGTTCTCTTCTTTTTCTATGCCTGTCATTGTGTTTCACTGTTGTTACCCCTAACAAAAAGGTACAGTTGCATCTATATGTCCCTACACATGCCTCCACATATTTAACATTTCCTGATCTATTTTTAGACATGAACTTTTGGAAGAAGCTCGGAGAAAAGGTTTGCCTTTTGCACAGTGGGATGGGCCGACAGTGGTTGCCTGGCTGGAGGTAAGTGTTGGCCATAACTTGGAAATGTGAGTCACGTTTGTAGACTGCTTCTGTATGCTCATCCTTACAAATTTTAAAAGAGACTGCTATAGTTTCATGGTCTTCCCCTGTGCACTGCGATATCAGCACTACATAGATTTTGACACTGGATGGTGTAAATCAGAGACTAGAGCTGAAAAAATGTAGGACAGGAATACACAGTGGGATTAGGACAGAAAATGCACTTGAATCCTAAATGTTTTAAGTATTTTAATTTTTCAGTCTCTAAATATCTAGGAACTCCACAGACAGAGTTTTTGTAGAATGATGTGCTTATTTTTAATAACTTCAATGAATTTGTAACTTTCTGCATTTTAAAAACATAATGGGAAAAGAAAAAGAAGTGTTCTTCTCAACATTTTCACCTGCAATGTGGGAGATCCAGGTTGAAATCTCTCTGATTTGACAGGCAGTGCCTTCATATCTGAAATCCAGTTTGCAGAGAGCTGCCCTTCTTTTTTTTTTTTTGGAGGGCCAAAATGGATGGGGTTTTTAACTCATCCAGAAAAAAAAAATTCAGCAGAGCTGTCCTCAATTCTGACAAAAATCAATTCATGTTTTAGGTGTAGGAACTATTCAAAAAATACTTACACAGATGCTGAGGGGAAGAGAAGGTAGAAAGTAAGAATGTTCTTATACAAATATACAGTCACTTTTACATGGCAAGGCTGTAACACTTCAGTGGAAATACAAGCTCTTTGTTGGCTTAAGGAACAAGTGTTTATTCCTTGCTGTACCAAGCATCTCTACACATTCCCACCTTTTCTTCTGTCTGCTGTAGATATCATCCATTGATCATCAGATAGACTTTGTAGAGTTTTTCCCTTCAACTGAAAAAGATTCCTCTCCAAAGCTTTAACAGGAACATGGTAGTGACTAAATGAAAGATGCGAAATGAAAGCAGCTAATGTCTACAAAATTTCTGCTTCACATTAGAATTGCTGAAGGTACCTAGTGAAAAAGATGAAACAAAAACTGCAGAAAGTCAGTTCAACCATTTGCACAGATTTGGAAAATGGGATGATATCTTCCTTCCCCCAAAAAATATCTCTGTTAATATGGAGCAATTCTTAATCTGGCCACTGTTTGACTTTTTTTATAGGACTTTGGGAGTTCAGTAAGCAGATTTGTATCAGAAATATTCAGTATTGCGGTAAAAGCTGATTTGCTGGAAAAGTGAGCATACAAAGGTCTATATATTTCTGAAAACCAAGAAAGATCTGCCTTTGATGTTGTTCAGGGCAATCCAAAATTTGAAGTAGTTTTTGACAGGTTAAACGCTAAAACTTTTTTCCCTTGATTCATAGCTGAAAAATAAGATATGCTTCCCACTGTCTCAGAAAGGAACTGTAAAGAGAAATCAAGAGGAACTTCTTGGGGAATACAACAACAGTAGCACAGGAGAGCTCATGAGAAGTTTATGTTGCAGTATTCAATGGAGATTGAATACTGATGATTAAAAGATAGGGGGACTGAAGTACTGTGTTTATTTGGTGTGCATCAGAGCATTCAGTCAGCAGATGGACACTGTGCATTTCATACACTCCTGAGGAAAAATGTAATATGTGACACTTCGACTAAAGAATGAAATAAATATTAAAGGAGACAAAGGCTTGAATTTAAGAAGTATATGTGACAACAGCTGTGAAATTTTCAAACTTTTCAGGGCTTAACTTTTCAGCCTTAGCATTTTTTTCTGATTCTTGTAATGTAGAACAAACATAGTTTAGATATATTTTAATGATTTTTTTATTTTTTTTTTAATTCAGAAAAAGTATATCAACCTTGATATCTGGGTTCTCTGTCTAGAACAATTGCTGTGTCCTCTTTTTAGAGACTGTTCATCTAACATCATTGTCCACCAGAGACAGCTATTTGTTGAAGAATTTACTTATTTTGTTAAAGAACTGACTTACCTGATGAGCAGAAAACACTTGAATCTGTTTCTGGAGCGGGAATAATTCCCAGTACTTACACTTTTCTGCTTTTCAAGTGCCTATGTGGAAAAAAAAGTAATACCAAAATAAATGAGATTATGAAATATATTTTAAACCTATGCATAGTTTTCTCATGGCCCTTTGTTTAAGTGCAGCTCAGTGTTATCTACATATCTACATAATTTTTTCTTTCCCTTTTTTTTTTTTTTTAACTTTCATAGAACTTGGTATTTTATTACAGTTTTTTTTTAAATTAGGTCATGTTTTTAAGGTTCAGACTGTCATTGGATAGAGGGTCATGGCTAATCCCATCAATGGGAAGGACTTTTTGAAACACAATGCTTTTGTTTCTCAAGCTCTGTGATATATCAGGGGTCACAGGAAAGCCTGACTGAATTCTTTTGGAATATGACAGTCATATCTGTTTTCTGTGTGACATAAAAGTGATCAAACAGCTGTCTTTTAAGGAAGTATTTCCCATATATAGACTTCTTAATAACCACACAGCGATTCCCTGTGCTGTGTCAAATGAAATTAAAATCCTTTCAATTTGTTACTGCTTTCCAGATTTGTCGGTGAATTTGCTGATGGCGTATTTTGACTCATTAGCTTGACCTCATGTCCTCTTTTTGTAAGCCATATTAAGATAAAAAAAATAAAACAGTGAAATCAGCTAATTCTGATGGCCTATTCAAGATGCACCTAGCTAGGTCTTTATTTTCCATTGTATTATCCTTACAATCTCAGTGATTATGGCATTCACTGCTTATGTTTTTCTCAAAGCCTTTGCTAAGCAATATGTACTTCATAGTGTGATAAAAACTTCTCATGTGTATGCATCCCTGATATGGAATTATCTCCTTTGGGAAAAAAGAGCTGTAGGCACTGACAGTCTTAATGAGAAAGCTGAGAAAATCAAGAATAATTCATACTTAGTAGGTCCCAGAAAGACTGCTAAGAGCTGAGTTTACCTCTTACAAGGAAAGACTTGAGTGGTGATGCAAGGCACTGTTGCTGGCCTGGGCTAGTAAGATTAACATAAGGAGAGGAAAAGCATGCGAGTACATATCTGCTAAACCCACACGTGATGGAGCTGCGCTCACATTTTGCTGCAACTTCTAACCAGTATTTCTAGCTGGGATGTAACACCATACCAGATTTACTGGTAAGCTCTGTCCCTGCTAAGCTGGTTATCTGAACTGTGCTTGGCTTACTTCTAGTAAGAAAGTAAAAGCTGAGAAGTGTAAGATTGTACCCCATGAGTCCACCATTGGGACTTACATGGAAAAAGAAAGTAATTTTTCTACAAAAGTAAAAAAAAATACTTAATTCCTCCTAGATGGTTTTCTGTATATAATGAGATAATCAAATGAGCAGTAACACTGACTTGTGCCACTGGTTGCTCATTAAAAGCCTGGGAAAGGAGTAGCCCAGGGGACAGAGGCGCACAGCTCTAAAACTACTTCAAAGCATGCCTTGCTTTAACGTTCTGGTTACAGTAAAGCAACTAAATGAGTTCACATGAAGCCTTGACAACTTCAAAGGTTCTGAAACAATTATATTTTATTAAAGACTATGATGTTCATGCTCATTTGTGTGTCTTACCATGCTTATTCAGATTGATAGGTGTCCTGATGATTAATTTAACTATTTAATATTGATCATTAATTAATTGATTAATAGTGTCACAACACTAAGCCTGACAGTTTAAGAAGTCTTTAAACAACACTTGCAGGCACATGGTGTGATTCTTGGGGCTGTTCTGTGCAGAGCCAGGAGCTGGGCTCAATGATTCTAGTCAGTCCCTTCCAACTTGGGATATTCTATGACTTTAATGTCATTTCAAAAATGAAGCAGTGCTTTGGATGAAGTATGTCCTTTCTCTCAACAGCTGTGGCTAGGCATGCCAGCCTGGTATGTCGCTGCCTGCCGTGCCAACGTGAAGAGTGGAGCTATTATGTCTGCTTTGTCCGATACTGAGATTCAAAGAGAAATTGGAATCAGCAATCCTCTGCATCGCTTAAAACTTCGATTAGCAATCCAGGAGATGGTATCACTGACAAGTCCATCAGCACCTCCAACATCCAGAACAGTGAGTCCTATTCAGCTAACTTTTTCTTCCCCATGTCATCCTGCAGGAGTCTGCAGAAGAACTTTTGTAATAACAGAGTGGCTCTGTGGTAACACACACTTCACAATCAATGGGAACTGTCTAACAGACACTCAGAACAACCTGTTCATCACTTGCTTGATTGTTGATTGCTGGTGTTTTTCCTTTATCAGATATTCTTACTTTTTTAAGCTGTGCTTTTGATTATCCCTGATGTTATCTAAATGATCAGTATTGAGCATCTTATTTGTAATTTTGCCTGTCTTTTTGCCTTTCTCTTCCTTCAAGTCATCTGTAACAGCCTAGTCAGTTTGTGTTTCTCTTTTTCTGTGTGTTTGTTTCTCTTTTATTATGTCTTTTTTAGGGGGTGGATGGGAGGTAGGAGCTGGGAGAACAGATGTAGAAAGATGGCTCTTTTAAGTCTTGTTCTTTTTCCCCTTTTTTGCACCCTTTGCAATGTTATCTAGTCTGAGTCAGCTAGCTTTATAGGCTCTTCATGTTTTTAAGAGAAGTGGTGATTGGAGGTCTGAAGGGAACATCTGGAAGGTAGGAGTGGAGTGTGTGCATTC
The DNA here is from genome assembly GCA_035583185.1 of Anabacerthia variegaticeps. Classification (NCBI taxonomy): domain Eukaryota; kingdom Metazoa; phylum Chordata; class Aves; order Passeriformes; family Furnariidae; genus Anabacerthia; species Anabacerthia variegaticeps. Next base: position 39,786,088 of record JAWWEW010000041.1, on the reverse strand, counting down.
AGTGAGGAAGGGCGAGAGAGTGGCAGCACATGGGAGGGAATCTTTTAATATAGAAACACAGAGATACAAGTTGGAAAGACAAAGGGAATAAATATATCAAAAAGAGCAAGGAAATAGATTAGGAGAGAGTAAGAATGATTATGCTATGGATAAAAATCAGCTTTTAAAGGAAAATTAAGAAAAACAGCCCAAGTGGATGAGGAGAAAACGAAACAAGATAACAAAAGGAGAGTTTCATGCTAGGATATGCTCCTGGTGATAGCTATGAAAGATGCAATGGAGATGGAAAAAAAAAAGAAAAAGAGGTTTGATTGGATGGAAAACATAGCAAAGAAGTGCAGGACACAGGCTGCTACTCATGTAGTGTAGCTTTGATTTCTACTAGTAGGACAATAATGTTAATAATATTTATGTTTTGTAATATCTTGTCATCATGAAATTCATGGAGAATCATTTGTTGGAACTTAGATACCTTAGAGAGGTACCAGCTCCATTGAGCTACATAAACAACTGGTGCATCAGGACTGTAATGTTGCTGTTGATTGGCCTTTCATCTTCATGTTGCTAGCGTTCTTTACATATTGTAATTCCTCATCTGATACTTTCTCCGCTGAGAACGGTTTTATGTGTCATAACCATGGTAATACTATGAATCAGAATGGATTTTACTGAAGTAAAGTAGTATAGACTCAACAGGAGGTTGAACTGAATTATTACACAAAATTAATTTCTATTTTAAAAGGATAAGAGCATATTTCAAAGCATAAAAGCATTTACTCTTATGAAGTGAGAGAACCTTACGCTAAAGCTAAAAACATTAGGAATACTTTTGCCTTCTTTTTTTAATTCTCCCTGAGTAACTGTGAGCACAAAGCTGCCTTGCCCTGGAATGTGCACTTCCGAGTCCCAAGTCTTTCTGCCTCCCCTCCTTCTCAGCAAAGGAGTTAATTTACCCCAGCATTCTGGAAAACATAGCAGACATCCACGCCCCCTCCCTGCCTCATCTCGTTGTTTTCATAATAATCTGATGGGAAACAAAAGGATGAGGAAAAATAGTTTTACAGGTGAATTCTCTTGATATTTTTGATTTACGGAAATGTGGCAGAACTAATAATTATTTAGATTACAATATGAGCGTGTGATGTGTGCAGAATATTTAGGCTGGAAAATCTTTGAGAGCTGAAGCTTACCTCCAGACAGAGCTGTGAGCTAAAGGTTGTATTTGCCAGTTGTTTATGAAATGCAGCTTTAATTATCATTCTTTCCTTTGTGGCGATGCTCTGCTGGATTTCATCCATCAGTTCTAGTTGAAATACTCCATCACATCTGTTCAGAATCTGCTAATGAAAGATACAAAACAAGTTGTCTAAAGTTGTCTCTAGTTGCAGCTTGGTAGAGGCAAGAACGTGGTTGTGCTGATGGTGATGCTATGCGCTGTTAACTTACAGTGGTGCTGCCTTTCTTCTTTACCACTGCTTACCTAATGTGGATCCCACCTGCCTTCCTGCGGGCCTTGTCCGTAGCCCTCAGGCAATGTTTGGGTGACCCATGAAGAAATGGAAAATCTTGCTGCTCCAGCTAAAACGGTTAGTCTTTCCATTTCCATTTAAAATGGTTTCAGTGTTCATGAAAGAATCGGGCTGTTATGTGCTTTAACGCAAATGCTCTATCTTCTGTAGGATGCTTCCCAAGCATGCTATTGGAAAATTGCAGGGAGTAATGACATTGAATTTAAAGAACAGTTACATAATCTTTCAGTAAAAGAATTTACAAGCTCTATTGCCATCACAAAAATTGTGTTACCCTAAAACCAGTATTGGAGTTTTAGAGTACATAATACTGTCAGTACCAGTGTGAAACCTCATTTACTGAAATGAATTACTGAAATGAAACGGTCACAGGTGCATGTGCAACAATTCCACTGCATTCTACTCCCTAATACCTCTTCTAAACACAGTTTTATATTTGCTGACATAGAAACAAATAAGAAAAAGCTTGAGAATGGTACATTACACAATTTCATGTTTTCAGTAATGCTGTGTCTTGCATTTTGATTTTGGGTGCATGGAGAGTGTCATTGATTGATTTTTGTTAAATATAAATACTAAAACAGTTCTGCCTGTTTTTGTTTGTTTGTTTGGGGTTTTTTGTTTGGTTTTTTTTGTGTTTTTTTGTGTTTTTTTTTGTTTTTTTTTTTACTTAGAACATGTATTATTTTAGGTTTTGGTTTTTAGCATGACATCATACAACTCCCTAAGAGTGCTTATAAAGGGTGATACTATCCTACAGAAAGATCTCTGAAAAACCAATCTTCAGTTTGAAAATTTATATAGTCAGACCAATCCATAAATGGTGGGAGAAGTACTGGAGCTAAATTTTGATGCAATAGAGACTTATCTCTTAGAAGTTTATACTTGTTCTAGTACTTAAATCAACATTAATGGAGCCAATTATCATCAATATATTTTATTTTTTTTTTTTACAACTGAGCTCATTTCCAATTTTATTATTGTTGGTAAAGATAAATGCAAATATAGCAACACCAAACTGAGCAGAAGTACAGTTGATCCTGTTTAACTGGCCAGCCAGAAACATAGTTTTACCATAAAAAATTTTATGTAAAAAGCTCCTTTGCAGTATGTTCTCAAGAAGACAGCTTTATATTGTGAATATTTTAAAATCTAACTAGAAACAAAAAATGGCATCACTAATGCCCAATTTTATAAGTAAATGGTTGTGTTTTGATTGTGAAACTATGAAAAGTGTTTAAATAATGCTGTAAAATTTCACCAAGATCTAATGCTTTTATATCATGAAAATTCAGCTAGATTTACCTTACTAAGATTTAATGCGTTTGGTGTTGTAATTTTTCAGGTAGTTTAGCCCAGGACGTTGCCAATGTCTGGAGTTATTTTATCAATGCATTTTATGTGTATTTTTTCATTTTTATTAACATACATATGAAAACCACATCTTTTTGTAACTAATTTTTATTGTCTTTTTACCTGCTTTACTAATTGTTTCCTGCTGATAATACAGAAGGAGTCTGAAGAAGGCAGCTGGGCTCAGGTATTACCTTTCACATGATTTTTTTAAACTGAAAGTTAATAATAATGTAATTGAGTACATCAATATGCATATAGTATTGTGAGAGTATCTCAATGATTTAATTATGACATATATTTTAGAGTTTTTCCTAATACAAAGAATGTATTCTCTGGGTTGGATTGTTAGGTAAAGCAGAAAGAGGTACATATGCTGTGAATATTTTTTCATTAAAAAAAATACTACATTCCAGAGTATATATATTCTACCTCCCACTTAAAACTAGTACAAGTATTTTCCTCATTTTTGAGAACTGGATAATAAAGTATGCCAAGAGTTTGAGAGCTAACTTTTCTAAAATTACTCTGGATCTTTTTTTAGAACAATTGTGTAAATCACACCCAAGTATCAGTCTACAAATACTCTTGTATAATTTAGTTAGACTACCAATGAGCTACTTTTTTAAAACTTCTTTCTAATATATGCACACTCTTACACAATCTTGGTATCTTTACTGATGGCATTCCTTTTCTCTTCAAAATCTTACAAGAATGAGAGATAAGAGGACTATATTTTTCCCCACAGAAAATATATCTGGCTTGCACTGTTACTCATTAATAATGACATTAAAAACAAAACCAAAAAGCTAGGCTTGAAAGTGATACTCAAAGCTGAACATGATCCTGTTAAGAAAGTGTTAATCTTACAATTTATGAGTTCCCTTTTAAGATTAGTAGTACAAAATAATTGACGAGATGTAAAAATCTGTTTTGCATCTTAATAGTGCAACTCATGTAAAAATAGCTCAATATGTATGTTTTTCTTCATAACTCTCTTCCTCACCCTATTGAACTTTCAGCTGAACAATGAAGCCTGAATACTAGCTTCTAGGAGGAATCTGGTTTGTTCCTATCTCAATTAATTTATTGAGCTCTAAATATGAGGCACTTGGCTTTAAGTTGTTCACAGCTGAAAGTATCTCATTCAAACGTAAGCTTGAGTGCCAAACAACTGAAATTAACTTTTAGTCTTAAAAGTGTGTAACCATAAAGTGTCACTAGATCCTGTTTAGAAAATCCTGCTCCCCGCTAAACAGTGACACAAACGTCAGTTGATTCCCTGGAGCCTGGTTTGTATTACCAGGTTCACTGTAGGATTTGCCTGGAATAAATATTCTAGAAGGTCAGTTGAAAGCACGTTTGGATTGTGTAAAAAGTTTGCTTGCATTTAAAACTCAAAATTAAAAAAAAGTTCCTTAAAATTTACAAAGTTAGAAAACAAAACACAATGGGCAAAACTGCTACCAGTAACAAATATCTCACTCTGACTCCCTCTTTCATTGTCAAATGCTAAAACAGAATTTTTTTTTTTTTTTAGTCTCAGAAGAAATGAGCAGAGCAGACATATTCTGTCTTAAATCTGTGGTACAGCCTTGAACAAACTCCTCCTCTCCCTTTTGTTTTCTCTGTAGACCCTGGCTTATGGTGATATGAACCACGAATGGATAGGTAACGAATGGCTGCCCAGTCTGGGTTTACCTCAGTACCGAAGTTACTTTATGGAATGCCTGGTAGATGCAAGGATGTTAGATCACCTGACAAAGAAAGATCTGCGTGTGCACCTAAAAATGGTGGATAGTTTTCATCGGTATGTTGGCATAAAGACTACACCTATAAAAATGCTTACGTGTCTGCTGTCCTGCTCAGGGATGCACGGAACAAAAGCACTGACTTTCTGTTGTTCTGGTGTGGAAAACCACACAGAAAAAGGAGGGGTGACTGTCAGAAATCTGAATTGAGAGGGATTCATGTAGTAATAGTAACCACATTGCAGTTATGTCTCTGAAAACCAAGATACTGGTACAGATAAATTTCATAATGAGCAGGGAACCATTAATATATCAATAAACCCTTGACAATACAGAAACAGTACCATTTAAGTGGTTTGAGTATCAGAAAGTGTTAGACTAAGACTCAAAGCCCTGAGATCTCATAATAATGAAAAGCTATTGTGTGTAGCACATAAAGGCTGTTAACAGTACAAGCAAATTGACAGTTACCTAGGGATACAGCCAGGAAGCTAAATTGGAAATATGGAAATAAAGGCATTTAGACTTTAGAGAGAATGATGTTTATGTGAAGAGAAGTGGATTTATTTTTACTATACTGTCTGATTTGTCATTTTTTAGGCCTGATGTGAGAAAACATTTCATGGCTCTCAAGGGCTGACCTTTTCTGAATATGATTTTTAGTGCTTTGGGTTTCTTACACTAGAATATTTATTCAAATGTGCTCATTTTGATTTTGTCCATTTCATTCCTGAAGTCTGCTTTTTTTAATGGTTTTGCTCTCTCCTCTGTTCTCAAGATTTGCTACATGAGCACCATGAAACACGTCGTTTGAAATGCAGGAAATATATCCTACATATGTTCCCATCTTCAAAATTATCTTTATTAACTCTGTAAATGTTTCTCTTTAAATAACAGAACAAGCTTGCAATATGGAATCATGTGTTTAAAGAGGTTGAATTATGATAGAAAAGAACTGGAAAAGCGAAGAGAAATGAGTCAGCATGAAATAAAAGGTGATAGTTTTTGGGAATGAATTCTGGGAATGTTTCTGCTTTTGAAGCTTGACACTGTTAACCCCCTGTCATGCCATTTTAGCAAAGCATTTAAGCACGTGCTTTAAGCAACACTAACGTAAGTCCATCTGTCTTCAGAACACATCCTAGCTCTTTAAATTAGGCACAGTTAAGTACTTTGCTAAATTGGGGCTGCAGTTCCTAATGGTGGTTTGATACATACATTTTTGCTAAATTGGATTTTGGGGACAGATTGTGTCTGAGCCTCTTTCAGAGTCAGAAGCAAAAGGCCAAACAGCCTGCAGCTCAGTGGGATGTGCTGGGGACAATGCTGGAAAATGGGAGCACTCAGGACCCTAACACTGTGCTCCGGCTTTTGAAAACCTTTGCCTTTGATTTCTTACATCAGAATGTATCATAGCAAATGTTGCTTGGAGGGGTGACCCCTGAGGCAGTTGATTGGTATATAACAACAGGTCCCAACAAAACTGGCCTTATTAGAAGATTTAGCAGCTGAGTCCAAATAATTTTTCCACATAAAGCTCTCTGGAGCGGTTGCAGGCTCACTTCATGGTTCCTTTAATATATAACAATTAAGGTGGTTGGTTTTTTTTCAACTATCAGAACTTAATCCTTTGATTCCTTTGAGCATTTCTAGCTCTGGTGACTACAGCGGTTAGCACTTCTCAACCACAATGCCGATTAGAAGAGCTAAAAAAAGATGGAATTAGAAGGGGGAATGGCTACAGTGACAGCGTGTATGTGCTCAAGATAGATGATGGCACACACTAATGCAATGACTTTGCCTTGGATGTGCAGGAATCAGTGCCAGCCAGTGTGAGTGCATCTGGCTGGAGACTGACAGAGAGGAATTGTGTATTGGTCTGATTCTGGTGTGACTTCAATGCTAGTCACTGCTAGGACAATGACTCATAGCCTCCTTCACCCTCTCATTCAGCAGTCAGTTATTCACAGTCCCAGAAGAAATTTGGTCTGTCTGCCACTGTATTTGAGCCAATCCTGATCCCAAAGTCCAGGATGCTCTTGGCCAAGTGATGGAGAATGCTGGCTTCCAGAACAGCTACATTAGCTGAACTTCTAAGGGTTCAGGAAAAAGCCCCATCACTTATTAACAGAAAACTCAGTATTTATGTTTCCCACTCACAACTATAAAGATCAGTATAAGTAACTTTTTTTTTAATCTTACAGGCAGGGTAGGCTATTTTTTAGAATAGCCAAATCCTCAAAAATGGTTTTCTAGCTCACTTTTTTGCCTCAGCTTTATAATTGAAATGGAGCTTAAGAACTCTACCAACTTTTTGAACTAACATGGTTTTAGTCTTTAAAATTGTGAAGTCATTTGCTTTATGGCATATTATAAAATTGTAGGTGCTGACAGGATTCTCAAAATGTTTAATACAAAACTCTCCAGTGAAGCCTTGAGGAATGAATATTTCTCCTGTTGCCCTGTAAAATTTTGCCTAAGAACTGAAAAGGGTGTATATATAGGAAATGGAAGGAATTGCATTCTGGAGATGCCCTCTGGAAGCATATTTCTCCATTGGAAACATTATTTAGAATAAACATTAAACCTGAAGATAGCTAAAATCACACAAGTTTTTGAACAGGAGATATTAAAGCTATATGAGTAGTTTGCTGGCATTCCTCATTTAAGAAATAAAGCAATATGACACCCACAGTTCATGCACAGCTACAGGCATGCACCTGTACAATTTGGAAGTTATCAGGTATCAGGAGACTGACCCGGTGTTGTGTCCTTACAGATGTGCTGGTATGGAGCAATGATCGAGTCATACGCTGGATACAAGCCATTGGCCTCCGAGAATATGCAAATAATATTCTAGAAAGTGGTGTTCATGGTTCACTTATAGCACTGGATGAAAATTTTGACTACAGCAGTTTAGCTTTATTGTTACAGATTCCAACACAAAACACCCAGGCAAGTTTGCTTATGCTATTTATGGTTAATCTGTACCCATTATTGCCTTTTATTCACCTTCAACCATTTTAATTGTTTACTTTGGTATCTCTAGGCACGGCAGATCCTTGAGAGAGAATACAACAACCTTTTAGCACTAGGAACTGAAAGACGGCTTGAGGAAGTAATTAATTTTATTTTCAGTATTTATAAAATATCACAGTGAAACATTAAAATTAAATTGAATGCATGAAGACAACTGTAATTCACACATTGTTAAAAAAGTCAGTTACAGCTTTAAGAAAAAATAGGAATACCCATCAAGGTTTCTAAAGTAACCTCAGTGTGGCTACATATTTGTATCACCTTGGATGCTAAATTTGGCACTGCACTCTTACCTTAAGATGAACATTTTCCAGAGAGATAACCTGCAGAAGAGAGTAGAAGTTTTACTGGCTGGGGCAAGTGGAGGGGGGATGTGTGTGGGTGGGATGCTTCTGCAATTTATTCTTTAGGACACTTACACCCTTTAAAAAAGAAGAAAGAAGAAAAGTAGATTTTCTGTTTGTTTCTTTGTTTTCTTCAAAGTTAATATTAATAGAGTGTTTTTCAGGGCAATTATCTGGGATCAGGAATCTCAAATCAAATGATGGAAATTATTCTCATTAATGTAAGAGTCCAGTGCAAAAGTATTCAAGTCTTGGACTTTTGCACATGAGGAGAAATAAAACTTTTAAGGACTTGCTGAAAATGTGAGATATCTATGAATTCTGTGCATGCACATGAGTGTTTAATCCTTTATTAGCACTTTATGTAAGCCTCCTAATGCAGAAACAAACCAGTGCACTTCCTGTCACTGT